>JAFREQ010000178.1:0-392500 GCA_025331565.1 Holacanthus passer
GGATGTAAATAAATAGGATGTTTAATTCATATTAAGGATGAACATTTAGGTAGTTGATTTTTTTGAACATTATTAATTCATAGAATAAGGATTAAATACATAATTGGGGTTTACACTACATGGAACACATTAAAAATCAGGGGTGCTAATTAAAAGAATATTTCATTCATGTTAAACAAGAAAAATTAGCTCATGGATTTTTTGAACATTTAAAAACACTTCAAATCATTTTATTGGGATTTAAAAACACTAAAAATCAGGGGTTGACATTAAGAGAATATGTAATTCATATGAAAAAGGAAAATATGTTTATGGGATTTTTTGAATGTTTAAAAACACTTAAAATCATTTATTGAAGTTAAAAACAAAACACTTTAGGTTTCTATTCTAGGAGGAAAAGGGGGAGGAGCCCATGAGCAGAGGCACAGAGAGGATGCCTCTCACTCTGTGCAAGTCAGCTGAAGGAGAAGCATCTCCAGCTGGCTCTCCACACTTAATTCATTGATTTTAAGCCTCCACGCCTGAAGAAGGTAGTCTTTTGCTACCGAAACGTCGCGATCAAGGAGGCTTATTAATTTATAAAGGATATTTGATTTCATTTCATTTTATTTTATTTCATTTCTTAAACACAGAAGCGGAAATTCATACAGCGAAACAGCTGCTATTTGAGTTGATTAAAAATTAGAATAAGGAGGCTTATCTGTCTATAAAAGACATTTTGATTTGATTTTATTTCATTTTAGTGTATTTCATTAAAGCGGAAATTCGTACGGCAAAAGTGCCGCCTCCCTTAGTTGTTTCTTTTAGTTTTTACTGATTAATAAACCACATTTGGCCTGTTATACAGCGATTGCTGCTCTTTTAGTTTTGTGATTTTATTTTGGGGATCTGATACAGCAATTTGGCTGCTTTTTTAGTTCATTTTACATTAAAAAATGTCCGAGTGGACTACAGTGTATTACGGCCGCCGCCGGCAGGGCCGTGAATACACTCAAAGCCGCCCGCAGCGGTATTTTTCACAGGAGGAGCACATCCTGTGTAACTTAAGACAACTTAAGCTTGAATTAAAAAAATTACTGATAAAAAGACCCAGTTCCAGTTGCAGAGATTACGCTTGAAGAATTTTGAACATGGCAACAAATCTGGCAGATTTATGGCTAATCAGTTAAAACTCAATAAAGAAAAAGTATTATTTCCTCCATCAAGGACTCAGCTGGTAATATAACTCATGTCCCTGAGGAAATAAATGAGGCCTTTAAAGACTTTTATAAAAACTTATATACACCACAGATTGATCCACCTATTTCTAATATTGAGGCATTTCTCGAAACCTTAAATCTACCTAAACTAACCAAGGACCAAATTCTGAATTTGGATTCCCCTATCTCAGTGGCTGAGCTACAAGAAGCCCTAAAGCATATGCCAAACAATAAAGCCCCATGTCCAGATGGATTCCCGGCTGAATTCTACAAAGAATTTTGGTCGCTGCTAGCTCCGGTATTCTACAGAATGGTTTTGGAAATGAAAGAAAATTGCTTTCTCCCCACAAACCTGAACACTGCTACAATCAGTCTCCTTCTCAAACCCGATAAAGACCCAACTCTCCCATCCAGCTACCGCCCAATTTCACTCATAAATGCAGATCTTAAAATAATCTGCAAAGTCTTTGCAACTCGACTGGAAAAAATCACTCCACATATAATACATCCTGATCAAACAGGATTTATTAAGGGTAGACATTCTGCTAATAACGTATGTAGACTACTTAAAATAATTGACTACTCCACCATTCACAATTTGGAAACCACAATCGTCTCACTAGATGCTGAAAAAGCATTTGATAGAGTAAACTGGAAATTTCTCTTTGCTACGCTACATAAATTTGGATTTGGAAATTCATTTATAACATGGATCAAGATTTTGTACAGCTCACCAAGAGCTTCGGTTAGATCCAATGATCAAATCTCTCCAAGTTTTTCTCTCCAGAGGGGCACTAGGCAGGGTTGTCCACTCTCTCCCTCACTATTCGCCATATTTATTGAACCGCTAGCAGCAGCAATTCGACAACATTTAAACATCAAAGGTATTAACATAGCAGCCTCCCATCATAAGATAAGTCTTTATGCTGATGATGTATTACTTTTCCTTAAGAACTCATCAACCTCTCTTTCTGAAACAATCGCAATAATAGATAAATTCAGCTCAATCTCAGACTACTCCATTAATTGGTCCAAATCCATTGTTCTACCCATCAATTTTGAGTTCCAGAGCACCTCTTCCATCCCTCTACGCTCAGGGAACATTAAATATCTGGGCATTAATATTTCCGCCAAGCTGTCAGATCTGACCCATCTGAATTATACACCACTGCTTAAGTCAATCGGGATGACCTTACCCGCTGGAAGGCGTTACCTATATCACTTATGGGGAGAATCGCAACAGTGAAGATGATAATCTTGCCAAAAATTAACTATCTTTTTTCAATGATTCCCATTAAACCTTCTCGTATCTGGTTCAAGTCATTAGACTCCTTCATCAATACGTTTCTGTGGAAAAACAAACCACCACGTATAAGTTTAAAAACTTTACAAAAAGCAAAAGAATGTGGTGGTCTAGAACTGCCAAATTTCTACCATTATTTTCTCGCAAATAGGCTGCTGTACATTCTAAAGTGGATTAATCTGAGCCCACTGGATCATTCATGGTTAGTTATTGAGCAAACCTTCAGTCAAGAAATCTCTAACCTTCCTTTCATCGGCATGACTCTCAGAAAACACATCTGCTTTAAAAGCATCAGTATTAGCAGCTCTCTGACAGCTTGGTGGGAATTTCTAAAAATAACCAGGTCTTCGATTACTCCTTGCAGATTGACACCCATCTGGAACAATCCTGACTTCTTAATTAATAAAAGAGTACTGGACTTTTCTACATGGTATGACAAAGGAGTTAGATGCTTGGAAAATGTCATGAAAGGAAACAACTTCATTCCATTTGAGGATGTGATAAGACAGTACGGAATCAACAGTAACAAGTTTCTTGAATATATACAACTCAAATCCATAATCCGGACAAAATACAGCCGAGTAGAGTTAAAACTCCATCCCACTATAGAAAAATTTCTAAAAATCTCTGCCCCCAAAGCACTGTCTAAATCGTATGTGTTAATTGCTAGACATGACAACACAATCTCCATTCCCACATCTAAATGGGAGATGGATTTATCCTTCAACCGCAACCAAGATGCTTGGAGGCAAATTTGCCTGAATACTTTTAGAATTTCCAGTCACCCTAATCTACAACTTATACAATTTAAAACTCTTCACAGAACACACTATACGGGACAAAGGATGTTCCAGATGGGTTTATCTGACTCAAATATTTGTGTACACTGTTCTGATAATAGCATAGATAACTATATGCATGCTGTATGGGCTTGTGCACCTGTTAACAACTTCTGGTGGAAGGTATGCGAAGACCTGGCAAGACTTCTAGACTGCTCAGTCCCGGCATCCCCCTCATTATGCATACTGGGTGACCTTTCTGACACTAACATAGAACCAAATAAAACTGGCCTGCTCCTCACTGCATTAAGCATCGCCAAGAAAACTATCTTCATGAATTGGAAATCAAAAAAGAACTTGAGTATTTCCCAATACAAAAATCTCCTGTTAGATCACATTGCCATGGAGAGAATGTCTGCTTTGTCAAAAAATCGATTGGCTGATTTCCTTCTCCGTTGGGCACCACTAATTAACTCCTTGACCTAATATTGGTGGGGGACCGCAGTCCCGCCTCCCTGTATCGCGCCTCTGCTGTGGGGGGGGGCTCGCCGGTGCCGCGGGGTCCGGCATGCTTGTGGGCAGGGGGGCCGGGGGTGGATGTTCTTGGGGCTGTCCGCGGCCCCGGTTGGGGGGGGTAGTGGGGAGTGACGCTGGGTGGGGTCCTGGTGTCAGGGTGGGGGGGGGGGTGGGTGGCCCTGGGCTGGGCCGGGCTTCCCTCGGGGGTGGGCTGGTCCGGGGCTGCATGCCCTGGGGGCCCTTGGCCCCGGCTGGCCCCGGGTGTGGGGCTTGTCCGTGTGCTGGGCGGGGAGCTGGTGGGGTATTTATGTTTTTATTTATTCTTTTTTTTTTTTTTTTTTTTCTTTTATAATGTTTACTATTTTTATTTATTTATTTATTTATTTCCCTTCTTTCCTTCTTTCTTTCTTCAGTTCGGGGAGGGAGGATTGGATGATCCCCCCTGCTCTTGCTCTGGGTCGTGGGGCTGTGGTCTGGCTGGCTTGCCGCGTCCTTGCCCCCCCCCCCCACCTCCCCTGGGGGGGTCGGTCTCTGCCCTGGTGCTCTGGCGGGGTCCTGGGGTGTGTCGGTGCGGTCGCTGGGCCGTATGATCCTGTCCCTCCGCCATTTGGGAATCTGCAATGGGGGTTCCACCTCAGGAGCCAGTCAGGGACCTGGCTACCTTGGGGGAGACAACATCCCCTACCCCTCCTGGCCTCGGGGTTGGTCGTCGCCTTGTCTCTCTCTCGGTCTGTCCTCGGTTGGGGCCTCTTCCTCGTGGCTTCCCGCTGGGCTCCCCGGCGGGGGTTGCTTGGGCGGACTTGGGGTCTCCGCCCGGGCCTATCCCCTTCCATGGGCTGGTGGGCTCCCCGGTGCTGGGGGTTCATGCCTGCTGGCTGGGGTGGGTTCACGGGTGAGGGGGGGTGCATGCGGTAGTCTCACACTAACCCTCGGCTTTAGGGACAAACACAAAACACACGCACACACATACACACACACGCACACACACATACATACATGCACACACACACACATACACAGCCTTGGCACCATTGGCTTTAGTGATGTGGTAATTCTGTCTTTTCTTATATTTGCTTGCTTGTTTGAGTTCTTTCTACTACACTTTCGTTACACTAATTATATATTATATATTATATTTCATATCGGTTTGTTCCACGACCTTTTACTTTGGTAGGTATTAGGAATGTTGAAGTTTGCCATACTCTGGTTGTCGTTGTTGTTGTTGTAGTTGCGATTGTTGTTGTTGTTATGTTCTCTCTTGTCTCTTGTCTCTTGTCTTTTGTCCCCACATCCCCCTCTCTCTATCTCTATCCTTTTCCCTCCTGTTCTGGTCTGGTCGTCACGCAAACAAAAATAAAATAAAATAAAATAAAAATCACACTATGGGAGAAGTATCTCAGACCTCTCTCTAGCAGAGAAAATCTGTGTGGCACGACTGGGCATCTGGAACATCACACTATTTGCCCAAGTTGCTGTACAGAACAGGTTAAAAAAAAAAAAAAAAGAAGACCTACTGAGGGTCCAAACGTTGTGTTAGTGGCACACACATTTTGATTTTCTTTCCAATTTCTCTTGGAAGGTATTTTCATTTTCTTTCTTTTCATTTTTTCCAACACCAATTTTCTCAGTTACATTTAAACACAATAGCTTCTATATTAGAAGACACTTTTAGTTGTTTGCTATCTTCATAAAAAAGAGAAAAAGAGAAAAAAAAATTTAAAAATTTAAAAAAAGAGAAAGCAGCATGGATCATTATGCTGACCAGCAAGCAGGCTGGACCACGGTTCGTTATGGCGGGAGGCGCCAGCGCTCCCGCCAACGGAACCGGAACAGGGGTGGCGGCTACGGCCGAGGGATGGACCGCGCACCGCCTGGCCCCTCTTGGGGACGGGCTCAAAACCCTTTGCCTAACCCTTAGAGGACATCCTTTGTTTTTTGCTAAAGAAGAAAAAAAGAACAAAAAAAGTATAAAAGACAAAAATTAAAAAATAAAAACAGGACCTGCCAGAAAGATGGCAGATGAGGGGTGGACGAGTGGGAGCGGTGCACTACGGCAGGAGAAAAGCCTGGCGCGCCCATCAGTATGAAACCCAGGAGGATTACGTGGACGGACGTTCAGCAGGGTGGAAGGCCCGTGCACCAGCCTCCTCCTTTCGGAGGCGGAATTCATTCCCCTATCCTAACCCTGAACTGTAATTGGCAAACAAACTTGGACAAATTTTACCTTAAGCACTGGTTTTTATTGATCTTGACATAAATGTTTATGGTATGTACATCACAAATGTCTATATTGAGGTTTATTTTCACTATCAAAGGAACTGACATCATATTTGTTGATCTACACAACTGTTGGAATATGGAGACCTGAAATATACTGATAAATTAGATTGCATATCACATTTGTTAATACCTTTCTTGGGATCGTACACTCATAAATAAATAACTGTTAGGGTTAAAATGTCTTCTGATTGGCTCCATTTCTGGCAAATATAGATTTCATAAAACATGACTTATACAACTATACAATGATATTTCAATATTGGGCAGATTCTTTATTTTTTCATCTTAGAATACTTTTTCATGCTGGATGTGCACTGCTTCCCTAACTTTTTTTGGCAAAAACACAGCAACACTCATCGAAGACTTAATTCATCATCACCGCACACTCTCAACCGTGAAATTACAGAAATGGACTAACAGTGATTCTAGGGTAACGTCATGACATGTCTAAAAAACAAATCAACAAACTCAGGACTTTATGTTACACTCAATAACATTTAAATAGATCACAACACTACAGATTCTGGTATATTCCACAGCAGAACAATAAAATCAGTACAACACCCTTGGTGCAAAGAAGGTACAGTTTGGTTTTTGGGGTTTTTTTGTTTTTTGTTTTTTTTGTTTGTTTGTTTGTTTTCTTCAGAAACAATTTTCCTGGTTTTTGTAAGTGTGGACATGTAGAGACTGCAACACCCCAAATAAATCATACATCTTTTTTCTTTCAATAATAAAACAAAAAAAATCAGTTCCAGAGAAGGTTAGACCATACTATCACATCATGCTTATTAATTTTCATGTATGCTGGGAATAGTACTGCTTTTTATTACCGTGAGTTTTAGTTTCAGTGGTTTCATCAACCAGAGAAAGCCTTGGGTCATCCGGCAGACAGGTGCAGCAGCTTATAAGGTGTTTTCAAGAGTTGGCTACATGCTGACGGGACAGTTTGGACACCGATGGCTCAAACTTCTATTTTTTTCCACCGGCAGAAGAGATTCTTATTCTAAACGCTGGGTAAAGTTTTCTGGGAACAGTCCTTTTTGAGCACCAGCTCCAAGTGTTAGCCAGTCACTTTCTTTGATCCCTGTGAGCCAGCCAGCATCCTGCAAAAACAATCGTAAAAATACATCGATACCAGTCTGAATTACTGTTAAGATTCTGTTCATTCCTTCTTTCCAAGATGCTGTTGGACTCTTAATTACTGGACTTTAATAGTGCCATCTGCTGTTCTCACCTGATCCTCTACTGAAGCAGTGGGAACCACCAACACCACATCACCTCTCTTCAGTTCAAGCTCATCTGAATTCGCAGCCTCAAAGTCGTGCATCGTCTCCACCTGCAGGAATAAAAACACCATCACAACCTCTTTTGACAACAGAATAAGCATGTTAACCATTTCTGTTTAAAAATACATACAACAAGTTTACACTTTTTCCCATATTTCCCACCTTAAAAGTTAGTAGATAGTATCTGGAGCATGCCCCACCTTGTAAAGAAAGTCATCAGGGAGTTCAGACACTCCACCGGATGAAGTCATGTGTTTGATGTTCTGGTTCTCCGCTGTCACACCATTGTCACTGATGGCAGTTGGAGAGATGATGTCAGCATCGCGGTCGTCATCACCTTCATTACTGGAGGCAGGCTCAATCACCACAGAAGGAATTGGCATCTTTTCCTGGAGAGGACAAACAGCAGTTAGCGCTCACATAAATAAGCTTTCACTTTCAATAGCCCTGTCACTAATATACAGTACCACTCAAAGGTTTGGACACGCCTTCCCATTCTATGGTTTTATTATTTTTTACATTGTAGCTTAATATTGAAGACATCAAAACTATGAAGGAACACATTGGGAATTATTCAGTGAACAAAAAAGTCTTAAACAAGCCAGAATCCGTTTTATATTTTAGATTCTTCAAAGTAGCCACCTTTGCTTTGATGACAGCTTTGCATACTCTTGGTGTTCTCTTTATCAGCTTCATGAGGTCATCACCTGGAGCGGTTTTCAATTAACAGCTGTGCCCTGTGCCTCAGAGTTCATTTGTGGAATTTCTTGCCTTCTTAATGTGTTAGTATTTTACTACTGTTCTAATCCATATTTTGGCAAGAACCACTCAATTAAATAAAGAGAAACGACAGTCCATCATTACTTTAAGACATGAAGGTCAGACAGTCCAGAAAATTTAAACTATATATGTATCCTGAAGTGCAGTCGCAAAAACCATCACATGCTTTGATGAAACTGGCTCTCATGAGGACCGCCCCAGGAAAGGGAGACCAACTACTGTTCCTATTTCTACATGTGTGGTTCCCACTGTGAAGCATAGAAGAGGAGGTGTGATGGTGTGGGGGTGCTTTGCTGGTGACACTGTTGGTGATTTATTCAAAATTCAAGGCACACTATACCAGCATGGCTACCACAGCATTCTGCAGCAGCATGCCATCCCATCTGGTTTGTGCTTAGTGGGACCATCATTTGTTTTTCAACAGGACAATGACCCCAAACACACCTCTAGGCTATGTAAGGCTATCTGACCAAGAAGGAGAACGATGGAGTGCTGCGTCAGATGACCAGGCCTCCACAATCACCCCACCTAAACCCAACTGAGATGGTTTGGGATGAGTAGGACCGCAGAGTGAAGGAAAAGCAGCCAACAAGTGCTCAGCACCTCTGGGAATTCCTTCAACACTGTTGGAAAATCATTCCAGGTGACGAACTCATGAAGCTGATTGAGGGCAGCTGGCTGTAGGAAGGTTGGTGGTTTGATCCCTGTGTTGAAGTGTCCTTGGGCAATATACTGAACCCCCAAATTGCTCCCGATGGCTGTTCCATGTGAATGTACGTCACTTTGGATAAAAGTGTGAAATTGTAGAATTGTAGAGAGAACGCCAAGAGTGAGCAAAGCGGTCATCAAAGCAAAAGGTGGCTACTTTGAAGAATCTAAAATATCACTATTAAGGAGCAACTCTGCTGTAAGGACATTGAACTGTTAGCCGTTAGCATGAGGCCATACTATCTGCCGCGGGAGTTCTCGCATGTTATCGCGATAGCTGCGTATATTCCCCCCTCTGCTAACGCCGATGCGGCCTGTGACGTCATCCACTCTGTCACGGGCCGGCTGCAGACCCAACATCCACAGGCCCTCCTTCTCCTCTCCGGGGACTTCAACCATGCCTCTCCATCCTCCACTCTGCCCACCTTCACCCAATACGTCACATGCTGCACCAGAGACAATAGAATACTGGACTTGTGTTATGCCAACACCAAGGAGGCATACACCTCATCACCCCTTCCTCCCCTGGGAAGATCAGATCACAACCTGGTTCATCTCCAGCCTGTGTACAAACCTCTGGTACACAGGCAGCCAGCTGTGTCCCGCACAGTGAAGAGATGGTCCGACGAGGCTGACGAGGCTCTCAAGGACTGTTTCAACACGACGGTGTGGGAAGAACTCTGCGATTCTCATGGGGACGACATCAACAGTCTCACTGACTGCATCACGGACTACATAAACTTTTGTGTGGATAACACTGTACCCACCAGGACTGTACGGTGTTTTTCCAACAACAAACCATGGATTACCCGGACATTAAGGCTCTCCTAAAGGAGAAGAAGAGGGCCTTTAAGTCAGGAGACAAGGAGGAGCTGAAGGCTGTGCAGAGGGAGCTGAGAAGGAAGATCAGAGAGGGGAAGAACAACTACAGGAGGAAGATGGAGGAACAGCTGCAGCAGAGCAACGTCAGCGGAGTCTGGAGAGGCCTGAAAACCATCTCTGGCCACAAGGAACCTGACTCCCAGGCTGTGGGGGACCAGAAGTGGGTGAATGAGCTGAACTTATTCTTCAATAGATTTGATCAGCCATCTGCCCTTCCCCCGGCCCAGCCCCCCCTGCTGCAACCCTCCCCATCGACACCTCAGGTGGACTGCTCCACCCCCACCTCCCCTCCTGCAACTCTCAGCTTACAGCCACTCCCCACTGCTCAGCTCATCAGCTCAACCCACCCTCCCACACCCACCAGCACACAGCCCCCCCTGCTCCAACCTGACCCTCACAACAACCCAGGTGAGAAACCAGCTCCGGAAGACCAAGGCAAGGAAGGCGGCGGGTCCAGACGGCATCAGCTCCAGGCTCCTGAAGTCCTGTGCAGACCAGCTGTGCGGGGTTGTTCAGCACATCTTTAACCTGAGCCTGAAGCTGGGGAAGGTGCCACAGCTGTGGAAGACATCCTGCGTGGTACCTGTCCCTAAGACTCCGCACCCCAAGGACCTCAGCAGCTACAGGCCGGTGGCTTTAACATCCCACCTGATGAAGACCCTGGAGCGGCTGGTCCTTGCCCATCTCCGCCCCCTGGTGGGTCCTTCGATGGACCCACTTCAGTTCGCCTACCAGCCTGGCATCGGGGTGGATGATGCCGTCATCTTCCTCCAGCACAGAGCCCTCTCTCACCTGGAGAAGCCTGGGAGCACTGTGAGAATCATGTTCTTTGATTTCTCCAGTGCATTCAACACCATCCAGCCAGCACTTCTGAGGGACAAGCTGGAGAACACAGGGTGGACCTGCACCTCACATCCTGGGTCCAGGACTACCTTACCAACCGCCCACAATATGTGAGGACACGGGACTGTGTGTCTGACACAGTTGTCTGCAGTACGGGGGCCCCACAAGGAACGGTCCTGGCTCCGTTCCTTTTCACCCTCTACACTGCAGACTTTTCATTCAACTCACCAACCTGTCACCTGCAGAAGTTCTCCGACGACTCTGCCATCGTCGGCCTCATCACAGATGGGGACGACAGGGAATACAGAGAACTGACGCAGGACTTTATGGACTGGTGCCAGCGGAACCGCCTCCAGATCAACGTGGGGAAAACCAAGGAGCTGGTGGTGGATTTCCGCAGGCGCACTCACTCCCCTCCAACACCAGTGAACATCCAGGGAATGGACATCGAGATGGTGACATCTTATAAGTACCTGGGTGTTCACCTCAACAACAGAATGGACTGGACTCATAACACTGCTGCACTTTACAAGAAAGGTCAGAGCAGACTCTACCTGCTCAGGAGACTGAGGTCTTTTGGAGTGCAAGGGGCGCTCCTGAAGACCTTCTATGACACTGTTGTGGCATCAGCCATTTTTTATGGAGTTACTTGCTGGGGCAGCAGCATTTCGGCTGCAGACAGGAATAGACTGGACAAGTTGATCAAGAAGGCCAGCTCTGTACTGGGTTGCCCTCTGGACCCAGTGGGGGTGGTGGGAGAGAGGAGGATGATGGCTAAGCTGTCATCCATGTTGGAGAATGACTCCCACCCCCTTCAGAACACTTTAACAGCTCTGGAGAGCTCCTTCAGCGATAGACTGCTTCACCCGAAGTGTGTGAAGGAGCGATATCGCAGGTCTTTTCTTCCTGCAGCTGTCAGACTGTACAACCAGCACTGCTCCCTATAGGCAATACACCACCATGTCTGTATCTGTGCAATATCTGTATATTTATTCCAGATTTCATTTACTGGGCAACACTCCATTCAGAAATTGTGCAATATTCATATTGATATTTAATTATTGGGCATCTGTGCATTACTCTTTTTGTGCAATACTCCACTCCATCAGAGTCAAGCCAAGCATTTCATATTTGATATTTAACATTTCATATTTTATCCTTCTGTACTGGTCATATATATCATATCATATTCATCTTCTCATGTACATCTGTAAATAATCCCGTTTAAATTTGTAAATTTGTAAATACTTTTTTTTTTTAGCCTGTTTATTTTCATTCTTGTTCTATCACCTTGCTGCTGTGCACTGCAAATTTCCCCACTGTGGGACGAATAAAGGTTTATCTTATCTTATCTTATCTTATCTTATATAAAACGGATTCTGGCTTGTTTAAGACTTTTTTGTTTACTGAATAATTCCAAATGTGTTCCTTCATAGTTTTGATGCCTTCAATATTAATCTACATTGATTAATTAATCAATGTAGAAAATGATAAAAACAAAGAAAAAAACATTAAATGAGAAGGTGTGTCCAAACTGTTGACTGGTACTGTACATGCAATAGAAATGAATGTATGCACATACCGATAATTTTATATGTCACAGTTCTGCCAGCCAAGCCTCTGTTTACCTTAGTTTTTGTTCAGCCTTAGATTTTGTTCTGCCACATTTCTGCCTGTTGTGTTTTGGTTCCGCCCTACTCTTTCCCTGCCTTATCTGTTTCCAGTCCCTGTCTGTGGTCATGTCTGAGTCCTGTTCATGTCTTTTATTTGTCCTGCCAGGTTCTGTCTTAGTTCACTCTACCTTAGTTCTGTCTTAGTTTACTTGCCTTAGTTTTCATGTCATAGTTTTCTGTCAGTGTCCTAGGTCATAGTTCAGTCAGTTATAGTCATGTCTTAGTTTACCTGTTGTAGTTTACCTGTCTAAGTTCTGTCAGTCTGTCACTATTCACCTGCCGTAGATTCTCACCTCAGATCCCAGTACTTTTCTACTCACCCCGCCTCTGCCTCACCTTACCTGCCAGCCACTCCCAACTCATCATGTCATCTGTGTTCTCAGCTGCAGCTAATCACCATCAGGACATTACAAAAGCCACTCCATTTCTGTCAGCCCTTGACGGATTGTTCCTCTTTTGTTGTTCCCTCATGCCCGTCAGTGCATTCATCATGTTTGCATTTGTTTGTTCATCTTTCATTGTTTGGATCTGGTCTTGGTGTGATTAGATTTTTTTAATTTTTTTTTGGACTACCCTAGACATTTCCCTTCAGTGAGTTTTGTTTGTTAAGATTTCTTTTGCCTTTAATAAAGGCCCTTATCTACCATCAGTTTCAGTGTGTTGCGTTTGAGTCCTTCCCCACTCCTTGTCTCCTTGTCACATTATATATATATATATATATATATATTTGGGGGGCTACATATTAGTATTATTCTCAACAAAAGAAAAAGAAACTGGAGATATTCACTGATAAATAAATAGGTGATGCAACAGTACGTTGGATGTGTTAATATGCCAACACAAATTCTTTAAAAGGACTTTTGAATAAAGGTGATATTTATTAAAGGACTTTAACATTAGGTATGCAGCACTTTATGTGTACATGCACAGAAAAAAACTTAAACCACCACGAAAAATAAAACAGGGGTCCAAAAAGGCAAGGAATAATGTAACAGGCTATATTGTCATTAATTTATTATGTAAGATAAACAAAGTCGACAGCCATTAAATTAATAATTGCCAAATAAGCTCTCCTTAAACAACTGTTTTAATAATAGAAATACGGAACATAATATGACCCAAGAACAAAGAAATCAGTGGTTTTGATAAGAACCCAAAGCTGTTTCTAACCCATTCAAGGACCTCAGTGTTCACGTTTGCAGACAGCATTGTTACATTTTGTAGAACTTAAATTATCTCAGTGAATTAGCCTTTATCTATTGTATCATCTCCCCACGTTACCATTCCTATTTTAAAATTAACCAAATAATGTATTTTAAAGTTTATTAAGTCTATCCATAATCATGTTGAAGGTTATTAAATTGAATTCTTATTTGTTTCTTGTTTGATTGTTGTTTTTTTAAACTTATATTTACTGTTAATATAATGCGCTTCGGGTTTCCATTTCACTGATACACCATCAGTTGGTGTTTACGACAAACAAATTGATCAATTCATTGATTGATGATTCCTCTAAATACTGGAATTCATAACACAATGATCTGCATCCAGACAAACCAAATTGATCGTGCTGACTTTGAGTGATTTCCTGTTGCATTAATGGTCTTAATGAGTGATATATTAATTCATACAGTGATAGTTACCGATGGAGCAGCTTCACCTGGAGATGTTGTAACTTCGTCAGCAGGAGGAATCTGTGTGCAAACAAAAATTATTTCATTAAACAGGAACAGAATGTTTTTACAGTTACATACCCTAAGTTACAGTCTCTGTTAGTTTATATCAAATCAGCTTCCTACTTATTCTAAATAATGTGCCAGTGCAAGCCGTTAAGGACTTATTAAGGCCGATTTAGTACCTATCTTCACATTAACATATCTTTAACAACATTAAACCATTAAACAAATGAGTCTGTGATATGAATGACTCACTGAAGTCCTCAAAACAGAAATTTCTAGATAGTAATTTTCTAGAGATATTATAGTTTAGTGTGGTCTAATGAGGACTGAACTCAAAAAATCAAATCATCACACAAAGTATCACACAAAAAATTCACACCTATCACTAATTATTCATACATAACAAACTATTCACAACTATTGTATAAGCAGTATTTTAATTATTCAATTATTTATTCAGTCTGAAAGAAAATCTGAAAAAGTATTACAATTGTTGATTTATGAGAAAAAAGAAAAACTCAACAACAAACAGAAAGAGCGGAGACACATACCTCACTAAGCTCTACCTTCTCAGAGCTCGAAGATCCAACAGACAACTTTGGAGAGAAAATCACATTTTATCACATTATTCCTTAAAAAGAACCAACACACGTTGAGATTATCACACAGCTTAAACCTAACCACTTAACTTCAACTCTATGAAACTGATTCCAAAAATTAATTCAAACTCTAATAATGGGATTTAATGTTAAACGTTAATGATTTACACTTTACTAATCATGTGGATCAAAAGATGATAATGGTGATGACGATCAAGATGAACATAGTGGTGATGATGATCAAGAGAAAGACAATGATCAAGGTGGAGATGATGATGATGATGACAAGATGAAGATGGTGTTGATGGCGATGATGGTGATAGTCATGGTAGTGATGCTAGTGATGATGATGATAGTGGTGATGAAGATAACATTGATGATAGCAATGATGATAAGGAGGAGGATGTTGATAAAGATAATAATGATGAGGGTAATGACAATGATGATCAGATCGCAGCACTGTTATGAGTGAGTTATTGGGATCAAGATGTCCACTCACAGCAAGCTTCTCATCTTTTGGGCTGTCCAAACATTCTGCTGCACCACCAGCAGGGGCAGCTGCAGGTTCCTCCACCTGTTCTCCAGGAGGAGCTGGATGTTCATCTGCTGCTCCTTTGGCAGGGGCAGCTGCAGGTTCCTCAGCAGCAGGAGAAGCTGGAGGTTCCACGACAGCAAGGGGAGCTGGAGGTTCCTCACCAGCAAGGGGAGCTGGAGGTTCCTCACCAGCAAGGGGAGCTGGAAGTTCCTCGCCAACAGGAGGAGCTTGAGGTTCCTCACCAGCAGGGGAAGCTGGAAGCTTCTCTTGTTCCTCAGCAGGTTCTGTTGAAGCAGCAGCTTCTGTCTCTGAGGCTTCAGGAGCCTCAGTTGAGTTCTTTTACAAAGAAAGATGGCGGTCAACCCTAAAACTGTTCAAATGTGGTACTTTTGGTGCTGACATTTTGCATTCATTACAATAAAAGGCTCATAATTTGTAACAAGTGTCTAAATGGACAACCATGACTAATAAACTAGGTTTCACTTCCACTTGTTTTCTTAACCTCATACTTACTCTCGTACTCCCACAGGAAAGACAACACTTTTTCTGAGCTACATTAATATTTATACATGATGCAAAGCATGATATAAATGTATCACACTTCAATATATACCAGCTGTAAACAGTTCTGTCAGCATCAGAATTATCCAAATATATTTTGTGGTCAAAACTACTGTAAATCAAACTGAAAGAAGAAATAAAGTTTCACACAAATGTTCACAAAACATACACAGCAAACAGATGACAGGATAGAACTGTTCAACAGAAACAGTGAATCAAGAAAATTAATACACCATCCCTAATAATATACATTTGTTACCTTTAATAAAAATATTGCATGTTGCTCTTTAGCTTAAAACTTACCATCTTATCAAAATCAGCAAAAAATGATGGGGCAGTGGCGTCCTTCACAGTGTACATGTTAAAAATAGAGAAGAGTCATAAGTGTCAGTCAGGAATAAGAAATACATAATTATTTAGCATTTGCAGAAAAAGAGGAATATTTAGAGGAGATTGAGATGTGGGACATTAAGAGACAGTATATTAAGAGACAAGACATTAAGAGAAAGGACATTAAGACACAAGACATTAAGAAACGGGACATTAAGACACGAGATATTAAGAGACGAGACATTACTGGAAAAAGGGCTTCTGAGGGTTCGACAATGTCAGCATGCAGTTAGGGTAAATGTCTTCTTTTGTCCCTTAAAACAACCTCTGACCTCTGCAGTGACCTATAACTTCCAGCCAGTTTTTCTGAGGCTTCAAAAAAAAAACTTCAAAGGCTGACTGACACAAAAATGCAAGTTATCTTAGAACGAGCTAACTAACTGCTTAAACATGTGGTTGTTTATTTTCATGTCATGTCTTTGTTCTGTTTCAGATCAAATTTGCCCGATATCAGACAGAACTGTTCATTTTTGTCTATTACAGTCACCACAGTTGTTATTGCTCTTCCTTGGTTCCAGCACACAGCTTGATAACGCTCGACAACAGCTTTTAAACAGCCCACCCATGGTGCTGATTGGCTAATCATTTGTCCCCCACACAGCGCTCACTGGATTGGTTGCATTTTCAGTGGAGAAAACACTGTTTCATGTCATGATGACAGACAAATCAGTCAGCGCGGTGGAGTGGGAGGATTCAAAAGTCTGGATCCAGGCAAAGATGAAATAGAAAAGTCTCTGTAAGTAGGAAATTAAACTTTGTCCACTGAGATTTAAGTCAGATCTGAAACACTGAAATTTAAAAGCCCAAAGGTTGAACAGTAAAAGCAACAATAAAGAATGAAAATCACATTTAACTGAATAAAATCAAAGGTTGCTGTAGACTGAATTAGACCTGAATGATCTGCAACTAAAAGATCACAGAATTCATCTCTGCAAATGAAAATTTTCATCTAGGCAATGGGAGCGAATTTAAGCTTCATTTCAACAACCCTGGTGGTCCAATGGTTAGGATTCACCTTCACCGCCATGGCCTGGGTTCGATTCCCGGCCAGGGTGTTGGCGCCTCACAAGGGGCAGCCTCTTTGGAAATTTCCCTGTTGTGGGACTAATAAAGAAAGTAAAATAAAAAAAATAAATTCAACAATTACCTGTGAAAATCCATTAAATGCATCTGTCACCTAAATTAAATTGCAAAGACATAGAATCAGTATTAGAAGCCTTTAGGTAAAATGAGTATATGAGTTGTAAAGATGAATTCAATATGAAAATGGAAGTATGGAATGAACAAGCAGACAAAGCAAGCAAGAGGAGTGGTGGGAGGAGCTCAGGCTGGGATCCAGGTTTTAGGACAACTACTGTCTTTTTTTCTCAATCCGTGTGAGGGTAGAAGACAAGAAAAGGGTTTATGTTTATTTCTAGTCTACTCTATGCTATAATCTACCACACTGAAGAGGGGAGTAAGTAAAGTACCTCTTCCTTTTCTGTATCTAGCTCTTGGTACAATTTTCCAAATCTCCGGTTGGCAGCCTCATCTTCGGACATGTCTGAATTTTCTGGTTCTTTGTGAATTCTTGGAACATTAACATCTTTAATTCCTTCTGCTGCTGAGACAGACGCAGAGTTTTGTTGAGTGACAGAAGAGTTGAAGCCACTGATGTCAGTAGCTTCCCGCCAGGACACAGTGTTGGAGGCAGGGCCCTCGGTTCCTGAAGAGGCTGCTGGGAAACTGTCAGCAAAAGGGTCTGTATCCCACCCACTTCTTCGATCCCCAGTGGCGAGAACCCCACCTTCTTCTGAGGTCTCAGCAAATGGATCAAATTTAAAACCATCCCCCTTGTCTCCAAACTGTGTTTCAACAAAAGGATCTGAATCAAACGCACCTTCTCCCTGTGTTTCAGCAAAAGGATCTGAATCAAATGCACCTCCTCCCTGTGTTTCAGCAAAAGGATCTGAATCAAATGCACCTCCTCGCTGTGTTACAGCAAAAGGTTCTGAATCAAATGCACCTCCTCGCTGTGTTTCACCTAAAGCATCTGAATCAAATGCACCTCCTCGCTGTGTTTCAGCTAAAGCATCTGAATCAAACGCACCTCTTCGCTGTGTTTCAGCAAAAGGATCTGAATCAAATGCACCTCCTCGCTGTGTTTCAGCAAAAGGATCTGAATCAAACGCACCTTCTCCCTGTGTTTCAGCAAAAGGATCTGAATCAAATGCACCTCCTCCCTGTGTTTCAGCAAAAGGATCTGAATCAAATGCACCTCCTCGCTGTGTTTCAGCAAAAGGATCTGAATCAAACGCACCTCCTCGCTGTGTTTCAGCAAAGAGATCCGAATCAAACGCACCTCCTCGCTGTGTTTCAGCAAAAGGATCTGAATCAAACGCACCTTCTCCTGGTGTTTCAGCAAAAGGATCTGAGTCAAATGCACCTCCTCCCAGTGTTTCAGCAAAAGGATCTGAGTCAAAT
This sequence comes from Holacanthus passer, assembly GCA_025331565.1. Classification (NCBI taxonomy): domain Eukaryota; kingdom Metazoa; phylum Chordata; class Actinopteri; family Pomacanthidae; genus Holacanthus; species Holacanthus passer. Next base: position 18,477 of record JAFREQ010000178.1, read on the forward strand.
GCACCTCCTCGCTGTGTTTCAGCTAAAGGATCTGAATCAAATGCACCTCCTCCCGGTGTTTCAGCAAAAGGATCTGAGTCAAATGCACCTCCTCGCTGTGTTTCAGCAAAAGCATCTGAATCAAATGCACCTCCTCCCGGTGTTTCAGCAAAAGGATCTGAATCAAATGCACCTCCTCCCTGTGTTTCAGCAAAAGGATCTGAATCAAACGCACCTCCTCCCTGTGTTTCAGCAAAAGGATCTGAATCAAACGCACCTCCTGCCTGAGTTTCAGATGTAAAAACTCTTTTATTTTGTTCCCCTGCACATAAAGAATGATCTATGTAAACGGTTGTGAGATCAGTTTGTTTTCCTGCCAACTCCTCTTCAGCCGAACAGTTTCTGTCTGCTTCATTGCTCTCTGGTGAAACGTGGTCTCCACCATCATAACCACCCCTCCACTCTGAGACATTCACTGAGAGATGTTCTTCATATGAAAGTTCATCATCTGCACTTGCCCAGCCTCCCCCCTGACCTCCATCAGCCCACTCCTCAGCAGTTTCATATTCAGACCCAGACCCATCTGGAGACTTAGACCACTTGTCTCCTCTATCCTCTGTGCTGTCCTCAATCTGTTCACCATACTCATCAGTGAATATAAGTCCTGGGGTGCACTTCCTGTGGTCTTCCTGCCCTGCTGTATCTCCCTCTGAAGCTACCTGCCCTGTCTCATCTTCATCACCTCTGACTGCAGAGGGATGAAGGTTGAGGTTAGTTTGAGAGTCCCAGCTGCTAACCTCATCTTTAGCTGCCGTGGCTGCCTCACTGTCCTGAAGAGATGTAGTTGCGTCTCCACTTGGCTGCCAGCCATCTGCCTGGGGCCAGCCCTGAGCCCCACCCTGTGCCCCTTCTGGCCCTACAGCAGGGGCCTCAGCTCCTGCAGCAGCATCTCCATTTGCTGACAATGAATCAAAGTCAGCGGACCAGTCAGCGATGAAGCCGGCATCTGCAGCCTGCTTGGAAAAAGCAGGGAGTGGGTTAAAGTTTGACCCCCCCAAAGTTCTAAACCCATAGTGCTGAGTCCGACTGCAGGGCCAGTGACTGAAAATACACAGTGTGTTTTTAAGACAAAGAATGATGTAATATTTATGGGACTGGTGGCACAAAGACAGAGTGATGTAGTAGATCATCGAACAGATTCACTAAGAAAAATGTAAAGAGCCCATATTATGCTTTTGGGGTTTCCTCTTTTGTTCAGTGTGTTATAGCCGTTTTGATAAGATAAGATAAGATAAACCTTTATTCGTCCCACAGTGGGGAAATTTACAAATTTACAAATTTTGGATGTAAAAGGTCTAAAAAAAAGGGGGGAGTTACTCTATCACAGAAAATGCTGCTCCTGAACTGCCTAAAATGTCACAGTTGTAGTCTTTCAGCCTTTTCTTCTGTTATCTGCGCCACTATGTAGCAAAGCACCATGTCCAGCTAGTGACCATCCCACCCACTGAAACCTTGTGAATCTACCTCACTGTCTGCTGTTGTTAAATGCAAATGTGGAAGGTACAAGTAAAGCGGGTCAGTTTCTCTGTTGTTGACTGCAGGAACCAACACAAAAGTCTTCATCTCCCCTCACCATCTAAGGATGTCAAGAGCCAGTGGATTAAAGTTTATATTTGATAGAAATTCCCCAACAACAAATGGAAAACTCTTGGACCGCTTTCTCAATGAGCACAATATGGCCTCTTTAAGACTCTTTTAAAAAATACAGTCATGGCCACCAAAGCAGTAGACAACTTATTTCACCAAGTCTGTTTCCATTGCACTTTATCACATTTTTCTTTTGACAATACATCAACTTTTCCACTTCAGTAAAGACCTTTTTTTGTGATATTTTGAGAGTTGCTTTTTTTTTTTTTTTTTTAATTTGTCCATGTGAATATAGTAATGTCCAGTCAATACTGTCATTATGGAGTCAGTGAGTTGAAATGACAGTCACTCTTCTTTAGTTTCAGATCAGGTTTTAGTGATGATGAAGATGAAGTGTAACTGTGTGTACTTACAGGCTGAGCTGTTTGGGTATTTGCCTTGAAAAAGAAACAACAAAAAGTGAAGAAAAAAAAGGTTCGCATCTACACAGGCAACCACACTAAGTAAATAATCTCCACATGAGTGAGACCAAATAGAAATAAATTTGGGATAAATGCACAGTGAACAGAGTAAAATGATATCCTCAAACAACTTTAAATGAGGCAGAAGAATTTACTCACCGACCACATATCCCAAGGTACAGCTGTCTGAAAGGGCCAGAGCACATGTTGGTAATGTAAATAAACACATTTCATACAGATAACAGATGCATATCAAGTACAACTCCTGATGGGATTAACAGGGACAGATTAGTATTTAAAAAACAAGCTTTACTAATTTTGTATTCTGCTACAACATGAAGAGTGTAAATATTAAAACTTTCATTTGAGCATACAACTAAGCTGCATCAATGAACAACTTCATCATCAGGTGAACAGTCACCTGGCCACCTGAGACTTTGACTGCTAATTAAATAATTAAACTAATTAAATTCTGCAAGTTGTTTTGTAGTGATTTTATTCAGTCAGTTGACAGTCACTGGTCTAATAAAATGTAGTTTTCATGCTGTTCATTCATTTCAATAAAACCAGTGTGTTGATGCAACTTTGTGGTGCTGCCACTACTTGGTTCAGTCAAACATGTCCGGGTGTGCATGGCAAAAGAACTCTAGTTCAAACTGCCGCAGGTGAAATGTGAGAGAACCTGTGGTATGGGCGAAACACTTTCATCTGGCTGAAAAGCATCAAAGTCCAAGTCAAGAAGAGATTCTCCTGGCCGTTCATTGGGCTGTGGACAACAAAACAAAAACAGGCAAGCAAGTGAAGCAAGTGAATACAACACACATGCATATTAGTTGTCTCTCTTTTTTGTTGATGTACACAGTAAACCTGTGAGGACTCCACACACCTGCGATGGTGATGGTGCTGGTAAAAACTCTCCTCCAAACAGGTCGATGATCTGCTCTTCTGCCACCTCCTTTGTAGGTGTGACCTTTGGTGGTGGAGGCACCGGTGGGCCCTTTTTAAGCTGCCAAAAAACATGATGAATTGTTATAAAATCAACTCAAAGTAGATTTAAGCAGCATTTTTTTACTTTTTCTGATCCATTTTACTGTTCAATGTTCCAAATCAAAGAGGATGGATGGAGCAACATGTGGATGATACAGAAACAATGATTCAGTTGAACACCAAACAGTTTATTATCATAATTAACTATTATTTAACACTGGTAGCGCCCATGTGGTTACAACAGTAAGGCTGCAGTAGTTGGTATTTGGTTGCAGAGCTGCAGCCACACTGGGGTGGAAAAATAGGACGCTGTTAATTTCTTCCACTGTATTTCTGTTGACTCTGTCAATGTCATGGTCTTAAAATACAGATTTGCTCAGTAACCAGTGCCTGCAATGACTGCTGTGAACCATCTCAGCTTTATTTATTTAGGTTTGTTTATTCAGATTTTAGGGGAAATGCCTATGTTCTCCTAGTCTCTTCAAGTGAAACCGAAGTCAAATTCTTTGTATGTGTACGCATACCTGGCGAATAAAACTGATTCTGATTCTTCAGATTCCGATTTATGTGCTGTGACCAAATCTATTTCTATCTATTTCTTACTCATGCTGTTTACTGACACTAGAAACAGAAAAACATGTAAATGAGATCATTTCAATTGTGAATTTGGCTGCATTATAACACAGTATAGATGCTCTGGTTAAATTGAAGTATTTCCTCAGTCCATCTTTCAGACCTTTACTTCAAGCAGCAGGTAAAATTTCCAAGACAAAAGACAGACTAAAGGTGCCAACCCATAAACAATGTTAAATATTTCCATGACTCTTGTATCAGATTTAAGGATGAACAATAAAGTCAGCGTAGTGGCTGTCATAACAGACAGTCAGATACAGTGACACATGCAATCACAGCGAAAGACTGTGCAAATAAAGTTTTTCTTTCCACATGTAACCCAGACATTTCAACAGCTTGTGTGTTATTTCCTTCTACACCAGCACCAGCAAGTACTAGTACACAGTCAAGCACTCTGCATTTAAATCCTGCAATAAAGTTTTCTATACAGTCTCAATGCAGCATGACATGATATCAGTGGTTGTTCCTGTGCAAAGCTATGTGAAACCTGAGCGTCCCCTACTGACACTATGGGCTACTGCAACACATTCTGTAGCACAAGTGCAGCAGGCAGGATGCAACACTTCCAAGAGCTACCACTTTAAAGTCTATCCCTGTCGTTGTACAGGAGCTAAACCTCATACTACGTAACTGTGTAAAGATATACAGAGGATGCTGGTAAACACTAATGTGTTCCTTCAATCCATTCAGTGACCATCTGCAGAACGCATCTACAGATCAGTGATCAGTGTGGTTTCAGTGGAAATATGCTGGTTACTCTCAATGATTTCAGTGTTTATAAATTTAGTGTTATTGTAATAAAACTGCTAACTTTTTGTTGTTTCATAAAATCAATACTTCTGTTCTTGACTCAAGAAATTCTTAGTGGACTAACACTTAGAAATTTCTTCAACTCATCAATAAAATGATTAATGTAAATTCTGTAGAGTTCCTCCAGAGACTGCAGTCTTTAAATCTTAAGAAGCTTATTCAGAGAGAGATAAGGGTTGCAGTAGTTGTAGTAGTTCAGTTCTGTCAGTATTAATCAAATTTATACTCAACAGTTTCATTGCTGACATCACAAGATGTGCTGACATCAGTACAAAACGAGCAGTAAGACGGTCACTCAGATTGTAAACAAACACTATAAACATATATAAACCTTTGATATAGCGGAGAAAAAAGGAAAAACAAGTTTTTACTCAAACTGTTAATAATTAAAACTTTGGAAGTTCACTTTCAAGACTTTTTTATGTCAGCAGTAAAGTTGTTGAGGAACATCTGATCATAACTGAAAGGAAAGGTTGAGAAAACCATCACAGTCTTTTCCCTAAAAAAAATAAAATATAGTGCATATTTTCCAGGAAGTCATAGTGACTCATTTCAATAAAACTTCAGTAATCCACTAAAAATGTCTCTGCCAACCAACAACAACCGATCTGAACAACATTAAATTAATTACATACAAGTGACTCACATGAAGCACTATGGAGGTTCACTACCACCAACTGAACGTGACATGGTTACTTACCATGAACACATGAACAGGATGGAGACACATGAACACATGAACAGGACAGAGACATGTTACAGGTCAGTGAGACAAAAGACTGACAATGCTTCTAGGAAGCATCAGAGTTCAGTATTCTTATTAAAAGTTCTACTGTTTCTATTCTACTGCTATAATGATGGGTGATATATTCTACAAAACTGGTTCCCAACATGGACATCAACTGTAATCCTTCAGGTGTCACAAGATCAGAGGGATTAGTCCTCCACTGGGTTCCAGTTCCACACAGTAGCACTGGTCACTAATGTTTACCCAGTCCAGCCATATCTATGTCACAGCTCCTTTAAAAGTAACTAAAATTTTTAAGGCTGGATCACTCAGTCCAGAGATTTAAACTCAACTTTCAGACAGTGAATGAAACTTTACAGAGGGATTCGTCACTGTTTCTGTTGCATTGTTGCATCATGACTGCATCAACACCACACTCAAACATACAGGTATTTAAGTTTGCTGGCTAACATTTTAACTAGTGTCATTTGGTTATTTTACAGTGTAAATTCACAAGACTTTGTCTATTGGCATGCTGTGACCTGCGACAATCCAACTCATCAACACTTAGCTAACCTCAACAAGCTGAGCTTATATAAAGCTGCTGAATGAGTCTGTTACAAAAGAAAAAGACTGGGAACCAGTGTTCTAGAAACACGCTGTATACACCTATGTACTCATACATACACATAATGTACCAGTCAAAAGTTTGGACACACTTTTTCATCCAATGGTTTTTTTCTTTATTTTTTTATTTTCTACATAGTAGATTAATGAAGACATCAAAACTATGAAAGAACATGTGCAACTATGTATTAAACTGCTCGACTAAGCAAAAACAAAACAATAGTCCATCATTACTTTAAAACATGGTGTTATTTAATATTTTGGGTTCAGTGTTAATCTATGATGAAGAAAATAATTAAAATAAAGAAAAAATGTTGAATGAGAAGGTGTGTCCAAACTGTTGACTGATAGTGTTTATACATATATAAACACATGCATCACATATACACCTACATACATACACATATTTGCCCAAATACATTTGACAAACATGTAAATGCTATCAGCACTGAGACTTAGACTAGCACTGAAAGTCAGATAACATAACCTGAACAGTCTGTGAACACAAGGCGATATTCTACTTTCAGTTATCAGCTCAACAGTATATAACAACACTGGTGTTATATATTGACTCAACACATACAATAACACAGAAAAATGTCAGAAACTGGTGTTGCATGTTCACTCACCAATTAACAGAAAAAAGTGTGCAGCAAAGAAAAACAGTCACAGGAAGTTACTGTGAAGTTCTAACAGTCAATTCAACCAACAAACACTAAAATATACACAATCTCTTTGCTAGTGCTAAAGGCATTTCACTCTTATCTATCAATCACAATTATGCATCAACCAATGTTTATATCTATCAATCACTGTTTGTTATCAATTAGGATTATCTACCAATCACTATTATATATCAATCAATCACCATTTTGTATCTGTCAATCAATTATGATCCATCAATCACGATGGCTTACCACTCATTTTTACTGTATTTCAATCACTGTTGTTTATAAATTGGGATTATGTATCAGTCTATTATTATCTCTCAGTTCTTATCTATGAATCATTTGTATTATTTATCAGTCATTGTTATTTTTAAATAGCAATTCTCTATCAATCACTACTATTATCTATAAAAAAATTTTTTATCACCCAGACATTCACATAAACACATTTCATGTTCTCCGGACCATAACATCTACCTGTGATGAAGACCTTGATCCAGTTAGAATAACATTGACCTGTGATATGGTTCTGGATTCAGTCCTGATAATATGTACCTCTGTTAGGAATCTGGACTGAGTTTGGACAGAATTCAATCTACCTGTGATGTGGGTCTGGATCCAGTTAGGATCACATCGACCTGCAATGGAGATCTGAATCCAGGTAGGACGGCATCTTCTTGTGTTGGAGAATCCATTTAGGATTAGATCAAAATGTGATAGCGATCTGGATCCACTTATGGTTAAATCCACCTGTTATGAGAATATGGACTGATGAGAATTTGATCTACCTGTGTAGGGGATTTGGGCCGGGGTGGTCCAGGTGAGACGGGGCGGAGCATGTGATTGGAGCTAGCATCTGGACTCTCAGGTGGACTCTCGTCTTCTGGTGGTGATGGGGTTCTGGCCAGTCGCAGTGGTCCTGAATCACTGAGAGACAAAACAGAAACTACATGATCGCATGACGTTGACTTCTGATTGGCTAGCCAGTGTCAGATATTGCAAATAAACACCTGTACTGCAAGTGTTTTAACTTGATGACATAACTGATGACTTGATTATCTTTATGACCAAATTAACTGGGGAAGGAGTTTTTAAATGTCCAACAGACAGAAACTCAGCATTGTTTTTGGAAACGTACAGGACAAAAATCCTTCTCTGATGAAGTATGTGAGTTAATCTAACTGGACTCACACACACTCATACACAAAACAAATAGAATTTGGTCCCTTTATGACATAGAAACAGATGTGAAGACACTTTAAAGAATAAAGACATGGGTTGGCAAAGATAAATGTTTCATACACAAATCACTGCCATCACTTCACATCGTGTCTGATTATTGTTCTTTTTAGATATGACCTGGGTAGACTGATATAAAGGCTCTGAAAACTTTGGTTTGCAACAATTTTCACTGAGATGTCTCCTTTTTTTCCTCAACATCAGAACAATCTGAAAGGTACTCTCACAATACATACTGTTAAAATTACATGAAGAAATAATTTTAAAAAATGCACTAAATTTAATAATTTCCATGAAATAAAATTGAATATTCTGAAAAACTAATTCAACGTTTCTATTTCAAAATTAAAACTTAAAGTGATTCCCATTGTGAAAACTCGTACTGACCTCGGAGCACCTTGGATGGTGAACATCTTGTCAGAGTGCTGCTCACCCAGTTTGGTCATCACTTCATATAGCTGCCTGCATACCTGGAGGATTTAAAGAAAATTAAGTTATTTCTCAGTTTCATCCTTCTCCAATAAAATCCATAAAGGCCAAAAACAATGACTCAGTTCACCTTTGCATGAAATGTGAGTGTCGCACTTCCACCCACAGAAACACCTTTCTCAAGGTAACATGATGATGTCACAAAGTGCCCTAACCCTATTGGTTACACAGATGATATCAGCGATGCTTAAGACTGAACACAGTCTGTATGTCTGTCTGTCTGAATGCCCCTCTGCATATTTAACATTCAAAGGAGCTCTAAAACATTTTTATTGCTTTACTGTGTTGATGTTTCCTCACCAGAGAGATCTCGCGGTGAAATTTGGCCTCCAAATTCGTCACACTCTTAAAGGTGCTGATATAGAAGCCAACCCGGCTGCAAAGCAGAAAAAAGCAAGAGAGAGGACCATTTGAATCAGCCACATATTATGATCAGAGTCGTGTTCTGTTTGAACTATGCGAATCAGTCAGTCTCTGCTGCTATGGTTTATTTGATAGGTACAGATGAAGTATACATAGAAATACTAAAAAAAACAGCTGTACAATGCAATTATCATAGTGAATATAGTCAATGCAACATACATTACTTGCAACACCCATCCCTAGAAGATGTTTCACAGAATGAAACTTATAATTCTGCTCTGATGGATCTGCTGCAGCTCTGTAATCTCGAGATTGTTTTCTTGGTGTTTAATGTCCAACAGGGGACATCAAGCCAAGCTGACATTTTTTAGGTTTTTGGTTAGCTTATGTGCATCAGCATCACAGGTTTTGCCAAATACTTGAAGACTGTGTCAATTTTCTGGAAAGTTGTTAACATACAAATTGACAAGGATGGGACCCAAGATGGTTTATTGTTTTGACAAACTGAACATTGAGCAATTTTTTAAATCCAGGAACACTGTGCCCACCAAATTTCCATTATGAATTGTGCAAATTAGGAGAAGTTGCAAATGAATCATGCTTTCATCTGCATTATCCTTATTTATGATCACTTAAAAATATCTATATTAAGTGTAAAGTCTGTTCAAAATCCAGACGTTTTAATGTATTGTTTCTAAAGCTTGAGAAAAATGTCAGGTTAGGTTATTTATTTTGTAGTTGTTGGTTTCAGGCCTCTTTTTCTAAATAATGGTGTCTTGTAAGTCTGTTTGGACTGGGAATATCATGTGTGCATTACACAATAATAAAAATCAAGCAAATCAAATCAAATATTCCGACACAACCTTCTCAAGAACTTTAGACAGGACTGGAAGAAGTCGAATTGGTCTGTAGTTCATCCATCCATCTGGGAATTGCCCAGCTTTGATGGAAATAATAGGATGAGTAAGGGGCTGAACTAGAATGATGTGGGGGGTTGTTTTTCTTTTTAGGAATACAGTATCTAAGTTACATACAGCATATCCTTAGAGAAAGTGGTGAAATCATAAAATCATAAATAGCTTTCAAGACAACAGATTGGTCAACTTACCTGATTTCAACTGAATTGATATAAAGTTCCCCTCCAACGAAAATCAAGATTTTAACCTTGTTAACAATATGGTGTTTTTCACATGTGTTATATGTTAAAAGACATAGGTGAGTTTCATGAGTGAAAGAAACAGTCAAATGCCATAGTGAACCAATAAAAGTCTCAGAAAAATGGATTCAAACAGCCAGGGCTTCATACATTGCATACCTAAGGAGCCAGTCCCATCAACAGCAGCAACATATGAACTGGAATATCTTTTGGTCTCTATGAGTTAACAGTTCACTTTGCACTGGAAACTTTAAGGGTGAGTTCATTCATTCTCAACTCCTAAACTCACAAACTGATGATGTGGGAAGCTTTTATTTCTTTGGTGTGGGTGTTAAAGTGTTGGAGAGCTGTGGTAGCTGAATGGACCCCTGACTGAGGTACCTTTGTTGCATGTACAGTTACACACAGAAATAATAGAAACGCATAGTCAAACTCTACACACTGTAGAGTGTGGAGAAAGCGCAATAATGATGCTGTCAGACAGGGGTGTATGTAATCTGACTCACCTGTCCCAGAGAGTTGGCAGTTCATTCTGCAGACCAACGTTCAGCTCATCAAACACTCTCTGAGCCTTTTTCAACTCGTCTTCTGCCTGCAAACAAAAACAAGTCTGTATAACAAAATGAACTTAATACAACATCTGAACAGGTAACGTACAATACCTGAACAGGTACGAATTACAGGTTTACTGTTGGTATATAAAACTGAACATTTAACTTCTAACCTCCATAATGTTTAATTACAGACAAGCAGACTCACTTTCATCATTTTACGGTCATTCTTCATCCCTGACACCTGCAGAGTTTCAACATGATGACGAGCACTGTCGTAGTCTATGAGTTTCCGGCTTCTTTTGGCCACACGAGTCTGGAATGTCACAAAGTTTCAGTTTTTAGATTAACTATCAACGCTGTAAAAGATTCTCTAATCAAAGCACAAACTTTTTAGTACTTTGAGATCTGGAAACTGTTGCAGGTATGCATCCAAGTTCAGCAGTGTTGAGTCCACCAGTTTGTTATGGAAGTCTTCCCACAATGCATCACAGTCCTGCAGTAACACACAACAGTTCATTGTAAATGGCCCGCATTTATATGCAGTTTTCTGATCTTACCAAGACTTTACAATGCAAGATGACATTCACTCGTTCACACACACATTTGTAAACTGGTGGCAGAGGCTATCATGCAAGGTGCCACCTGCTCATCAGGACTATAACATTTACACATACACTCACAATGTGGGGTTCAGTATCATGCCCACTATCTACCTCCTGAGCCACTGCCACCCCCACAGTTGTCAAATCAACACATCAAAAATTTAGTAAAAATATTTTGTATGATCTACAATGCCAGGGGTCAGCATGCCTAGCTCCTGCTGCTTGGCTGACACACCCTGACCCAAATGCTTATCCCTGTAGGATAACAGGGCAGCAACTCTGGCCAGTAGATACTTGCCAGTGAGCTCCACTCCTGGTCTGGCTTCCTGTTACTGGCAAAGTGACTGACTGACATGGGGTCTGAGAATCATTGTTAGTCTGACACCTGGGATCAATTTACCTTGGAAGACCCCACCAGGGGCTCTTGTGCCTGACAACACACAAACCCCCTGGGCACTTGTGATGTGTTCAGGTGTCTTCCTGACCTGTTTGTGTGATACATTTAGGTGTTGTCCTTTCTTGTTTATGTGTTGTATCCAGGTGTCATCCTGTCATGTTTGTGTGATGCATTCAAGTGTCATCCTGTCTTGTTTGTGTGGTGTGTTTTGATTCGTCCTTTCATCCATTCGTTTAGGCGCTGTCTTCTCATGTGTGACTCTAACCTTCCCAATGATCATGACATCATCTTTTCCATGCCAGTCTGGTTCGTAGACTTCATGCAGAGACTGTGTCAGGTTGATGGAAGCCTGTTGCATCCCTGTGAGAACAAAAAGACAGTCAGTTGACAGGCATCTTAATGGTGACTTTTAATTTTTGTCACATGTGTTTATGAGAGTCAGACTTGTAGGAAACAGGTCAAAAACACATTTTACTGTACACCAGAATAATTTTTTACAAGCAGTATGAAGACAGTTGTGACAGGACAGAAATGTAGCTCAACTACATGTTGATAAAAAAAAACATCTACATATGTCTGTTTTATATATGATGTGTGATATATGTGGATGTGCTTATTTGAAACTGATACTGAACACTCTTACTCACCTTTAATAGCAGACATGTAAGACTTCATTTCCCTCTGCAGCCGAGAGCCTTCAGACTGACAGGACACACACAGAACTGGTTAATACATACACACATACACACAAAACTATTCTACCTCATCATCATTTCACTTTTGTGAAATACAATGTCTTCAGATTTTCCTTTTAGAAAACTTTTTTTTTTCTTTCAGGTGAAGCTGCACTTGGGTTCATGTAGCTCAAAGATGAAGAGTGACTTAAAAACAAACTAAACTGCAGCTCAAATACAAACTAAACTGTAGACTGATCTAGAATCAATCTAAATTGACCAGTTATAGTTTCAGCAGTGTCATCTCTCTGATGTTCTTTCTGTGAAATATAATACAATATTTCCTGAGCAGACATTAACAGTAGCAGAACCTGTTCTACAAGCAAATAACTTCATGTAGAAAAGATATGATAGATAAGAATATCTTTTATTGATTCCCAAAAAAGAAATTCAGTTGTTATAGCATCACAGGGAAATAAATAAATTCAGATAAATATAGAATTCTAAAGTATATCAAATAAAAAGAATAGAATAAGACAGAGCACAGAGCAATTAAACTCAAAACACAAATTTACAGCAATAGCATTACACATATAGTAACTGCAACTTGAACTAGAGCTAGAGGGGACAGGAGAGGAAAAGGGACAAACAGCACAGGGAATACATACAGTCATAATGATAGATAGATAGATATGTTGTCTGTATGAGAGTGTACATTTTATCACGCATTGATAGGAAGTGGGGGCCCTTGTTGGGAAAAGTTAGGAAGAGTTGTTGTTGTCATCCTGCAGGAAGCACCTTCCAAATGCCATTACTTCCATTTTCCCAGACCATTGTTCAAGGACATGAGGATGCAAGAATGGACAAGAAAGATTCCATCATATGGACTAAAAACACAGATGCTGTTTACAAGAGAGGTCAGAGCCGTCTGTATTTTCTCAGGAGGCTCAGGTCTTTCAGTGTCTGCAGAACCATGCTGCAGATGTTCTATCACTTGGTGGTGGCCAGCGTCATCTTCTACGCTGTAGTGTGCTGAGGCTGAAGGCAGCCGACGCCAAGAGACTCAACAAGCTCATCAGGGAGCTGGCTCTGTCCTGGGAGTGGAACTGGAGTCTTTGGTGGAGGTGTCAGATAGGGGGATGCTGAGGAAAATGCTCAGTATCATGGACAACACCTCTCATCCCCTGCACGCCACATTGGAGTCCTACCAGAGCACCTTCAGCTGTAGACTGAGACCACCGAGGTGCACCACAGAACACCACAGGTCGTGTTTTCTACCTGTGGCCATCAATCTGTATAACTCCTCCCCCTTCAGCAGAAAGAGTAATTGAAGTATATTACTTCTGATATTACTTCTCATGCACCATGCTCATGTCCGTGTGCAATATCACGTACGTGTGTATGTTCATATAAGCTTCACTATGTTAATCTACATCTGCACGTAACCTATTTTTAGGATACAAAATTCTATTGTAACATTATAGTCTATTTTTCTATTCTATCTTTAGGTGCAATATTATGTTCGTTATCATGTGCAATACTCTCAGTATCAGGTGCAATATTTGCTATTACGTTTAATGCTATGCTTTCCTCTGCAATTTCCTTAGACACTTTGCATTGCATATTTTTGTTTTGATGCTCTATAGTTGTATTTTGTATGTAATTTACGGAGTACTCTGGCACAGTAATTTCCTTTGGGATTAATAAAGTTCTTATCTTATCTTATCATAGAATTGGTCCTTCTCACTGATTTGTTGATATGGAAATCAAAATGTCCAAAACAGGAATCCGCTCAGAGACATTGCCAAGGCAACCAGAATATCTAACCCTTCACAGTCAGTCCAGACCATCCCGTCCTTGAGGAATCTGACATTGTTCCCTCTGTTCAGAGATGCAGGGTTCCAAAGAACTGGTGGTGGATTTCCGCAGGTGCACTCACTCCCCTCCAACACCAGTGAACATCCAGGGAATGGACATTGAGATGGTGACATCTTATAAGTACCTGGGTGTTCACCTCAACAACAAACTGGACTGGGCTCAACACTGCTGCACTTTACAGAAAAAGTTAGCCATGGCATCAGCCATTTTTTATGGAGTAGCTTGCTGGGGCAGCAGCATTTCGGCTGCAGACAGGAAGAGACTGGACAAACTGATGAAGAAGGCCAGCTCTGCCCTGGGTTGCCCCCTGGACCCAGTGGAGGTGGTGGGAGAGAGGAGGATGATGGCTAAGCTGTAATCCATGTTGGAGAATGACTCCCACCCCCTGCAGGACACTTTAACAGCTCTGGAGAGCTCCTTCAGTGATGGACTGCTTCACCCGAAGTGTGTGCAGGAGCGATATCGCAGGTCTTTCCTTCCTGCAGCCGTCAGACTGTACAACCAGCACTGCTCCCTATAGACTATACATCATCATCTGTGCAATACTCTTTTTTCATGCCTGTATATTTTTTCAGCCTGCATATTTATATTTATTCCAGATGCCATTTGCTGTGCAATATTTCATTCTGTTATACTCAAGTGCAATATTTCATTCAAGTGCAAAATTTCAGATTTCATATTTGATACTTAATATTACTGGTCATATTTCTTGCTGGTCATACTTCTCATATCCATATTCTCATGCATATCTCATGTATATCTTTATATAATCTCATGTGTATTTGTTAAATTTGTAAATACTTTTTAGCTTGTTATATTTTGCATTTCTTACTATTTAACTGTCCTATTGTCTTTGCTGCTGTGCACAGCAAATTTGAGAAACAATAAAACCAAAAGAGTTTCATGAGACATGGCAGAAAAGTATTAAATATTAAATAAAATGACACCTAGAATGATATCTATGTTACAGTTAGAGAGACTCAAACTCGTGGTTGCAGTTCAAGTCCACCAGGAAAAGGAAAGAGCCATCCAAATAGAGATCTGAATGGCAGACGAACCACAAGCGGATCAGCCCTGGCCTGATGCCACATTCAGGATGGGGCAACCACATCCAAGTAGCACAGGACCAAAGGACGCAGAGTGGAATAATGTTACCCCAGACTTCCCAAGAGGTAGATATGGTAACATTAAGTGGTTGTTGGCTAATGTATGTGCTGTTGTAATTAGATCGTACTGCATTTAGAGTCATCATGTGATAGTTAGTTGTAAAGTGAATTAAAGTGTCTGACACTCAAAATCTCGTGGGAGAAAATCTCCAGACCTCCACTTTATTTGTGTCCCCTGGGCATGAGGCTGCTGGCAAGATGTTCCTTATTTTTCCACACTGAAGGAGGCAACCTAAATACATTATGTACTGCCTCTCAGCTTCTCACTCATCGGAAATTATTATTTTGCTTATCTTTATTCCTCCTGTTGCAACTTTCATTGCTTTTGTCATCCATTTTATTCTGAACTGCATTCATAGTACAGCACAATTGTCTTAGTGTGACTTCACTGTGCTTGTTTTTTATATTTTACATTTGTTTTTTGATGCTGCCTTTTTGCATAAAGAATTTCCTCTTTTGAGACAACGACCATAGTCGTTTCCGTTAAAGTAGTCGAAGAGCATGAAGTGTCTCTCACCTCCTGCCTTCTGAAGTTGATGACCACTTGTTCAAACTGCTCATCTTTGGTCTCGTCTGCTTTTCCCAGTTTCTGCAGCACCTGAAAAATTATAAAAACAAATTCATACATTTTTACATGTTGACATGAGACACCTAATAAATCATTTTTTTTAATTAGACACTTTTAAAAAAAATAGTTAGTTACATTTTGCAGTTGTTCAGATAATTTCGTACTTAAACATCACCAACATAAACGTGACTAAGCTCAAGATACATCAGTGGCTCATTGTGATTTCACTGTTATCTTCTGTATTAAAAGTCCTGACAGTAGCTTCTAGTGCTGTGGACAGGAAGTAAACAACGACTAAGATGTTGATAATAACTGTTTTCTCTGCATGAAGTACATAACTACAGCTCCATGTCTCAGTGTTTATTTTAGAAACAGGAGATTTGTTTGACTCCATATTAGAAACAAGCAGAGAGACAGAGCTACAATTAAAACACATATTAAAATGTAGCAGTGAAGCAGCTCGGCTCACAGTGCCTTGTGTTTAATATTTAATAGGCCAACAGTCTGGATTGTATTTCTGAATGAAACCCAGTGACACCTCTGGTCAACTTGTTGAACGTGTACCTGAACACAGCACAAAGGAGTTTTTTTTATTAACACACAGACGTTAATGTCGGCTCAGAAACAAAACATTCTGTCCTGGTTGGAACTTATTCTCAAATGTCAGCTTGCTGTGATCTTATTAGTTGGCTGTCTTATATAAAGAGCTGGTCAGTCTTAATTCATGTTATGTGTGGAATGCAAACTCTAACAGGTGATCTGCTCAAAGACATACATTATCATAAACTCAGATTAACAAAGAAAAAAAACTGTGATTGAGATTTAACAAACTAATTCAAACCTGATTTTTAAAATCCACAACTGGAAACACAAAGCGTGAAAAATAAAATAAATTTAAATTAAACCCCTTTAATTGAACCTGTCTGAACTTTCTCAAAGTCTGATGTGGAAGGTGTTTTAGCACAACAGTCCTCACTGTCAGAACCAGGTAACAGGCTTGTCCATCACCGTCAAGACAACTCCGAGATGTTTGACTGGCTCTCTGATGCCTCCAACTGAAGACAATCAGCTCCAAAGCTGCAACTCAAATGAGCCTGGTGTTTCAGCACCATGGACAGTTCTCACAGTCACAACTGTGTGAAACTGTTTATAGAGTTTAAGATATTCCTTTATTCGTCCCTCAGTGGGGAAATTCACAGGGAAATTAAAACAGTGAATATAAATATTATAAACTCTATATTAGAAACTATATCTATAAACTAAAACATTCAGTATCAATCTACAAAGTAATGAAAGTACTTTGTTTCAACTGAAGCTGATTTTTTAAATATTTTGAATTAAATTATATTATATTATTTCACCCGATACAATTATCATGAGGAAATATTTAAAAACATTTGTGTTTCATTTCCTTAATTTGGAATGTTTTAAAACACTTAAATTTCCCTTTGAAATGAAGAAATAATTAGACAGTATGTACATATATACCTATTGCTACACAGTATATATTATTATTATATGTATAAATACACTTATAAATATATTTAGTAAACATGAATATATGCATAGATACAGATTTATTGACTGGCTGTTTATTGACCTTTATTAAGTGTGTCCTTTAATTAATGTGCAGGTAGCTGATCTGGCGTCAGAAGTGACGTCATCACGCCACAGACAGGGCATCCCCGCCCCCTCCTGCCGACCTTGGAGCAGGAAATCGCCTCCTCGTCGTCATCATTTAAAACATGAAATACACGCGTGACATGTTTCACGGCACATGTGACGTCATCACGGGGTATTACAGCCAATGTTAATCTGCTTCCGCCAATCAAAACGCTCTCCTTCAGTTTTTGTTGATTTCACTGTTTATTGTATTTAATTTGGACCCGCGTCACCCTCGCTGTGCGGATCGGATAATGAAAATAATAATAATAGCGGAAAAGACTTGAGTCATATCAGAGAGAAAAGCCTCACAGGCCCGCAGCCTCCATCCAGCTACACGTCCATATATCCCTCCATCTGTCCTCCATGTCCACCTCCCTCTACATCCTTCCATCACATCATCATTCAGCAGCAGCAGCAGCAGCAGCTCTTACCTTCTCCTGCGCTCGGTTCAGTCGTTTTTGCACGTTTTTAGCGAAAATTCCCGTTTTGATTTCCGCCATGATGACTGCAGAGAGAGAGGCGGATTAACAGAGAGAGAGACTGACAGGAGGGGGAGGTGTGTGTGTGTGTGTGTGTGAGTGGGTGTGTGTGGAGGGGGCGGGGCTTGACGACAACATTCCGTCAGCTGATCGGAACATCCTATTTTCTATGGTTTATAATGAAACTCATATTTTAGATCAGCATTAATAAACACGGTCGGTTCATCTGTACAGTTCGAATGAAGTGATCATGTCTCCTCATGCCCCAGCAGTTAATCTGAAAGTGTTTGCATGTGCAGGTGGAGGAGATTATGCACATGCTATTTTTGGGTTCACTTTTTGACTGTGGAGTCCAGTAAACAACAGGAAGTGATGTGAAAACTGCGAAATGCTGACTTCCTAAATCAGCAAGAATCAGATCAATCAAGTTTTTAATAAAGTGTGAAACATTTGTTCATCTGAAATAAAAATTAAAAGTCATAAAAGACTTGAAACTCGAGTTTTACTTTAACACCAGTGACTCCTGACTTTAAGATTTGCCATTTGTTCCAAGACAGTGCAGTAAATCAGCTCCTGTACACAACAAATCAACCTGACAGCCGACAGTCATACTGCAAATGCCAGAGGAAAAGGTGTGTGTTTTATTTACACATTTGCCCATTAAAACGTTCAGGTATATGCAGACTTCTCAATTTTAATCTTTCAACAGTTTGAACAAACTTCTCTGATGGTAGATCGTATCAGCTGTAAATACCTTAAAGGGACTTAAAAGCAGTCAGTAATTTGAGGCAGGATGAGGAGGATGTCATCCCACTTCTTAGCAAAATTACCAAAATGTATCCTCCTTGTTAACCATCCTTCCTCTCCATCCCCTTGCAGCAGAGAGAGTGTAGGACATTGTTTTTCACCAATCCGCCTCTGTGACAAAAATATTTTAGGGAAGACGTGACTACAGATATAGTTTTTACTACATTTGATTGGTGTAGTGAGGTGTCCTGCAACAATGCTCTTTGAGAGGTATACATGTGTGTGCATGTGTGTGTTGTTGGTGGTGTGGGGCAGGGGCACCATCCAGCCGATTAAAATGAGCAAATCACAGACAGCTTAAGAGGGTTCCATTCTGATAGCACTCACAGGAAACAGGCTACACTACTAACCTATGATAATGTTGTCTTCAGGGCTCAAGCACTGACTCTGTAATCAGAAAAATTCACTGTAGCCTGAACATGAGGAGTGACAGACTGAAGACACAGTATTTACAGTATTTTCTTATCATGTCGATATCTTTAATTGCACTCAGTGTCACAATTGATAAAATGTCATCCATCCATCCATTTTCTTCCGCTTATTTGGGGTTGGGATTCAGTAGCAGCAGACTGAGAAGCAACATGTTTCTGCTCCTCCCAGGAGGTCCTGAGATGTTTCCAGACCCGATGAGATATAAAATCCCTCCAGCAATTTCTGGGTCTACCCTGGGCTCTCCTTCCAGTTGGACATGGCCAGAAAATCTTCAAAGGAAGGCCCCCTGGATGACGATAATCAGATGCCCAAACCACCCCAACTGGCTCCTTTTGATGCAAATGAGAATCGGCTCTGCTCTGAGCTTCATCCAGATGTCTGAGCTCCTCACCCTGTCTCTAAGGGGTTTAGACAGGTTTCAGACTTAGAGGTGCTGACTCTCATCCCAGGTGCTTCACACTTAAGTGCAAACTGCCCCAGTGAGAAAGTCATGGTCTGTAGAAGCCAACAGAACACTGTCATCTGCAAAAAGCAGAGATGCAATTCTGACACTATCCTCACTCTGGCTGCGCCTTGAGATCATATCCATGAAAATCACAAACAGGATCTGAGACCAGGGCAAACCTTGGTGGAGTCCAGTATCTAATTTTCTGGTTTTATCTTTGGGTTGTTTTCAATAATTAATAATTCTAAAACATCAACTTAATCTATAAATTATAAATAAGATTTTTTGCGGTTTCAAATACACACAGCTGTGTTTTTGTTCTGTAATATGTACAGATCATCCATCACTGCCAATATATAAATTCTGCACCCTGTAAACACTTAATGTATATGTATATAGAGATGTAAACATGCATATCTTTGTTCAGTCTTGTTTTTTGTTTTCTACCGCACTGTGGCCAGTCTGACCACATCTCCCTGCTTTTAATGCCTGCATATGCCCCCATTAGGAGAACTGCTCTTACCATTACAAAGACCATCAAGACTTCGCCAGATGGTGGCTCTCAGCAGCTGCAGGGCTGCTTTGACAGGACAAACTAGGATGTGTTCCAACATCCAGACCTGGAGGTGTTCACAGACAGTGTCCTGTGCTATATTAAGAACTGTATAGACACTGTCACAGTAGACAAACGCATCTGGGTCTACCCAAATCAGAAACCCTGGATGACCCAGGAGGTCCAGCGGCTACTGAAGGAGAGGAATACTGCTTACAGGTCTGGCAACAGGACTTCATACAACCTGGCCCAAGCCAACCTGAAGAGAGGCATCAAGGAGGCCAAGTCGAACTACAAAAAGAAAATTGAGGACCACTTGGTCAGCAATAACAGCAGGCAGGTGTGGCAAGGGATCCAGCATCTAACCAACTACAGGACCAACCTCGGAGCTGCAGAAGGTGACGCCGCACTGGCAGAGGAGCTGAACCACTTCTTTGCCCGCTTTGAGGTGGAGTCACCAGAGGCACCTACAACACTCTCCACTGCCCACAGCAGCCCCACACTCACTGTGGAGGAGCATGAGGTGAGGCGTACTTTGTGGGCCGTCAATCCGAGGAAGGCTGCCGGACCCAATGGCATACCTGGACGTGTGCTGAAAGACTGCGCGGACCAACTGGCGGCAGTCTTCACCAGGATATTCAACCATTCCGTGTCCCAGTCCACTGTCCCACCCTGTCTGAAGTCCTCTATCATAATCCCTTTACCCAAGAAACCTCTTATCTCCTGCCTCAATGACTATCGGCCAGTCACACTCATGCCAGTGGTGATGAAATGCTTTGGTCCGAAGTCACATAATATCATTCCTGCCCCACAGCTTTGACCCACACCAGTTTGCGTACAGAGAAAATAGATCCGCGGAGGATGGCATAGCCACAGTCCTCCATACTGCTCTGTCCCATCTGGAGCAGCAGGGGGGCTAGGTACAGCTGCTCTTTGTGGACTACAGCTCTGCTTTCAACACCATCCTCCCCCACAGACTGGTGGACAAACTGGGGGACCTCGGACTACCATATTCTACCTGCATGTCGATTAACAGCTTTCTGTCTAGTCGCACCCAGAGGGTCAGGATTGGACATCACACATCCACAGCTCTCAGCCTCAGTACTGGCTCCCCTCAGGGCTGTGTGCTGAGCCCCCTGCTCTACACCTGCTACACTCACGACTGCACCCCTGCTCACAGCAGCAACACCATCATCAAGTTTGCAGATGACACCACAGTGGTTCGGCTCATCTCTAGAGGGGATGAGTCCGCCGACAGGGATGAGGTGGAGCAGCTGATGGTGTGGTGCAGGTAGAATAATCTGCTCCTCAACACCTAAAGACCAAAGAACTGATCGTTGACTACCGAAAGAAAAAAACAGAAATAACACCACTATTCATAAACGAGGGCTGTGTGGAGAGGGTGGCCGACTTCCACTTCCTGGGAGTCCACATTGAGGAGGACTTGACCTGGAGCATAAAAACACTTCTGAGCTACTGAAAAAGGCCCAGCAGAGACTGCACTTTCTGAGAGTGCTCAGGAAGAACAACATCACCCAGAGACTGCTTGTGTCCTTTTATAGGGGTTCCATAGAGAGCCTGTTGACATATTGTATATGCGTATGGTACACCACCTGCACAGTGGCTCAGAGGAAAGTGCTCCAGAGGATCGTCAATACAGCCCTGAAGATCATTGGCTGCCCTCTCCTCAGCCTGGAAGAACTACACGGTTCCCACTGTCTCAAAAAAGCTCTGAACATAATCAAGGACACCTCACACCCTGGACACTATCTGTTTGAACTGCTGCCTTCAGGGAAGACGGTACAGATCAATTAAAGCAAGGACAAACAGATTCAAAAACAGCTTCTACCCCACAGCAATAATGGAACTTAATAATAGCCAAAAAAGTGTACATGCTGCGAGACGACTGAGGGACTGTGCAATTGTGTGAAAGTATGCGTGTAATAGATTGTTTGTGTACCATATTGAATGGATGTCTGTGTCTGGCTGTGTTATTTATTCTGTAGACTATTTATCTTACTACCTATTTATATGTTTTTTAGGTTTTTATAGTTTTTATGTATGGTTTTAGTATGATGCACCAACTGGTAGGCACTTTAAATCTCGTGTCATTGCAATGACAATAAAGATATTCTATTCTATTCTATTCCATTTTTGTTCACCTGTTCATCTACAGTCTAATAATATGGTGGGACCACTGGAAGTCCACAGATGAGTTTGTTCATTGTGTGACGTAAAAGACCAGATGAGATAAGACATTCCAGTCAGGGTCTGTCTCATGTCTCATGTGGAGGGCAAAGGAGCCCAGCCCCCACAGTCTTCCCGTTAACAACTAGGTGTTAACTCCAGCTGGGACCTATCTCCAAGCCCCCTCCTCAACACACTCTCTTCTCTCCAGCTGTGCCAAGGAGGCAGCCGCTTCTCCTCTCAGCTCCAACAAGGGAGCAGAAACCAGCTCTCAGTGTGGCCTGCTCACAGTCACACCGACCAAGAATCAAGGAAAGAACCTACAAGGAAGGTTCTCCCACCAGCAGCTGCAACACAAGCCTGCTGCTGATTCCAATGAAGGAGCAACACAGCCAGTTAGCACAGAGCTGCTAACTGTAACCAAAGAGCAACCAGCTTCCTCCAACCTGGATAACCAGTGACCACAACCTTCTCAGCTCGGATCTTCTTCAACCGCAGGATCCCAAGCTAACAAGCTTCCTCTTCATAGAAGGACTGGTAACTACACTGGACATAGATAGTTAGACAAGCTAAGCTAAACGCGGCTAAGCACAAGACTGTTTGACTTTCATGAACATGTGGTGATTCAATTTGTGATTGAGCCTCATTGCTGTGATGATAGTAGGATAAGTGAACCAAATTGTGAATTGATGTTAGTTGTGCTTCACCCCAACACAGGGTTTGCATGCTAACCTTCTCTTTACTAACCTGAAACCCTCTATCCTACACACATCACACCCAGACACATGGGCTGTAACAAAGAACACCCCCCCCCGGCAACAATCCTTGGCGTCGGCCATCTTGTGTGTAGAGTGTGTAAAATACAAGTTAGACTAGTATGTGTTTTGCTTTTGTTATTTGTTAATAAATGCTTATGAATATACGTGCTGTGTCTTTAATATTGTACAAGAGTGAATAATACCAACCTCTACTCAGCCAAAAACTCCTTCCTTCATTTTATGAAACTGTAACAACAAAGTGGCTCATTTTTCCAGTATAACAGTGCCCTGTGTGAGGCAGTGTACTGTTGAGGGTGGTGCCCCGAGGTGGTCTGATGTATATCAGATCCTATTATTTAATATAGTTAATAACTATTTCTGATAATTATTAAGTATTATCGATAGCCAAACTGCCCATTAAGTTGATCCCCAACAAATACATATTGTGTGTACATGTTGATGGCCTGATTTCACCATATAATGCTTCTGTTAACGCATTCAGAAATCTTTAACGCTGTAGGTCAAATTGATGTTCCCAAAAACATCCACCAGAGAGCAGTAGAGCTCCAGACCATAACTGCAGCTCAAACCTGCAGTACCAACATAAAATGTATTCATACAGAACTTTCATCTTAAAAATTGTATAATTCAGATTTGACTTCATGTTTGAATAAAAGCAGATCTGTAACTTTTAAAGGGGCCCCTGCAGTCTGACTGC
Source organism: Holacanthus passer (assembly GCA_025331565.1). Taxonomy (NCBI): domain Eukaryota; kingdom Metazoa; phylum Chordata; class Actinopteri; family Pomacanthidae; genus Holacanthus; species Holacanthus passer. Next base: position 42,146 of record JAFREQ010000178.1, read on the forward strand.
ATCAAGTGAACCATTTTGTCATAATGGAAACCAGTTTGTGTCTTCATGTTACTGGGACAGACAGGAAGACAAAAGGCGAGTCATAGAACAAGGTTCAGGTGAGGAGGATGCTACAACACCACCAGCAGAGGGCGTTCTGATGTCACTGTGTGTGTGTGTGTGTGTGTGTGTGTGTGTGTGTGTGCGTGTGTGTGTGAGACAGTCTGTTCTGAGCACGCTCCATCTGCTGTGTGCAGGACGCTGATTATAACAACAGTCTCTTTTTTCAGGCTAAAAATTAATTTCACACCGACAGAGTTTCTCCTCCACGTGAGGTGCTGATGACGCTGTGCTGAGTCATCAATTTGTGTGTGTGTGTGTGTGTGTGTGTGTGTGTGTGTGTGTGTGTGTGTGTGTGTGTGTGGTATGAATGAATCAGGGACTCTCTCTCTTCCTCCTCTTCCCTCCTTCCTCCTCGTCTTCTGTCGTGACGTTCATTCAGGAGGAAACACCACAAACAGTCCTGAGATATTCTGAGAGACTACTCACAATGTGTGTGTGTATGTGTGTGTGTGTTCGTTCACAGGGAAATACCTCTGTGGATGGAGGGAGGGATTAAACAGGCAGAGAGGTATAATTACAGTAACAGAGCAGAGAGGGAGAGTAGAGTGACCCTGCACACAGTGTTCATTCAGCTCAGACCATCAAACCATCAGGACCAGATAGGACCATAACCAACAGGACCAGACCTGCAACATTCAGAACTAATCAGGACCAGATTCAAAGACCAGACTGAGGACCAGAACGCTAGCCGACTCTGTGCTCCTCTGTGAACTCTGCTGATGATTTTTTTACTTGACTGTTGGATCTTGAACTCTGTTAATGTTGTATCTCCTCACTCACGTCAAACACCAGAAAGACTCTACTGAGCCCGCTGCCAGACTCTACTGACTGTATTGAGTCTGTGAGGACTTGATCTGAAGGATCTTAAACTGTTCACCAGCTGCTTCCTGTTCCTGCATCAAGACCTGTTGCATTGCTGACTGTACAGATAATTACTGTACTGTGAGACTCTACTTAATCTACTGTCATTATTGAAGCATCCAGGAGCCAGAACCAATCATGTCCTCTCTTTTTACTGTGTTCTTCTTCATGGCCATCAGTTTTCTCACTGACGCTTCCCCAACAGCCTCTCCGACTCCAGAAGTTGATATGGTGTCTCAGCTCCAGGAGGACTGTCCCTCCTGCTCTCTGTCTCAGATGAGGAGGAACTCGTCTTCATCAGGAGGACAGAGCGACATGGTGGAGGCGGTGAAGCGTCACATTCTCAACATGCTGCACCTGAGTGCTCGACCAAACCTGACGCAGCCAGTCCCACGCGCCGCACTGCTCAATGCCATCAAGAAGCTGCATGTCGGCCAAGTGGCTGAAGATGGCAGCGTGGAGTTCCAGGAGGAGGGCCATGGCCCTGGGGCCTCAATACAACCTGAACCACCGTCTGAAATCATCACCTTTGCAGAGTCAGGTGAGTCTGACAGCCAATCAGAAAAATCATGTTTAATTTTAGTTTCACCAGCTTGCAGACTTACAGAGTTACACTGCAGAGGGCTGCATTGGGATTTGGATCCAGTGGGTCCAGGGGGAACCAATGCAAATTTCACAGGAGCGCATGGTTTAAACTAGGTGGGGGGTCAAAAAATAAACTGCTGGATTTTCCTTGGATGAAAATTGTAGAAATTAGAAATTAGACCTTTTTCTGTTAGTCAGTGATCACACTGTCTTGTAAAAACCACTGGCTAATTAAGAACAAACCACATTGACAGATCGGACATTGAGTAAGTCCTCTTACATGACTGTGAACTAAACTGAGCCTGAGAATATTCATTCACATTGCCATGGATACATATACAAGGTACGGTGGCTCATAATAACCAAAAAGGACAATCTACAAAAATCAATCTATGAAGATCAGCTCTCTTCTCATAATGCCAGTAGACTCCAGTTTTTCTGTGGTTTACTGACCGTGAGCTGCACTAGAGATGTCTGTGTGCTCTGTTATCAGTTCATTCACAAAAATCCAAAAAGTTCAAAGTTTGTTTACAGATTTCCACAGTGAGAATCTACCAGCAGCCTCACAGACTGATTCGATTGATTTTACTGTCTGAGTGAAGTCTATTTTCATTACCTCCACCAAGGAGGGTTTGTCTACAGAACAACTACTGGCCCGATTTTCATCAGACTTAGTGGAAAGATGTAGCATGGGCCAAGGAAGAACCCACAATATTTTGCAGCAAACCTGGGGTAGATAGATTTTTATTTTATTTTTACTTTTGTTAACATTGCGAGATGGATCATTTGGCCTTTGTGGAATAAATGCCATACATCTTCAAATCCAGCAGATGGTAGTAAAGCTGAATAGTGACAAAACATAACCAGTTGAAGAAATATGATGACTCCATAGCGCAATCCACATTGAGGAGTACCAGTGATCCTCTGGGGTGCCTACGCATGTAGTTGCTCAAACTTCATACAGAAAGCAGTCGGAATTGAGAACTCAGCGGTTTCATGGGAGAACTAGAATAGGCTGCCACTTGTGAGGCGCCAACGCGTTCACACGCGTGAGCGTACCCTGGCCAGGAATTGATTCAAATCCTGTGAGAGCACCAAATCCTAAGCACTAGACCACCACCAGAGCCATCTATGTATTCAGACATACATAGTGGTAATAGAAGAGTGGCCCATATGCCTTAGAGGAAGTCTGCACTCTCTGAGTGTCCTACTAATTTAGTTCTATTTTCTCTATTTTCTCACACACCGTAAAAGGTTTATCAAAAATGAACCTGAACACTCCTGAACACTGTGGGTGCAGTTTGGTCAGCTGCAGCTGTGTAATGTCTCCTCCATGATTGCGAGTCAGCAGATTAATAACAGTGAAGACAACATGGACGCAGATGAAGAAAGACTGACATTTGTCTACTCAGTAACTTCCGACATGATTCAATGTAGAAAAGTTATTTTATATGTAAACAGTCTGCAATTTTCAGTATAATGTCAAAGACTGCAAACAGCTCATTTTGGCTTTTAAGTGTTCCGATTGACATCGGTCCTGTAATTAAAATGACGCAAGGCTCTGTGTTGAGGTGTTGTTTCAGGTACAACAAGAAATCTGATCCAATTCATCTAGTATTAGTAACAGATTAGTGAGTTTAAAGGTTTACTCATGAACTGTATAAAACATGGACAAAGTCTCCATGATGTCACCCACAAGTTTCTGAAGAGACATTGTGAAGCCCATTGTCGGCGACTCGGCCATCACCATCTGGGCAGTGCCTGACTCTGCCTCACTCCCAGCTAATCCAAAAATGGTCAAAGGGGTGGAGCGTTGGTGGAGCTGAGGCTAAATGAAGCCTGTTTGTTAAAACTCACCCACCTAGTTCGTAGCTACCAAACTAGATAAGGCTAACAAGCTAGGCTAGCCAGTCAACCCCGTGGTGCCGGACCACTTCGGTACTGGTTCTGCTGCTTTGCAAAATTCCTCCTACAATGCATTATATGTCACAATCAATCATGTTCTGCACTATAATTATAAATATAATTAATTAACTATAATTAACTTAAAATGCCTGTTTTAGCAATAATATAAATAAAAATAACATAGTTGGGCCATACAATTTCACAATACCATATAGCCTCAATAAGCAACTCCAGCTTAATCAATGACATATTGCAACATATATAATAATTTCTGCAACAAGGCTGAAATGTGACATTAATATATTTATTGTATGATTTCATGTTTGTGATTTCTCAAAAACAATGTCTTGCTAGGTGAAGTTTTTTTGTCAGACGACATCATTGTGACCTCAAACTGAAAGTCAAACAACAATCGATGCAAAAGAAATTATAGTCTGGGTGACTATGAATCTGTACAGAATCTGCAGCAGCATCAGTCTCCTCTTCAGCAGGGAAATAAGACGAACCTTTGTCTCCTTCAAACTGAATCAAAGACTGTAAACACTTTTACTTTGGTTGTACAATTTAAAGAGAGACAAATGATGTTTAATACATCAGTTGAGTGTTGTCGTGGTTCATCAGGATGTTGGAATACATGAGCATCAGTCCAGTGTAGCAGAAAATTGGACAGTTTCACCTCCTTTAAAACTGAGAGGTAAAGAAGTGAAAACTAGTTATGATAGCTTTAATCAGATAAATCTAACTTAAAGTGAGATGAGGACACTCTTGGTGTTAACTGTTCACTAAACAGTAGCAATGCCAAGAGTTTCTTGTTCTGAGATAATTTGATGAAGTTTAAACCCTGGACATAATGAAGGAAGTTAAACTTTGTAATACATGAAGTATTATATATTGAACAGATGCCGAGTTACAGGTTTGGGCATAAACAAGATGAAGTCCTCGTCTGCTATTTGTTTTTTATCATGACACAGTGCATTATTTCTAATCTTTAACCTTCATTCAGAAGAGATTTTCAACAGAGACTGTTGAGCTAAACTGAAGTTTAATAAAGATAATCTGAAGAAAACAGAAGAAAGAAAACAGTTTCCTAAATTGAGATGATCACAAGCTGTTTTAAAGTTTTCTGTGAACGTGAACAAGCTCGTGACCGATCACATTGTTCTGTCGCTTGTTTGCTTACATAAATGTACAGAATGGCTTTGTGCTATAAATAGTATTCTCTCTGAGAGGAATCTTTAATTAAAAAGGTCCCTCAAAGGCTTGAAATTAGAGGACAGTAACAAGGGGGGGGGGGGCATTCCTAGTGGGCTCAGGCCGTAAATAATATCCTCATTCAGACAAATCTGGGTCTCAGTAATTATTCAGCAGCAGAGACAAAGAGTGTGTGTGTGTGTGTGTGTGTGTGTGTGTGTGTGTGTGTGTGGCCTGTGGCCTGTGGCCTTATTAACAGCATTCCCTGAAACCAGGCCTTTTCTTTTTTTAGTGTCTCTGCTCATATTGAGTATATTTAGAGGCAGCGGCTCCATTCATGCTTTTATTAATAATGACGTTTTCTTTGTTCATTCATTCAAATGACAGGAAGACAAAAACAGAAGGAGGGCAGTTCAGACAGTAGGGTCACAGTGTCTTGTTGGTAATTGTTAACTTCATTGAAAAAACCATCAGGATCAAATAAAAACCACAAATAAAAGAGATAAAAAAAAGAGAATCAAACAAAAAAAATCTTCAGTTTTCCTTCAGATGTTCTTCAATCAAGGAAACAATTTATTAATCATTTAAACATTTTATTATCAATCTGATGTCAGTCAAATGTCTCTCATTACTTAAAATGGCTGAGTCCAGATGACTGAAAGTTTCATGTTACTTCTCAGTGAGTGACAAAGAGAACCTTTATATTCTTTATCTTCTCCTGAAGTAAAAAGGTTTCTGTTTTTTATCAGGTTTGACTTTATTTTACACTAACACCCCCATTGAAGAAAAATAAAGTCAGCAGAACCTGATAGAAAACGGTTTTTTTCAGATCATATCAAGAAAAAGACCAGTAGAGACCAGTAGCATCCAGTAGAGACAAGTACAGTCCAGTAGAGACCTTCTGTTACAGTAGGTGGTGCCTTTGTTTTTACTGACTCATGTTAAGAACATTAATTTGAATGTTTCTTTTGATCAACACAGCTGTTCAAACTGAAGGATGTGTGTAATTCCTGCAAACATGTTAACATGCTCACTGTGCTCTCTGCTGCAGGAGACTCTCTGAACAAGGTGACCTTTGACATTTCGAAGGAGGGCGACAGCTTTTCAGTGGTAGAACAGGCGAACGTCTGGATCTTCCTGAAGGTGTCAAAGGGAAACCGAGCAAAAGGCAAAGTGATGCTGCGGCTGCTGCAGCTTGATGATGAGGAGCGGGAGCAGTGTGTTTCAGAGAAGATGGTGGACACTCGTCGCAGCGGCTGGCACACCCTTAGTGTCTCTCATAGCATCCAGACTTTGTTGAATGGCGGCAGAAGCTCGCTCAGCCTGCATGTTTCCTGCTTGCTATGCGCAGAGGCCGGAGCTTTGCCCGTCCTCGTGCCTGCCAGCCCCAAGCAAGCGGGAGAGCGAGATCAGTCTCACCGTCCATTCCTCATGGTGGCACTGAGAGCTCGAGAGGAGGTGACTCAGCGACGAGTCAGACGAGGTCTGGAGTGTGACGGGAAAATACGTGTTTGCTGCAAACGACAGTTTTACGTGAACTTCAGAGACATCGGCTGGAACGACTGGATTATTGCCCCATCCGGGTACCATGCCAACTACTGTGAGGGCGACTGTCCAAGCCACATGGCAAGCATAAGTGGCTCATCCCTCTCATTCCATTCAACAGTCATCAATCATTATCGTATGAGGGGCTACAGCCCATTTCAAAACATCAAATCGTGTTGCGTGCCAACGAGGCTGCGTGCTATGTCAATGCTCTACTACAACGAAGAGCAGAAGATCATCAAGAAAGACATCCAGAACATGATCGTGGAGGAGTGTGGCTGCTCATAAAGACCTTAGAAACAATTCCTGCTACCTGCAGGAAAAATATCAGATCGGCACTTTCCCAGTAAAGATAAAGTATTTATGTTTAGTGACAAACCATTGTGTTTATTATTGGGAGAGACTCTTTTCCACATTGGAATGACCTGAGAATACTATGCAACATTTTATCTGTCTACATTTATATGTGTGGTCTGTTGTATTCCATTGTTTATCTGTTGGTTTCTATTGTCATAGAAAACATGCGAGAGGATCATTTTTGATACCTTTCACTGTTTACCGAAGGTTCAACCTGTGTAAAAAATCTCTGATCTTGAGATTCTTTTAAGAAATTTCTTTGACCGGCTGCTGGAGCCAAACATTATATTCTTAATATTATTATTATTATTATTATTAAATAAGTTGATTGTTGATATTTGCACAACATTCCTGGCAGTTTAGCTTCAGAGATTTAGTTTCAGAGGAAAGCCAAAGACCGTCAACACTGATGATGAGAGTTTCGTTCACTGAAGTATAAACTAACTGTGAGTAAATTCACAAGATGACGTGTTGATTAATGAGGAGTGAGTAAATTAACTGGATGACGAGTCAGTTAACAAGCTGTGAGTATTACTGGTATAAATTATTTAACTGGTGAAACAAAAACACACTCAAATAATGTTTCATCAGGTTTCTTCATTGTAAAAAATAAGAAATGTTGTCTTTATATAATTTATTTGCTTTTTTAGTTTCATCATTAAACAATCTCTTTGTCAACTTTCTGAACTTTATTCTGTGAAAATGAACAGATGCATTCAGACCACAAACAGATTTTAACCTGGTCCAAACTCACCAACTCATCCTCTGAGGAGCATGACAGAGATTGTTACACTCCTCATAGGATGAGCCCTTTAGATTTTAATGATTCCATAATCTTTACTCTGGCACCACCATCAGGACAAACCTGTAACTGATAAGACCCTAGCAACGGATAAATCATCAGGATGTAATTAACTCTGCAGCCTGTAGGAGGCACTAACAGGAATTAATGCTGTTTATCACATGAAATTATCAGTTAATGTTAATGTTAAATCTGAAACTCACATCAGGAAGTGTTTTCAGATTATATTTATGTTGTGGATTAGTCACTTCCTTTTTGCCGTGGACCCTGACTGACTGACTCTTGTCTTGATGGTTTGTTTGAGCCCGGCCTCTCTGCTTCCTGTTCAGATGATTTTTGTTTTCAGAGATCAGGATCAAGTCTGAGGTCCACTCTGCTTTCACACTTCCACAAAGGCAGTCAGAGTGATGTAGAAACCCGACACTCGCCTCTTTGTTTGCCGGTAAAACTGGAGCGATGGCCGACAGACTGAGAGGCTCCTCCACTTCCTATTCTGACTACTGTACCCAGGGCCACTGATGTTCGTAAAATTAACCCTTTGGAGGTCCGGGACAAGCGAGGCAGCCACAGCCGGTTGGCACAGCAACGATCTGTTTGTTCACTGACCTGCAAACTCATTGCTGAGTTGACAAGTTGATTTAAGAAACACAAAGACGGCTGCTGAGGCAAACACAAAACACTCTGGGTACTGGAGCACATCACATTAACAGAAAGACTTCCTCAAACCAGCCTGAAATACATTAAAAACCTTCAAACATTTATCAAAAATCTAATCTAAAAAACCTGCTGCATTTATTTAAACTAAATTCAGACTCAAACATAATGAAACCAACCACAGAAAACTTGGTTGATGTCTGTCTGTGTGTTTGACCTGTGATTGGCTGGCAACCCTCCCAGGTGTAATCTACCTCTCACCCACTGCATCCTGGCATAAATTCCAGTGTATAGACAGCGGTCAGTTTTAGCTCAGAGAAGTTTGATGGTCTTTGGTGGTCAGAGTTTCAGTCTGTCCAGAATATTTAAACTGCACAAACACACATAATTACTAAACCTCAACAAGAGAAGTAATCAAGTTATATTTTCAACAGTCACTGGAAACAAAAACAAGTTTTATGAAATAAAAGCAGGAAAAAATGATGACATGGACACAGCTCAGATTAATCAAAGTCTGTTATCACAGCTCAAGTAATATGTTTAAAAAACAAGTATAATCACATGCAGAAGTACAGTTAGTCTGTCAAACACAATTGGTTATTATTGGCATTAAATTGCTCAAATGGAGGTTTATTGTGATGACCTGATGATGACCTCCAGTGATGAATGTTTACTCTGCATGATTAATCCAGACCACAGTCTTGTCAAACTTCTACCAGCCTATAGTTTCACTACCTTGCACACAAACGCAGACTGAAGAACGCAACAAGAAGATGTACTGTTAGATTAGTCGGGGATTTAGAGGCTGATTCAAACAGTGTCACTTAACTTTGTGATTGGACAACTGAAGCTTGCTGGAAACATGAATGAAGTCTTAAGCCTCCGGCCTTCTGACTTCACCTAAAGTTGTAATCCTCAAGATTTCAGTCCTGGCTGATTTAGCAACACCTGCAGTTACTGGTGGTAAGAGTAGGTGTGGATTAATACCACAGGTCCCAGAATTAAATAGATATATAATATAGAATAATATAGAATATAGAAGCTTTAAATATGCATCATCATTACCGTTGTCATTACCATCATCACCACCATTTTTAAAAACCGAGTTATATGACTCTATAAATTGCAGTGTTTCGGTGTCATTAAACTGTCTGTGAACGGAGGTGAACCTGACCACAGAATACCTCCATGAACACACAAAGTTCATTACAGGTCCGAGTTCAAACCCGATTAGTATGTTAAAAGAGGACAGAGAGAGACTGATAATCAGTGGGAGAGGAAGAGACTGAACAAACAGCCAAAGTTCATTCACCTGACTGCGGCCGGAAACATTCAGAGACTCAAACACTGGAGAGAGAGGGTCACTGCACTGCTTTAACTGGAGAACACAGGGTCACTGCACTGGTTTAACTTGAGCATAAAGTCTCACTGCACTGGTTTATTATTTATTGGCAACCAAAACATTTTCCCTACTTTGGAGAGATGGAACTCCAACCAACACACAAGTTTGACGGACATAAAATATAAAATGACATGACAAATCAGCAAGCAACATGAAAATGGCTCCACTGGCTTACAGTCAGCAAATGATTAACAACTAGAGACTGCTGCTAGCATTTTAACTGTGGAAACTAGGATTAAAGGAAAACAGTGAGTGCAGCGATGCCCTTAGTCATGGCAATGCTGTTAAAAGCAAACATATATTATTACTTGTTGCCAAAAAATGTGTAATAGTAAAATGGAATTTAGACAAATTCCTGCCAGTTGGAATGTGAATTGCCAAAATTAAGAATTCTGCACAACTATAGAAAATTACACTGGTTGAGTAAAGGTTTTATTGATTAAAAAATGTCCTCTAAACCAGATTAACTGTGGCTCTGTGTAAATCTAATTTTATCATTGTTTGATGACCATAATTGTCTAATTGTGCTTTAAAATAATAAAACTCCACATTAACACTCTAACCAGTAAGTCTATGCTTATGCTTATGCTTAACCTTTGCTTATGCTTAACCTGTCTGTGTTCTGTATTTCTTTGTGTCATTTTTTAACATGTAAATGTTCACTTTTGAAAAAGTGAAAAGAGTCAAATCTGCACCACAGACAGACTTTGTACATTTTTAAAGCAGCTAATTCATACAAAGAACCAATCACAAGCCTTATGTCTGCTGTGACATCACTGTGAAGAACAGGTTTATTTTTACAGGTGTGGTGTTTTTCTGTGGTCTGACGGAGGCAGTGATGGTGTGTACGTGCAGACGGACTGCGAGGAGGGAAAATGTCCAGAGAAACGTGATGAGAGGTGGAGGATCGTCATGTGAGTCAAACTGAAGGATCTATTTTTTGTGTGTGGGCAGGCTGCAGGACACGTCAGTGCTGTTAGCTGAGGGAAGGCCTGATAACCTCGACACCACCTCCACTACAAACTGCTACTCCATCACTGAGCGCAGACTCACTGCTGCTATTCAAAGACATTCTCCCCCACAGCTTCACTCACACTCTGCTGCTGTTAAATTAGACCAGAGTTCAGTCGTCAGGACAGCAGTGGACTCATCGGTGTCTATAATAACTTATGTGACAACATAAAAACAGGAAGACTGAAAAGAATTAATCAGTCTTTTTATTTCTATTTGAATCTGAAAATCACGTATCATATTATTAGTATTTAATAATAGATAAAGGGGAACAGAAAGCACTTGGGCAGGTTGCCAGCAAATCACAGAACTTCTTATGGATTCTATAATGTGAAGTTTAAACATTTAAACTTATATATTATCTACTTATATATATATTTCTGAAAATACAGTCGACATACAGTATATTTCTTCAGAGTATGTTTGCAGCTGTGTTTTATTTGTATGTAGTTATTACTTACAGTGAATAAGGATGATTGATACATTTTTTTATCAATGACACTCTCAATATGTAATCAGATTATATATTTGGATTTTAGGATTTTATAAGACAATAAAATAAAACTAAAAATGAGACATGTTACAGTATAAGACTGTCGAGTATGAAGATGTCTGTGTCTGAACATTTTGTTTTTATTCTCATCTATTTTTCCTTGAAAACCGTCTTAGCCCCCACCTGTTCCCCGGGGCGACAACCTGAACTACATGTGACAGAGCTATGGGGACTTGTTGATGTAAAACTCTTAGGTTTATGTGATCACATGTGGCTCTTCTATACATCTAATCAATCATCAAAAAAATCTTTAGATTTTAACTTTCAAATTCAGGCTGGAAGTTCGAGTGAAAAATGGCATTTTGGAGGCACACGATTTTTACCAAACAAGATTCTGTTTTAGTGAGTAATATTTTGATAACCTAGTAATCACTGGAGTCTATCCAGCATGCACTGGGGAGAGGCAGGATATATCTGGGTAGGTTGCCAGCAAATCAGAGACCTTCTTTTGGATCCTGTGAAAACTTTCAATTATAATCTGTTCATCTAAGTTTAAACATTTTTTTGGTAAATACAGCAGATCTACCTTTCTTTGGAAGTCCAGGAACTAGTTGCAGAGGTGGGGGACTAGTTAGAGGTCTGAGGACTAGCTCCAGAGGTCAAAGGACTAGTTGCAGAGGTCAGAGGACTTCTTCCAGAGGTCTGGGGACTAGTTGGGGGGGGCGGCTGTTGCTAAGGAGGTAGCGGTTGGTTGGCCACCAATCGGAAGGTTGGCAGTTCGATCCCTGGCCCCTGCAGTCTATGTGTCAATGGCTGTTCCATTGGCATGTTGATATACGTGGCTTTGGATAAAAGCATCTGCCACATGAAATTGTAGAATTGTAAATTGTAGTTGCAGAGGTCTGTAGACTACTTGCAGAGGTCTGGGGACTAGTTGAAGGTCTCTTTCATTCATTGACTCTGCTTAGATCAGAGTGTTTTCATTCAGATGGTCAGAATCTTTTTTTCTCACTTTCTTTTGGCTTCTGCAGCGAGTCAGTTTGTTCAAACGCCCACAGAGCAGAGTGACAAATGACTCATCTTCATCAGGAGGAGGAGAGGAGCAATCTGATTTAAACAGAAGAATTCATACAGTAAGTGTTTTTAAATTCAGAAGAATGTGCCTTTAACCTGTTGTCGTGGGGCAGAGGTCCTCACACGAAACAAAAACAACTTAAAAACACAAATGAATCAAAAACCAAACGTTTTTACATGTTGACATGCAGACTGTTTAGTTTCTAGGAAAAAGCTGCTCAATGTTCTGAACAAGATCAAGATTAGTCGCTGACTTTGTGTGTGTGTGTGTGTGTGTGTGGACCTGCATTAATCATGTTATGTTGACATACATTTGTCACACTGTGGGGACTAACCCTCCAAAGAGTTCCCATAACATAAATCAGTACAGTTTATGGTGAAAACCTGGTTTAATGTTAGGGTTAGGTTAGGGTTACGCAGTAGTGGGTATGGTTAGGATTATGGTAAGTCTCCCGGAAATTAATTTAAGTCATATCCTCGAGCATTGTCCTCTGAAATCATGGAGACACGGCTATGTGAGTGTGTTTGTGTGCTCTTGTTTTTATAATCCAGTAGGGACTTTAATCTGACTGCACACCAAACCATGGGGACTTCCTGTCACTCTGGGGACAAAATTGAGGTCTCCATGGGTCCAAATTGCTTTTTGAAGGTTATAATATAAGCACTACAGTCTCTGTTGTAATGTAAGCATTACAACCAAAAACAGTGTTACAAACTTTGTGTGTACTGTATGACAAAGCTTAGCTTTAAGTAGTGCATGTGGTGACTGACACATGTCTTCCCCTCAGGGCTTCCTGTAGCTGTATGGACTCACTGCTGAGACCATTCTTCAACTCAACTTGACTCCACCTGCCCTGACTTTGCTTAACCCATAAGAACCCAGACCCATTTCATAACTTTCTCTGTTTGGTCATGTTCTGCCTGATTGTGCTTTGGATAGAACTGATCCAGTTTCTGCAAAGTGTGTTAGAGTTTCTGAATCCTCAAACTTTGATTATTTCCATGCCTGTGTGGAAATAAAATACAAACCCAAATTCCAAAAAAGTGATAATTTAGTAATCCTTTTTTAAATGTACTCTATTGAAAACAGTACAAAGTCAATATATTTAATGTTTGACCTCATCAGCTTCATTGATTTTTTTAAAAATATCTGCTTACTCTGAATTTGATGGCAGCAACATGTTTCTAACAAGTCGGAACAGGAGCAACAAAAGACTGTGAAAGTTGTAGACTGATCCAAAAACACCTGTTTGGATCCTTCCACAGGTAAACAGGTTCATTGGTAACAGGTGATAGGATCATGATTGGGTCTGAAAGGTTCATCCTGGAAAGACTCAGTCGTTCACAGCGAGGATGGAGAGAGGTTCAACACTTTGTGAACACATGGTTGGATGAAGGAGATTAATACATGGACTCAGGAACAACTTCAGAAAACTGTTGTCAGGAAACACTGTTTGTTTACAAATTGTGACTGCATTGGGGTTTTATTTATATTTAAACAGTGTCCCAAATGTATTGGAATTGGGATTGTATAAGGAAATCTGATGATAAGTAAAAGTATATGGAAATATATGGAACTAAAAATATATATGTAACATAGCGAAATACAATATACAGAAATGTAACATGGAAATAAAAATATAGGAATGTAATATTGTTAAATATATGGAAAATGTTCTTTATTGCTATCTTACAAAACAAAAAAAGAAGGCACATTTTCATTTCTTATTCATCAGAAAGCTTCTGCCTCGGGCTGAGCAAGAACAAAACCAAAATACAAAAATGAAAACATATAAATAAAATGCATACATGAAAACAAGGTTATCTCAAATTAATTTTAAAATGAAATGAAAATGGTAATGAAAAGAACTTCAGAACCTTCTTGTCTTTACCATGTTTCTGTCATGGTTTTGGGTTGTTTGTGTAGTTATTTCCTGTTTTAATTTGAAGAGTAGTTTCCTCAGGTGTCTTTGTCTTTTTCCTGCCCTTTGTAATCAGTTTCACCTGTGTTCCTCCCCTCCTTGTGTATTTAAGTCTGTGTATTCCCCTCTTTCTTTGCCAGCTCGTCCCTGTTTCTTGCCTTATGTCAATCGTTCCAGCCTTTCTTTGTGTGGTTCCTTGTGTTCTCCCTCTGTTTACCTGGAATTTGCTTGTTATTTGGACACCTAATTTTTGCCTGTTCGACTGCCTCACTTGGTTTTGACCTTTGCCTTCCTGACCACCTGCACCACTCCTGCCTCTAGTGTCTTGCACTTGCTTCCAATTCTCTGTTTACCTCATTTGCAGCAGTTTCAGTGACTTTTAATTCATTTTTCCAATAGATTAAATTGGGTTTAGTTTTAAAATATTTACATTTGTGTATATAAAACTTCCTGTTTTCAACAAAAACACCACAAAAACTTGAATGTCCTCACTGTCAAGAGTGACGACTCAATCTCCTTGGACTATAGCCAGTCCTGCGTATCTCTCCAAAAAGATGGCACTCTTTCACAATGAAAAAACACATGTTCCAAACTTCTTTTTTCTCTCACAAAATACAGTTATTCACATGAAAATTCTCAGTCTCTAGAATTTGTTCACTGGGTGAATCTCATTTAAATTTAGCCTTTTTTTGAAAAGGAAGGGAAATGTATATATATATTTATGTCTTCAGCTCCAAATTCCTTACTGGGTTAGGAAAACACGCCTTTAATAGACTGTTGCCAATAACTCTGAATTTCATCAATGCAACACTGCCTCAGCCCAAGGGATACCTTCTTTAACCACTGTTCTCAGAGAGACTGGTAAAGCTATTATTATAGTATAGTTCTTAATAGTACATTGGAGTTCGAATTTCTGACAGAACTTCATTATCGTCCATAAAATGAATCCAAATCCCTTTGGATCTCCATTCTTTTATTTACATACTGGGTGTTATGTCGTGTGAAGTTATGTTTATACATTCATTTTCAAGAGAGAAGGAAGCAGAAAAGTTTAAATGGTAATGAGCTACAATCAAAATCACAATGTAGTAAAATGTCTATTCCACCATTTTTTAAAATAAAAACAGTGTATTCTTAAAGAATGATTTTAGCTAATTCAAGACACCATTCACAATCTTCCTTACTCACAAACATCTGTTATTTCATGTGAAAACTGACATTATTGCTTTAATTGCTCTTGCTGATATGGGATAAGGAGAAGGCCAGTAAATAAGTCTAACTATCCATCTTCTGAGCTACCTGTTTATAACTGAATTAAACTTGTATATATTATTCCAAATGTTCATATTGTCAGTGGCTGTTTTATCCTTAGAAATAACAATGTTCAGATATTGAACCTCCTTCTTAATCTTTCTAATATAAAATGGCTGCAGGAGATAATAATGTACAATTAATATTTTACAGTTATCTAAAATTAATTGTGGGTCTGAAGCTTTTGAAAATTGGATAAAAGACGAAAAGGGTAAGGGAATTTGATATAACAATCACATTTAACCCTTGAATGGGGTTGAATGTAATGGTTTTTGATCAAAACAGATAAAAGAGCTAGATAGATGGTGAGCTACCACATCCTTGACTTTGTTTTGTCTGTTTGCTAAAGCTGGACAGCTGCTCTTTCACTCTCTTTTCAAGGCTTAGTTTAGCCAACAGTTTGCTTGGACTTCTTTTCCACATGCTTGTTACTTGGAGTTGGTGGTGCTGAGTCATCTCAGTGCTCCTTCTTATTTAGCAGAGTTATATCCATTTCATAGTAAATGCTTCAGTTCTTGACTAACTTCTTTCTATCAACATTAGGCAACGTTTCCTGTCTTTTGAGGTCCATTTTTAATTAGTTTTAGAAGCTTTCTTGTATTCATCTTGACACTTAGAATGGAAATCCATCAGCTCCAAAAAAACACAGTTGCTCAACCCGCCATAATTTTATTCACGGTAATATTGTGTTTTATTTGGTCTCCTGTCAGTGGTGTCATATCCCCTGTCATATTCCCCATATCACTTTCTAGTTGCTGTAACTACCAGGGAAAGGCTACCAGAGAGTGAGAAAGAAAGCCAGCAAAATGGCTAACCACTCTATTGTCACTCTATTGGCCTCCATTGTTTGTATTGCTCACTTGTGATGGAGCAGGATTATTCATTTTCATTGGTAATAGTGGTTGTTTAACAAGCAAGACAAACACTCCCATGATCTTGTTACTTCATGACATCATCAAACTCCACCATTTGTTATTGTTTTGATTGAGAGACCCCTAGTGGCAGAAATTAGATACTGTGTATTTAAGGAAACGGCCAAACATTTTGTCTTTAAACATTTGATGGGTTAGGGTTGATCTGCTCCTGTTCAATGAGGATCAGTGAATGTAGGATCGAACCAGATCTGAGCGTTACTGCCCATACAGAGGAGCAACTATTAGTTTTTGTCTCTCTGTTGTAATCAGTAATGTAGTTACTGTGAATGTAAACTGATTGCAGCTGAATGAATGTGCAGCAGGTTAATATATACTGATGTGTAAATTTACAGACATAAAGGTGATAGGTGGAGTTTCTGGTTGCAGGTTTGAATAGAATAGAAACTGTTTGATTACAAATGATGAGTATAACATTATAAATATAATCAAACTCCAGCTGAAACAAATTGTTCACAAACATCTTTAGAGAACTCCAGCAGGTGTTTGATACAATGAAATATCCCTTCAGTGTCATTAATACTGAGCCAGGACACATTCAGTTTTTTTATATATATATTATTTTTTCATAAAACAGCAGCAGCGTCTCCCTCAGGACAAACTGAGTCATTACAAATAGAATAACAAACAACAACAGATGGACAAGGCTGAACAAAGATGGTAAAAATAAACAAAGAACTACCATACAAGTTGGTGCAAAAAATTAGTATATAAATATATATACGCGACAATGAACAACTGTATGAAAAGTCTACATACAAGTCAAGTGTTTCTGTCAATTGCGCAGTGTTGGGCAAGTGACTTCGAAAATGTAATGCATTATGGATTACTTGTTACTGTCATTTCAAAGGAATTAGTTACCTTACAATATTACTGTCTCTGAATTGTAATGCATTACACTACTACTGCATTACTTTTAAGTTACTTTCAACAAAATAACTGAAAGTATGGATTTGGCGTTATAAATTTAGCTTATTGCAGCTCATTACACATCCAGTGGAGGGCGATAACTGAGACTGAGAATGACTGAGCCAGGCTTAAGGCTAACAACAGTAGAATATATAACAGTAGAATATCCAATAATAATGATATGATAATAATAATATAGAATAAGCTCTTCTGTTGTCAGGGAGCATTAATAGGAAATAATGTTCTACTATTTGCGCTGAATTTTTCTTTTCTGCTGATCTCACGATGTTGGTGGCGAATTTGTATAAAAACAAAACACCACTTAAAAAATGCATTGTAATGCACGTTACTGAAGTTTGTACCAAGCAAAATGTTTCCCAATTTTTTTTAGTAATGCCTTACATTACAATACAAATAGTGCAAAGACCTAAATATTGAATGGATATATATGATGTTGGTGGTTATGTCTATTATATGCATATAATTTTATGTAATTTTAATTATATGTATATGCAGTATATTCAGTGTGCAGGACTTATATTGACAATGATTAATACAATAACACAAAAAAGTGTGTATTTAAAACTGTAAATATGCGTTGGAGGGTTATTGACACTGTATGACTGTTTTAACTGTTCATCAGACTGATGGTCTGTGGAAGGAAACTAGTCTTGTGTCTGGTTGTTCTGGTGTGCAGAGCTCTGTAGCGCCTACCAGAGGGGAGAAGTTGGAACAGGTAGTGTCCAGGGTGTGACGGTCTACAGTGACTTTTCCTGACTCTGGAGGTGTAGAAGTCCTGAATGGGGGGCAGGATGACACCAGTGATTTTCTCTGCAGTCCTGACTTTGTTGTGGTCTGTAATTTGATGGTTGATGGTTGATCCAAACCAGACAGTGATGAATGAACAGAGAACAGACTGGATGACTGCAGAGTAAACCTGCACCAGCAGTTCTTGAGGTAGGGTTACTTCCTGAGCTAAAACAGGATGTTCATCCTCTGCCGGGCCTTTTTGATGATGGAGTTTATGGTAGAGACCTACTTTAGCTCCTGGGAGATTGTGGATCCCAGAAACTTGAAGGTTTCCACAGCTGACACTGTGCTGTTGGGTTTGATGATGTGGGGCAGTGTTGAGGGCTTCTCTGGAAGTCCACTGTCATCTCCACAGTGTTGAGTGTGTTCAGCTCCAGGTTGTTCTGACCACCAGAGGACCAACTGTTCTCCTCCCGTCTGTCTGCTGACTAGTCACCGTCCCGGATGAGGCTGATGGAACTTCAGGAGTTTAACAGACGAGGTCTCCTGAGGTGCAGTTGTTGATGTAAGGAGAGAACAGCAGTGGGGAGAGCACACAACCCTGGGGGGCGTGAGGGCTGATTATCCGGGTGCTGGATGTGATTTTCCTCAGCCTCACCTGCTGCCTCCTGTCGCTCAGATAGTTTGTGATCCACTGACAGGTGGAGACTGGGTGAGTTTGGAGCTGATGACTTCTGGGATGATGGTGTTGAACCCGAGCTGAAGTTCACAAACAGGATAGATAGATAGATAGATAGATAGATAGATAGATAGATAGATAGATAGATAGATAGAGTGTAAAGATGTAGTGCAAAGAGATATGTTTATATCTTTCTTTTAAAAATATTTATTTAGCTGCTTCCCTGATATTTACTGGTAGTCTGTTCCACAACAACACATCATCACCACCACCACCACCAAGGAGGTGGAGGTTCAGAATGGTTGTCAAAGCGATTCTGGATTCATTGATTGATTTATTTTCATGCTATAGATATAGAATTAAACTAGATTAAATTAAATTAAATCAGTTACCCTGGCGGCCGCTGGGCGGAGCTGCAGCGTGCCAGTGGGACCGGAAGCAGATCCGTGCGTGTTTCTGGTTCCGGGTCAGTGCCTTTGTTTTGTTGTGTTTGTTGATTCTCCGGCAGCAGAGTCTCGCCGCATCTCTCTGTTATTTTCTAGCCGCTCAGATGTACCGAGCCCCAGTCCGACCTCAGCGGAGTCCCGGAGCTCCGCGGCCGGCTGGACGGTTTCCCTCCCCGGCCTCCTGCTGGGGTTTCCCCGGGGCTCGCTCCCCTTACGGAGGCTCCGGACACCGCGGAGGATCTCCCCGGGGCGGACCTGCTTACTCTCCGGGTTCTCCAATCTACTCCCCGGGTTCAAGCCGGGGATACAGGGATGGTTCTCCGGCCGGGGTCGGCAGCGGGTCCCGGGGGTTCGGAGGGCAGATGTGGCGGAGGGGCGGCGGTTTCCGGCGGCCTCAGTCCTTCAGTCCGGCCTCAGCTCAGAACCTCCAGGTACAGTTTCAGAAAAGATTCAGCTGAAGAGGAAAGCTCATTAACTCCGATCAACACGTGTTGTGTCAACAATCGATAAACACATCGATCCTCCTGCGTTGATTAAAACCGGTTTAGTTCAGATATCAGGAGCTATTAGTATTAGTTGTAGTAGTACTGTAGTACTGTAGTTGTAGTACTGTTACACAGTAGAAACTGTGTTTACAGTCAGTCTTCTTTGTTGGTTTCACTCTTTGTCTAAAGAAGAAACAAGAAAAACAACTTTTCTTTAAACTGTAGATCAGCTAAAACTATTAGTCAGTTAATTGATTAGTTGATCGATAAAAACAATTAATCAACAGATATTTTGATGGGAATTGATTCTTTGTTTTAGTTATTTTTCAAGCAGAAATAGTGGAAACTTTCATTCTCTGGTGATTTTTCAGCAGAATCTCTTTGGCTCTTGGATGTTTTGGGAAACATTTTCACTAGTGTTTGATCTCTAAATGACTAATCGAAAAAAATAATCGGCAGATCAATCGACACTGAGCAGGTTAACTAAACACACCACGTTTCAGACTTAGACTTAGACGTCCTTTATTGTCATTTCTCAAATTACACAGCAGTGCATTTGGGTAACGAAATTACGATGCAATGGCTTCCAAGAGTTGTGTCAGCAGTATCATACAGTGAGGTAGCAATGGATATATATATATATATATATATATATATATATATATATATAATATAATATAAATATAGTGCCGTGATATGAGGCTGTTTTATTCATCCTGCAGCAGAAAGTCATTTTATAGCAGTCAGACATGTTTGTGTTCTTATGACTGTCGGCCTTTTTAAGAGTTTCTGGCTCCTGAGGATGAGAGTGTTGAAGAGTTTGGTCCTACGGCTGAAGTTCCTCCACTGGTTCCTGGTTCACTGCCTCACTTTTGTTGCAGCCTAGTCCACAGATGTTTTATGGTTGCAGAGTGAGACAGCTGTTTTTATACACTCGCTCAGAGTCTGATCTTTGTTGGTCATTTAGAACCTAAGGTGCTTTCGCACTCTGGTTCTCAGATGTTTCTGTGTCCTGATTATCTGATCAGCTCAGCTTTGCTTCTGATTGGTCAACAGGCTGCAATAGGTCAAACTGATGAGTGCCTTCTGCTGGACCTTAAGACAAATTACTGCAAATTCTCTTGTGATTTTTAAGTGTAAAGAATAAAAAAATGTGTGTTTCCAAAGAAATCTTTGAAATAATCATAACAAATGTGTGTGTGTGTGTGTGTTGTCAGACGGGATCTTCAGACTCTTCGGTGGAGAAATATTTCAGTCCGTCGATGCTGCAGGATCCCTGGGCAGCGCTGCAGCCCGTTGCAGCCGCAGACAGACAGACGACTACATGCTGACGTCCTGGCAGGAAACAACAAGAACAATAAAACAACAAAAAATAGACTCATCAGCAATAAACAATCTTCTGAGCGTGCTCAGTCACCAGCAGTCTCTGTTTCTCGGCAGCTTCACGATTGATACGATTTCAGGGATCAAACTCTTTGATTTGAAGTTTTTAACCAAATGTTTTCTAACAGTTTTAAAACTACATTAGATTCTTCTTCATGTGTTTTATTCATAGACTGTTTGTAAAAGAAGTTTGTTTTATTTTAGAAAATTAAAAAATTGAAAGTTAAGTTGTAAACTGAAGTCCATTGTTGTTCTTTAATCTCATTTGTCTTGGAAGGAAAAGGAAGAGCTCAACATTGATGCTCAAATGACACTCGCTCATGATCTCTGATAATTTAATTAACTGTTTACGTGCCAAAAAAAACACTAAAAAGAAACTGCAGAAGAAGAAAAAGAAGAGGACAAAAACATATTTTAAGGCGTTATTAAGGAAATATTTTAGCTGCTGATTAATGAGATTTTAATTTAATTCTTATTCAGTATTCAGATATTTAACAGGTTTACCAGATTTGTACAAATTCATGGAAATATTCATGGAGTGTATGAAGGGATTGAAGATCTTTAAAATGCACAAAATAACCACACCCTAACAGGACATTTTTCATAAATATTGTTTAAGATAAAATTTCATGGATTAATCCCAAATCCTGGCTGAATAAATTGCTAACAATATATTAAAGGTTTTTAAACGATCCATTTAAAGTACCTTAATATGTTTTAATCCATAAATGTATCCATTAATCAGCCCTAGATTTAGGGTAAAATATAAAATATTGGGGTCCTTTTAATTAAAGGGTGCCTGTAGTGCTTTAAACTCTTAAACAACTTTTTACTCATGCAGAAAACTGTTAAAATCTTTAATATATCCCAATCTATTAGCCCCATTTGACATAGTTTCATTACATCATAGTAATTAATCATTAATAGTGGGATTGTGTAAATTGAAATGCTTCTTCCTGCTGGTTCAGTGAGATAAATAGCAAATGAACCATAGTTAAGTTTCATCTAATTGAAATATTGTTTTAATGTTTTTTATAAACTATAAACCATGGGTTCCAAAACTCTGAGACCACAAGTCAAGATGCTGTTTTGAATTTGTTGTTATTTGTAATACTATATTTTTAATATCAGTTGAACAATTTTGGTGAAAAGTTGAATCAGCTGAAAAATGTACATGAATTTCAGAATCTCCTTTTTGGTTTAATGATGGAACGCACTTGAGCAGGACGCCACAAGTTTGTGCCAAACCTGATGATACGTGTTATCCCAGCTTGATCTGACAATGTTCCAAAGAGTTTCTTGTGATCTGTTGTCACATAAGACAGACTCTTTTCACAGTCCATCATTTTGTGAAATACGTCATTGTGCAATAATTCATAGTGTGTGATTTTTTTAATTAGTGTGTATTTACTGTTTTAACAAGTTGACTTTGAAAGAAACACACAAGACTTCCATTGTACCTTTACTGCTCTGCACCTGTACAAATTTCTAATTTGAAATTTGAACGGTCGCGGCGTAATGTTACCACTAGATGTCAGTGAGACTCTTCTTAGTGTCGCCACAGAAAGATAAGATAAATATTTATTGATCAGAGGTCAAGGAATTTCTGGATTAATATAGAAATTTTATTTAGTATACAATGTAATAGTATAATAAAGTCTAATCCCAAGAATAATATTTAATTATATACTATTAATAAAGTGAAATACCGTATAATTAAGTATCATTTTATAGTATAAAATAGTATAGTATAGCAATAATGCATGTAATGTAATATCATAGGCCTATAGTATAGTACAATATAATATATAATATGTAATTTTATTGTTGTACTGTAATACTTTCCACCAGAGTAGACTGTATTAATACTACAGTATACTCTTTTGAAAAGTAACAAAGTACATTTACTCTATTACTGTGCATTTTGAGGTACTTATTTTCATTCATCTGACAGCTGCAGATTAATATTTAAAATATGAATATCAGTTTATAGAAAATGATTTGATTAAAGACTTTATAGAGCAGTACTGAAACACTTATAAATTATATATATATAATCGTGTTCTGTACAAATAACAATAAATCTGTGATTCTAAATTTTAAACTAAGACTCACCTGCGCAGTACTGGTACATTTTACTCACAAGCTGCTGGTAGTTTTTGTGCCTTCTGTGTCATGTATACGATTTAAAACGACCTTTGATAAACTGCATCACCCAGAGGGCACCACATGATTTAATCCCTTTATTAGTCCCACAGTGGGGAAATTTCCGTTCAGGCTGCCACTACAAGGCGCCAACACGCTCACGTACCCTGGCCAGGAATCAAACCCGGGTCTCGGCGGTGAGAGCATCAAATCCTAACCACTGGACCACCACACAGGGTTCATGTGTTCTCAACTTCTCACCTGCCTGCTTTTCTCCGCTGGTGACTCTTCTTAAGTATGTGAAATGTCAGTATCTCGTAGTATCTTTCAAATAATAAAATGTACAGTCTAGTATCTTTTAGTCACTACAGAAATCCAGAATGTAATACTTATGTAATACTCAAATATTGAATAAGATACAGCACTGATCACTGGAGAAATACGTAGGTAAGATCATCTCTGGCAAATGTGGAGTAAAATAATTAAAACAATTTTTCAGACTGTAACAACAGTGTGTAAAGTTAGTTTAAGCCGTTTTCTCACTCATACATGGCCGTTAAATAACAACGTTACCATACAACATGAAGAAACATTTAGTACATTACTACATTTAGTGCTACCAACAGAAAAACGTTCCTCGTGTTGATAATCTGAACATACTGTGTTTGGGTGGGGACACATACTAACCAGGACAGTTCTGTCCTGACAAAGAGTTTCAGGATGCTTCACTTCAGCTATTTGTGAATAACAGTTGTACTGCTGTGATGAGCCATTTTCAGTCTGCAGAACTGCCAGAGCACCACCCCATTGGCTCTCTGGCCAGAATATTCCCACACTTGATTGTGGGCAAGATTCTTAGCTGCAGCTTGTTCAATGGGGGATCCACACTTTGACATAATCAATGTTGTTATTGCGTCATTTATGTCAAGCGTGCGGCACGATGTCTCTGCAGAGGCTTAGAGGTAGTTCAACAGAGGTTCGGGTCAGGGTTAGATTGTTAGGTCATTGAGGGTTGGAGTTAGAGTTAGGTCATTAGGACATTAGGACTTAGGTCATTAGGACTTAGGTCATTAGGTCATTAGAGTCGTCGCTCGTCCAAACTTCTTCGCACTTGACACTGAACTTCTTTTGGTCTTCAGCAAAACACCAACCAAGTGTGAAGTCTATCAGATAAACGGTTGCCAAGAAAATTGAAGGACAGACAGAAAAAGATACGGAGATTCCATCCTTTATAGTTAGATTAGAAAAACTGTATTTTATTATATACAAACTACACTTTGTGAAATAAACTGCACTTTATTAAATAAATTATTATAAATAATTTGTAGAGTATTAGACAGAGTATTAGCTATCTGTTAGTAGTTTCTTCTCTCAGGACAAATTTTGTATATCATGTGTCCATAATGATGTGTGCAGCCTGTGGGAGGCGCTAACAGTTTACATGGACTGACTGCCCCATTTTCTCATTTTAAATGTTGAAGAGAGAAAATAAACATCAGATGATTCAGATCAGTCTGAATCTGTTAAATAGAGCAGAAACACTAACATGTGCGTAAACACACACTATAACACACACAAATTGTACACACACAGACACACACACACTTCTGTAAGACAGACAAACAGCATTAATGTTTAATTAACCCTGAAAACACTGATGACACATCTGTCAACCTCAGCCTGCAGGAGCGTTGGTGTATGTTTTTGTGTGTGTGTGTGTGTGTGTGTTTCGGTTTGATTTTGTGTCTGAATAGATGAAACATTGAAAAAAATAAAAGATAACCTAGTGTGACTCCCCTCAGTTTCTTGAACATTGAGTTCACAGAAATAAGATGGACGAACAGCAGCGACCTTAAAGACCTGGTTCTGTTTACCTGTCAGGCTTCAGGCAGGCTGCTTTTAAATTTATAGAGACCTGAGAGTTTCTGATCAATGCTTCTCTTTGACTTGCTTAATTCTAGTTCTTTTTAGGTGATGATGTGACGTCGGCCAAGAGGGGGCGCTGCTTCCTGTGATGCACATCGTAACTTTATGTGAGATCAAAATCAGCTGTTTTTTCTTATCTATCCTAGATTTCTGTTCTGATCTCTTCACTCTCCTAATCTTCTGTTTTTCATATCTACTGTTACTCTCTGAGTACAGATCATTCTAAACTGTACATTTCATCGTTTGAATAATAGGCAGCTTTGCTGCAGCCTGTTAGCTCTGAGCCTAGCTTAGCCAAGCCTGCCAGTGAGACTCCAGACAGGACTGATTGCAAGCTAGTGAGACTGTAGCCTCATTGGCAGTTGTGGCAGAGTTTATCCCTGTTGAACAAGGTAGGAAGACTTGCAAGAGCATGTAACTAGTTGTGTGGCCAGCTTAGCAGTCACCCCTCTGACTGCCGACTGGTTTTCTTCACTAGCCTTGTTGGTAGTCTTGTTCGCCTGCAACTCTGTCTGCCAACAGGTTTAATCACTTGCACACCAGCTATGTAGTATTTACACAACCTGCACTACCCATTCCTTGTTTTCTTAGTGTCTTTGTTTTTCTACTGTGCCTTGTATATTTGCACCGGTGTCTGAGGGAAACAGCATTTCAATCCCATCTATGTCCTGTACATATGGCAGAATTGTCAATAAAGCGGACTTTGACTTTTGACTTTGACTAATAACACACATAATGGGGAACTCCATTACCTGCGATGTTAGACTATTGACACTGTTTACCCGGGACCAGAGCTTCCAACATAGAGGCTAATCTGAGGGTGCTGGCATCATGTAGAGAGAAGCTGGGGACATAGGCACACAACAACATTGTCATCCATGTCAGCACTGTGATGGCCCAATTTTGTTTTGTTGCTGGGAGGCTACTTGTCTTGTTTGGACTTTAGTTGATTAATTTTTTTCTTACTCCTGTACATGATCGCACATCCATACACTACAAACGTTACTGATGAACTGACTGCATATTTAGCCGGGTATTCTTCAATATATTTATTTTACTTTAAAGATTCAAGATTGTCCTACCTTTGAGCCGAGTTTTGACAAAATAGGGACTCATCCAGTCGGATCCTGGTAGTATTAGTTTTTCTTTGCTACTTTTGGATGGAATATAAAATGTTATTGCCCTTTTTGGTGCAAGTGGACGCTGAGGTTGGTGTTCATCTGGAACTGTTGACATCATTTTAGGAGACCTGGCAGGTGGTCATGTGTGGCCAGATTATGTAATACACTAAAAATACACTACCAGGACATTCAAATGAAAATAAATGTGAACAACTGGTTAATGTTATTCAAAGCTATTCATATCATTCTCAGATACTCCTACTTGCACTAATAATAGAAAATGATGTTGATGTGAGATTTGCTTGGCCCATTCGAAAGTGGTTCCATCAGGTTTCTCCAGAAAAGCTAAAAATACTAGACCAGTGTCATACATGTTAGAATGGGGGTGGCCAAATATGTCAGCAAGTTTGATCTTTTAAGGGTTACTTTAATTTGAAATTTGTGCTTTTATGACACCATCAGGTCTCTTACAGGGCTGTCATGGCTGATGCAGATCTTAATTCACACCTTTGTTTCACCCAGACATGATTACTGTAATTTTTACTGTGTGCTCTGCCCAATGCTAGCACTAAAATTCTTCAAATGGTTCAGAATGCTGCAGCTGAAGCTAAAGCTAGAAGATTTGACCATATTACATATTAGCTTCATTTCATTGGCTTCCTAGCCTTGTCAGATCAGACTCTAAGGTGCTTCTGATGACTTATCTATATTACTAATTCTAAATGGTCTTGGCCCTTGATATCTGTCTGATCTCATTAAACCATATGTCCCATCTTGTGTCCTCTGCTCTCAGAATGCAGTACTCCGCTTTCTCTAGAATAATCTCCCTGTTGATATCAGACTCTGTTGACGCATTTAAATCTGAGCTGAAAATGGGTATTTTTGCTTAAACTTTATATTAGTACGTATCCTTCCTTACTTGAGGCTTCATACCTGTTACCACTTTACTTTAGATAGGTCGGTCTCAGTTATTAGTATTAACTCAGTATTAACTTTAGTGCTTATAGTTTAGTTTATCCTGCCAATAAGAATTCAACAAAGAGAGTGCAAACTTTTTGATATCAGCTTGCTTTTTTCTACTATCCTGCTGTTTTTGTTTCTGTGGCCTAAAAGCTGCCAAGCTGTGCTCTCCCCTTCTCTCTCACTCTCTCTTTCCAGCCTCTCCACCTTCTCCTCTCTTGCATTCAGACTTCTCTCTTCTGGATCATCTCTCCTGGCTGTCAGTGCCTTGTCTGGTCATTGATCTTTATCATCATTTCCCAGGAGACTCAGCCTCTTGTCTTTTCTCCTCTCTTCCTGCTTTGCATGATATCCTGCCTCGCTTTTCCTTTGTGTGTTTGTTGGTCTCTCATATTTGTGTGAATGATGTCCTCTTCTGTGTTCTGTGTGTGGTCTGTGGTCTTTTTCTGGCAACTTTTTTCTCATTTGCATCAACAGTCCAAAGACAGATTGTGTTTTATGCAATACAGACTGTAAAGCCTTTTGAGGCAGATTGTGATATAAAGAAAATTGATTGAACTTTGACCAGTTGACCAGGGCAATATGATCTGTAAATACATAAAAACGCAGTTAGGACTGTAAATTGTTCAGTTGATTTAGATGTTTTTGTTGGTGCCTTTTTTAATTAATGTGTGAGAAATGCGCTGTTTTTATCAACAAAATGCCTTGAGGAACATGTCAGTTCAACATGTTTCAGTAGTTTTCTTCTCTTCAACACTAAGCACTGATTCAACAGTTTTTAATCAGTGTTTCCCTGAACATACCTGAATGCAGCTCTATGTTCATGTTCAGGAAAGATGGAGGTCTTTATGTTTCATTATTAAACCAAACCATCATCTTTCCTGAACCTGAACTAATGCCTCCCCACCAACCTAACGCACACACTGTGAGTGTAATGTCAGGTGACAGTTTTTGATGGTTGGCATTTTAGTCTCCTGGTTCAGTCACATGTGACCTGCCCCATCCCCCACCCCCCACATCAGCTAGGTACCAATTTACAAGAAGCGACAGTGAGGCGATGAAGCATTAATTAGGCTCTCTCGCTAACAGATTGTTTCTGTTAATGTGAATAATTGCAGTTCGAAATACAACATGTTCCTTTGAAACTGAGCAGTGTTTTTCACAAACCCTGACAAAGCTTACAGGGTAAGAAGAGAAGATGATGAGTGGAGTTGCAGTTGTCTGACTTCCTGTGTTTTTATTTTTGTTTGTTTTTTGTTTTTTGTTTTTTTTGTGCAGTCTATTGTTGACTTCACTCTGAAGCAACTGCAAGATCCAGCACAGCTGTCCGGTCTTTCACGCCTGGACAGTTGAGTCACATGATTGACTCAACTGCAAAGTTCCCCACTGTGGGACCACTAAAGGAATATCTTGATACTATTTAAATATGGAGATGGCACCATCTGGCAAACAGTTCTGATGAAGTATAATGACGCCTAGACTCTTTACAGCAGGAAGTTAATGAAAGGTAACATAGAAATGTGAAATAAACTGAGGAAGCATCAAGCTGGTTGTCCATTGATCACGAAGTTGGTTCGATTCCCGTCCCCTGAAGCCAAAACTGGTCCTGATTGTCAGGCCAGCAGCTTGAACAAAACAGCCATCGATGTGTGTGTGTGTGTGTGTGTGTGTATAAAGGCAGAAACATAAGTGTATTGTCTTTGTCTGTTTCTGCAGGTTTTAGTGTTTTGCTTTCCGTTTTATTCTATGTATTTTCCTGCAGGAGGTTGGTGTGAAGCGTCTCCTTCATCCATCTCTGTTGTGGTTTTTTGGGTCAGCACAAGAAACAATCAGCTCGTCCTTTGCTCCACTTCACACAGACACACTGAGGCGACACATTACAAACATCCTGAAACATTTCCCGGCATGCTCTCTGACCAGGTGCATGCTGATCCTGCTACTCTCATTGAGATCTCATTGCAGTTAAACGGTTGAAACATTTATTTAGGTCAAGTCAATTTATTTATATAGCATATTTAAAAATAACAGGGGTCGACCCAAACTAAAACATACATGGAAGACAATAAGGCAAGACTGAAAGTGGAAGTCAAGACTAAAAATGGAAAAGGATGATAAGATGTAGAAGTACTAACATAGAAAGTTAGGAGAAATAGAACAAGACCAACAACAGATTAAAAAGCAGTAAGTGAATGTTAGAAATAAGTTAAAAGGGGACTTGACAAATCCAAAAACCACATAACAGAGTGAAGTCCAAGAAGCCATAAATACCAACACTAGGGAATGCTGGAAGGCTATGAACACACAAGGGAGAGCAAAGACAACTTAGTAAGCAAAGAAAAAAACCCAAAAAAAACAGAGACATAGAGAGTTGACCAGGGGCAGGTATTGGAGCAGAGGTGTGGTTAATAAGGACTGGGAAGAAACACCGGGGCAGGAACTGAAATGACAAGAGATGTTAGTCCTTCAGAATAAAGGCTAGCAGGATGTTACATGGTGAGGAAATCTGGATTAGCAGCAGCAGTAAACTGACGAGCCTTAGAACACTCATTTAAAATGTTCTTGTTTGAAAGGTTATTAGGACAAATTTGACTGGTGGGGAGTCTGGTATTTTTCTGTACAGCCCACTCCGACAACATCGTTCTAAAGAATTTTAATGGATGAAGATTTGCAGTATTTTTCCTCCATGCAAGTATCCGAGTTTTCACATCAGCATTAAATTTTCTAGGCCTGTTCCTTATTATTGTGGTGATATACCTACGGAGGTGGCAGTGGGTCTTTTTAGCCACAAGGAGAGTTTGAGTGGCTGGTTGGAGCAGGAGAGATTTGCTGGTGGAAAGTGGAAGTGATGAAGATTATGAGAACATGAGGTAACATGCAGTCAGGCTAAGGGTGAATTCTGAGTTATATATATAATCAACTGTGAGTTAAAGTGCATGACCAGAGGCTGTTTGGGTGGATCAACAGGTACAATTCCAACAGGTAGAATTACAAACTTTAAACACCAAAATTAATTAACCTCATGCGCACTGATTTGACCACATAGGAGCAGAGAGATTCCTTTGTTAGCCAATTACAATGTGCTCTTTGTTGATTAGCTTGAGTGACCATTCGCAGACAAGCAGGAAAACAAGCTTTTAGAAACGTTTTATGACTCGACATGTAAAAACAACAGAGGGACATTCCCTCTGAAGTCTTATTAAACCTGTGTTGTGATGTTTTTGGACCAATAAAAAAAAGACTCAATCCAGTTTCGATCCTGTAAACAGAAATCTGAAGACCAGGTTTTAGAATTTTTAGAACTTTTAAACAATAAATCTGAAAAATAAATACAGAATTAAGATTCTGTCAGCAGCTAAAACCCAATGAACCTGATCTCAGTACAGATATAGACTGGTCCCTGTCCAGGTGTATGTTTCTGAGGATCAGTTTCTGTTGAATTCAGTAAAATCCTCCTTCTGATTGAAACAAACAGAAACTGATTTAATTTATTTGGAATTCAAGCCAAAGTAATGTAAAAGTAAAAAGTTTTACACAGACATGATGAATATTTACTGTTTATAATAAATAATGAAATGTATTTATATATCGACAATTATATCTAAATATTTCAAAATATAAAATTTCATGGTGTCTGTTATCTGATGACTGTTCTCTGTCTTCTGTGGTCTCATCTTTTATTTTTTATATATTTTTTCCCTCAGCATGTTTCCTTATTTTTATATTATCATCTTTCACTGTGTGTCATTATGTTTTTACTTTTCTGCCTCTCTGTTTGTTTTTTCCTATATGTTCTGCGTCTGTATTTCACTCCCTGTGTGGTGTGTGTGTATGTTGTCCTGCAGCTGTACATGATTCACTTCCTGTGAACACCTGAGATCAGATCAGCTGCAGGCTGTCAGAGCTCAGAACACCTGAGACTCTGAACACCGGGGGGTTCCTCCCACCTACACATACTACACCTACTACATACTAAACTAGAAAATGTTCTCAGACCTTCACCGAGGAGGCAGACAGTGCTCAATACAAAACCCACTGTTCAACAATCAATGAATGAGTCCTCACCTCAAGAAAAAAGCCGGAAGCAAACAGAAATACTCCATTTGTGGCGACAGGGAATTTTACTGACAAAATTCAGCTGATTCCCATTCAATCCTGATGCATCTCCTCCATTAAAGTCAATATAACCCAGGTTAAAAGATCCAGGATCAGGACTACTCCGAGTCAAACCCTGAGAGGAGGATTCTCCGTTGATTCACGGTTCAGAAATTCATTTTGGATTCTGTAATAATTTACACCTCAGGTCCTCAGAGTGAGGTGACCAAGAGCCAGAGGAAACAGCAGGACTCTGACATTCTGAGGAAGAATAATGTCGCCATGAAGCCAGTTAGTCAGCTGAACTTGAGTCCTGTTTTTTTCAGTCTATATCTATTCCATCCATTTAGTCAAAATCTGCTGAATTAGCTGTTAGCGGCTCCTGTTAGCAGTGTATCATGGATGTACAGACAACTCTCACTGGATCAACTTTGATACTGAAGAAAAGTTAGAAACATGATGATTCTCAGATTTGCAGCATTTTCCCCCTGATTTCTAAGTGGATTTATGGAGGTTTGTTCTGGATGGACCTCGCAGATACTGATATCCCCAGGAAGTGTGAGTCACACTGAATTAGATCAACTTGTGTGTCACGATTGTGTGTTCAGAATTGACGGAGTTATGGTGACAAACATCAGTGATTCAGTCCTGCAGCTAAAAGTGAGTCTTACCTGTTCCTGGCTCAGGTCGGCAAACACAAACGCCTTCATTAGTTAAAATGCAGCTCACAGTCAGACTCAGGTCAGGAGTTGTTTTTGTTGTTCTCTTTGACTGCAGTTAAATTTGTGTGAACATGATGGATGGCTGTGATTTATAAGCACAATGGCATAATTACAATATAGAATTAAAACAATAATTGATCAGATTACTTTGTTTTCAGATCATTAATTAATTAAAGTGAAAGAATTTTATTTGCCTGAAGTGTCTTTCATCATCTGTCAGTAAACCAATAAAACAGCTGCGAAATTAATTCTCTCCACTTCTCTTCTTTTAATCAATGAAAAGTCTGATTAAAGTCTGAATTTTCCTCCTGAAGCAGAGACGGCTTAATGACTTTCAGCAGCTCACTCATCAAAACTGGAAAAAATTGATTACATATTTGAGAACAAACAGTCAAGACAGAAAAACTGAAACACATCAAATCAACATCATATCTGAGTTTCAATGAAATATGTCACACCTTACATTCAACACCTGTCCACCAAGTGCCTTTAAACTTTCCCACCTTTCCATGTTTCCTGATCCTGCCAACACACCTGATCCCACTTGAGGTTGAATCCTGTATTTCAGTGCACTCCCTCTCTTAGTTTTACATTGTATTAGTATTTTTTCCATATTTTGCCCACTTAGTCCCCAGCATAGCAATCGAGGTAGCTAAAGAAACTGCATTAATCCTGTAATTTTGATTTTTATAATAAGCAGACTTGTCTGTCTGCCTGTCTCCTGTACCTGCGGTTTGTGTCTCACCTGTCTGTTTATGTCAGTGTGCCTCATGACACTTAACACGCTACATATTATTTAGTTTAGGGAAAACATGTCATGTTCGTTGCTGCCCTTTAAGATTAAAAGCTGAAGATCAAAGGCCTGAACAGAGACTACAGAGAAGAGCTACTCTGAGTCGAACCTCCTGCAGCTTGTCTGATATTTGTTCATCTGTCCTGCTGTCTGATGTAAAGGTCGAGGACCTCACACTGAGTCCTGCTAAGTTCAGTCCTCCATGAATCGCCCTTCAGGTTTTCAGGACCAAGTCTATTCTTTCTTTCCGCTGTGAACATGCACATAGAGAGGGGGAGAAACGGTTTGACATCTGACAAACATTCAAGTAAGAGTTGAATCAAAAGCAATGACTAGGTTGTAGGTTCTTGAAGACGTTTCACTTCTCATCCAAGGAGCTTCATCAGTTCTGACTGACTGGCAGAGAAACCCAGGTCCTGATCCTCTGTGGGGTTGTTAACCAAGTCATTGATATCACTCAGTATGTTGGTTCTCCTGGATGTTTAATGACCGTTAACATTGTCGCACGAGGTAAAGTAATTGTTCAGTCTCCTGGGAAGAGATGAAAGGACAGAATTGTGGGAGGGAGACAGGTGATGTCTGAGGCCTCCTCCTCTGTTCAGTGATGGCATCTCCACTCTGACATAGATCACCTCTTTCACTCCTCTTTCAAACCTCGACCAAACCAGGTGGTTTGATACTATGATACCAATACCATGAACTGGATGACTGAGAACCTTCACAGACATCTGACAAATAGTTCTGATGAAGTATACTGACTCCTTCACATGTAATAAATCATCAGTCTGTTTTAGTAACATCGCACATATTTAGGTTTTTCTCCAACTCATTTGCTCGTTTGGCAATGTGGAAACGATGACACGCCCCTGCAGGAGGTGACTTCCTCCTCAGCTTTGACCTTTCGTGTGAAGATGACTTTTGGACAAAACTTCTGATTGGTTCTCAGCCTCCTGAGCTTTCACATCACATGAGAAGAAAGATCAACAGTGGAGTGACCCCTTTACAGGGTGGACAGACAGAAAGTAGATGTCGTTTTTACAGAATAGATCAAAAAAGTAACAATGACATTGTGGAAATCAGGATGATAAAAGTATGGACAGGTTTTGCTCAATCACGAGTGACTTCATAGAAAATAGGCTTAAAGAGTAAATAAATCAATTTATTCAACAGAGTGCGCAATCGTTATATATTAATAGTCATGTGGGGAGTTTCTGGAGGCAAGACCTCATCATGACGTCATATTTTAAGGGAGTAGTGATGCCATGAGTTGTACAGGACTTTCCCCTGATGGAGTTTTGACACTGATGGTGGTGCTAAAGGAGTGAAGCCCAGAGGACCGTGATAGAAACTGAAGGTGAATGAGGTGGAGGAGAATCGAGCTGATACTGAAATGACAGCTGACAGCAGCAGAGACTGTTTTGATGTGATTGGCTTACAGAAGTTTGAGCAAAATCTGTTTGCTTTAACTGAAAAAGTAAAGGCCCTCAGTCATCTGACTGAATTTGAAGAGAGAGAAAATGTAAATTAGCATGAAGATATTCTTTCTGATTGAACCAATAAGCTTAATTTTTAATGCATCAGATACTTATTAATAAACATTTAGGAAAATTTAAGTATTAGATCAGACTCAGCATCAGCAGACAATAAGTATTAAAAGGACTGGAATTAGATCATCCTTTATAAAGACCGCATGCACTCAAACTGTATGACCACACTTTGAACATCAGCTACACACACTGAGTCCACACGGGGACAGACATGCTTCTAATTTAATCAGTCCAGTGAAGCAGGAGTTTTTTTGCTTCAGGTCTATGTTCTTCTGCTTTGCATGAATAACTACAGTGAATGTATGTTGGGCTCTGAGCACTGCAAAAGCAAAGGTGACCTACACTCAATACTGTACCTGAGGGCATCCTGTGGGAATCAGATGGAGGACTAAAGCTGCTACTCACACTACACCTCCCGTGCTACACCAAGTGTATGTGAACATAAGAGTCAATGCCAGTCGAAGTGTTTTAGAGGAGATCAAAGGCTGGTGGACACTGGAAGTCACAACCACACCAACTGATCAAACACGAACACAATTCAGTTGAACCACAACTGTCTGAAGTCGGAAACGGAAACTGGAAACATCAGAGGAAAGTTCAATTATCTGTTCTTTCAACCAATATATTAATACATCAATCAATCTATGCATGAATACATTAATTAATCCATCAAACAATACATTAATTCAGGCTGCTTTTCCTTCACTCTGCAGTCTAACTCATCCCAAACTATCTCAGTTGGTTTCAGGTCTGATGATTGTGGAGACCAGGTCGTCTGATGCAGCTCTCCATCACCCTCCTTCTTGGTCAAATAGTCCTCACAGAGCCTGGAGGTGTGTTTCTGTCCTGTTGAAGAACAATTAATGGTCCCACAAACCAGATGGGTTCTTAAATCTCCAACAGTGTCCCCAGCAAGCCCATGAGGAGGAGCTTGTGGTCTATTGTTGCAGGTAGGTTGTTTGCTCGTGTGTTGCATTTCATGTGAAAGCTGAGTCAAAGGGTGAGGAAATGGATACAGTGTGCTTAAGTACTTGCTGTACGGAAATGGGATAAGTTTGAGGTGTGGTCTTTGTTCCTGAATCTAGGTGTAAAACTTAATTTCACTAACAAAGACCACGCCAAAGGAGATATGGATTCATAACGGTTTAATACATGTTTGTCATGATAACATTGGAAGAATGGATGAGGGATGGGGAGGAAGGGGTAGGGGTCGAGGGATGGAGGGATGAGAGGATAGGGTGAGGAATGAAGGGAAGGGGGTGAGGGATGAGGGAAAGGGGTCGAGAGGTGAGGGGATGAGGGGAAGAGGGGAAGGGATGACGGAACGAGTATGTAAAAGGAGGTTGTCGTCAGATGGATGGGAAGGAGCATCAGGAAGGCAAGAGGGAACCAGGGGAGTCGAGACTCTGGGTGGGGGAGCTGTCTCTTCGCATTCTTCATGGAATACTGCCCCCCAGAAGGCTTCAGGCAGACAGATGTGCATGTGCATTTCTGATGTCATTCACATCATTGCAGATGTACGTGAGGTAGGCTGGGGATGACCAGCGGCCAAGGATTTTGATGATGTGGTCTAGGATTCCCTGCCTAGAAGCGGTGGAGGTGGTTCCAATCCGAAACGAATGTCCAGAGTAGAGGTCGGGGAGAATTCCAGATTTAGATAAGACTTGGCAGAGGTGGTGATGGAACCAGAAGCACGTGGCCACCTTGCCTGTCTCTTGGATGAACAGGGGGTCTTGTGGGGAAGCTCGGCTGGCTAGTCTCAGGTATATGTATTCGTCGATGGGTTCATATGGACTTAGGTATGAATCTAGTTGAAAGATGTAGATGGATTGGGGCTGGCTGGACTGATTAGTCTTGTTGCATTTGAGGTGATAAATGAGCGTATCTGGAGAATTAAAGGAAATATCAGACAATGATGCGTGTCGGGATGGATGGTAGTCGAAAGTAGACTCTGAGCAGCGCAGGAAGCCAAAGAATGCCAGGAGAAACACGGATTCTAAAACTTTGTCTATAAATGGGGAAAGGTAGCCTGAACGGAGGGTTTTAATGCAAAGCGAGAGGAGGTCTGAAGTCAAGGGTAAACATTTTGTGGAGGTGTGTGGTTCAGCCCTAACCTTTGATCAGCATGCTGATGTGGGACAGAGCAGGACATGGTGCCCCTGTGGACACTTTTGTGAAGAAGTTAATACCACTGAGGTGGACCTGTATTGTGGAAGATTTTATGTTAAGGAAAGTATGGGCGAAAGTGATGAAGCTGGGATCAGCAGACAGATCACCACCTTATACATTTTTGAAGGAAAGAAAAACTGCAGTCAACACAATATGGATAAAAACAACAACAATAAAAGGGAAAGGTACAATGTGAAAGTTTAGATTTCTCTTCTAAAATACACTTTATTCAGCCTGTGAAGGTTCTCAACCACCCAGGTCATGGTATTCAAATAAGGGTTGATTCAATGGCAACTGGACTTCGTTGTAGATGCTTGAAGACATTTCACTGGTCATCCAAGAACCTTCTTCAGTTCTGACTTAGTGGCAGGGAATATTTATATTCTGTGGGGTTGCTGATACCAATTAGTATGTTGGTGCTACCAAATGGTAAATAAAACTCTAGTTATTATAAATTAAAAACTAGGTTTATTCAATTTAAAAAACTATTTTTTAATGTAGAGAAATTAAAGGTAAATATATATTTATATAATCTAAATTATATGATATAGACATCTATTATTATCTGTATGAACCACTGATGTAGAAGGCACACAAACCTGAAGAGACTATAGCAGCATTTATATTACTAATGTTCCATGTGACCCACCCTCCCCTACTGGAGGAGGAGCCAACCCCACACCCCCCAGCAGACTGAATGGGGTCTTTATAACAGATGGACGAGCGACAGCAGGATACTAGAGAGAGAGAGTCATCCTTGATGTCTCTCACTCTGAGCTGCAGCTGTAGTTTATCCTTCCTTTAACCAGTAATCAGGGAACCAGCAGATCAAACAAAGGAGTCACAGATCAGCAGCTGAATGGTAAGACTCGATTTTACTGTGATTTTAACTCTGCATGCAAAGTGAGAATGTGTGGTCATTAAAAAACAAACCTGCAGTATTTTTCTCTTTAGTTTGTTGTGATGTGATTCACACTTTGCTGAAGCAACTTTATTAGGATCAAATGGCAGTTGATCAGATTGATTTGTCTTGCAGTGAACACTGTATATACAATACTGATGGAAAGCCAATTAAATGTTAGACTGTGAGAAACTGAGAAACTGAAGGTGAAGTGATTAAAGTCACATTTTAATATAAAAGCAAAACAGAAAATAATTTAACATACAGAAATACTTCTGTTTTCTGTATTTCTATGATGTTTGCTTGTTTTCAGAATATAAAAAAAGCAAACAAAATCTTAAATTTGATTTAGGCATAAGCCTAATCCTGTCATCTTAAAATTCAAAGAAAGGTTTATAAAGTAACAGCAGACAAAAACACAACTTTTAACATGAAACTTCAGTTCAAACCTGATTCCACAAAACTGTGCTGAAAGTTTTCTGTTTTCTTTTAGTTCAGATTGCATCATATGTGGTTTATCTGTCTTTACTGAGTCATGTCCCTCTGTCCATAAGAACACTCAACAGAAACCTTTACACATTGCCTTCCTGATTTAGGACTAAAATAAATTTTTCTTCACATATAAAAGTTTATTCAATTAATTTAGATTTCTGATTTTACTATTTAAATGTCACTTTATTTGGGGTCTTGTGAGGGTAATTATTATTTTAAAATATTCTCTGCAAATGAAATAACAGATGTCAGTTTACAAACACTTTAAAAAGTCTTCAAAATGGACATCTGTGAATCACCAGAGTTAATGTTAATTAGTTCTAAACTATATTATTTTATACTAATTATATTATTTTATTCTATTTTGTTATATGTTGTAGTTGGTGCTGTAGGAAGGTCGGCCTGTGTTTCAGCTGGCTCATCTACTGTCTTCTTCTAACAGCTGAGTTGATGGATTGACACAACATGTTATATTAATTTAGTTTGTCATGTTTTTCTGTGTTACTGCTTTCCTTGATTCATTCAGTGAACCATTTCAGTCCAAGAAAACAGACAACTCAAAGCTGCGCACAGACCTGTACTTACTGATTATATATAATTGTAGATATTATGGATAAATCAAACTTTGTTTCAGGTGCTCGTGTCACAGAGAAGGATACAGCTCTCCATACCAAGCTTGAGAAGGTCAGCCTGGTAGACTGAACTCTGGGCAATTTCATAGCTTCTCATTGAACAGTTTGACATGTCTTCATTGGACAGTTTGATGTCTCTTCATTGGACAGTTTGACACATCTTTGTTGGACAGTTAGCCGTCTCCTTGTTGGACAGTTTGAAATCTCTTTGTTGGATAGCTTGACATCTCTTCATTGGACAGTATGACATCTCTTCGTTTGGACAGTTTGACATCTCTTCGTTGGACAGTTTGACATCTCCTTGTTGGACAGTTTCACATCTTCTTGTTGGTGTCTGTCCTCTCAGAGATGAACTGTCTCCGGCTTCTGAGTATGCTTGGTATGTTAATCCTGTGTGAGGAGCCAGGCTGTGAGGCGATGACCATGAACTCCATCCTCCTTTGTCAGGTGTCTGGACGAGGAGCAACAGGAGGTGTCCGCTTCCACCAGAGGAGCAGAAGGAGCTGGGTGTGGAACCAGTTCTTCGTCCTAGAGGAGTACAC
Organism: Holacanthus passer; assembly: GCA_025331565.1. NCBI lineage: Eukaryota > Metazoa > Chordata > Actinopteri > Pomacanthidae > Holacanthus > Holacanthus passer. The sequence continues at coordinate 80,987 of JAFREQ010000178.1, forward strand.
CGGAGACGAGCCTCTGTATGTTGGGAAGGTAAAAATATCTTAAACATCATTAACTGATTTATATTAATTATAATGACAGATTAATCAATCATTCATAATCATAATCACAACTGAGAGTCAGTCCTAACCTGGTTCTTACTTCAGACTATGAGTTTCAGTCATATTCTTTAATCACACAATGTAGTGTGACATATATCCACTTCTATCCACTTCTATAAAACGCAATCAGCGCAATCAGCAGATACAGAGTTCACTTCACTTTAGTTATATCTCTTTATTATTATTCTCTTTCTCTTTCAGTCAGTCAACTGTCAGGCCTTCATTTTCTTCATCTGAAATCACTGACATTTATCTGGTTGTGTTCTTTTGACCTCCTTGGGCCTTAGATCTGATTTGGTCTCTGATTGGACAACACATCTGTCCATGTTATGTGAGATGATAGGGCTGTAGATATGAACATACACAGAGCACCCTGTGGCATTCTGGGAGATGACTAACACACTGTCTGTCTTTTTGCCGACAGCTGCACAGATTCACCATGACAGATCTGTGTGTGTGTGTGTGTCAGTGTACAACTGACTGTAAATCATCAACACTCGACAAATATAAAAACACAACCGATACCTTTTCATTTCACACAAAAGGCTTATTTTTCTTTGTTTTTCAGTACAAATTTGTTAAAATTCATGTTACTGAGCACTTCTCCTTTGCCAAGATAAACCATCCACCTGATAGGTGTGGCATATCAAGATGCTGATTAAACAGAATTAACAAGAGTCTCTTGGGCTGATCACAATAAAGGGCCACTCTAAAAGGTGCAGTTTTATCTTGGGGGACCAGTATCTGGAGACCACTATTTGACTCATGCAGTGTGTCGCATGTCCTCAGCATAGAGTTGATGAGATTGCTGATTGTGTCCTATGGGATGTTGGTTCACTCCTCTTCAGTGGCTGTTTGAAGTTGCTGATATTGGCAGAAAGTGGGACACACTGTCTTACACGTTGATGCAGAGCATCCCAAACATGCTTGATGGGTGACATGTCTGGTGAGTGTGCAGGTCAGGCCACAACTGGGATGTTTTCAGCTTACAGGAATTATGTACCAATCCTTTTAACACGTGGCCAAGGATCTTGTCACGGTGTCTCTGTGGACTGAAATTGCCATCAATAAAATGCATCTGCTTTCTTTGTCTGTAGCTTATGCCTGCAAATACCATAACCCCACCTCCAGCATGGGCCACTCTGTTCACAAGGTTGACATTAGTAAACCGTATGTCCACACAACACCATACACACTGTCTTCCATCTGACCAGAACAGTGAAAACCTGTATTCATCAATGAAGAGAACACTGCTCCAGAGTACCACACACCATCAAAGGTGAGCATTTGCCCATTCAAGCTGGCTCTGACAATGAACTGCAGTATACTGCAGAAATTTTGCATCAGCTGTACAGGTAAGAGTGGCCTTTCATTGTGACCAGTGCAAGGCACACCTGTGTAAAAATCATGCTGTTTAATCAACATATTGTATATTCTGTCTTTAGGTGGTAACAACAGGAAATTAGGGGTTAATTGATTGTGATAGATTTCCAGATTTGGGTTTCCATGACAGAGAGAGAAAAGTTGTGCCTCAGATGATTCTTGATTCTCAGTGGAAGAATGGAGAAAGTGATCTAAACAGATAAACAAGATACAGCTTGTGAATCAGACAGACTTGGAGGTGTTGGGAGGTGGATTCTTTTCTCTTCACACGGAGTTAGGCTAACATTTTTCCTCTGTTCCCAGTCTTTCTGCTAAATTAGACTAAACCTATCCTGAACACAGAGAGATGGAACTTTCTGAACAACATGACATATCTAACTGTTGGTTTGGAGTTGCAGTTTAGTTATTTCCTGTTTTATTTAGTAACAATATGTCCTCTGGTGAGTTTTGGTTGTCTTTACTTCCTGACTTTGTGTTATTCCCACCTTTGGGATTAATGATTAGTCTTACCTGTGTTACTCCCCTCCTTCTTTATTTAGTCTTTGTGTTCCCCTCTCTATTTGCCACTTTGTCTTTATACCTTTGTGTCAATGTTCCAGCCTTACCAAATGTTTTCCCAGTAGTTTTTGGATTTTGCCTTGTGTTTCCCTAGACCTCACCAGTTTTTTGGCCTTCTGATTCTTGTTTACTCTCATGTGTTCCTGCTCCTGAGCTTGAACAAATTTTGAACACAACTGTTCCTTTAACTGAATTGGTTTCCTCGCTGGTTTACCTGGTTGTCTCTGATGGTTTACCTGGTCGTCTCTGGTCCCTGCAGCTCCACTCTGACATGGATAAAGGTGACGGTCAGGTGAGGTACATTCTGAATGGTGAAGGAGCAATGTCCATTTTCACCATCGATGAGAACACAGGAGACATTCATGCCACTAAGAGGCTGGACCGGGAACAGCAGGCATACTACACCCTCAGAGCTCAGGCTCTAGACCGAAAGACCAACCTGCTGGTCGAACCCGAGTCCCAGTTCATCATCAAAGTCCAGGACATTAATGACAATGAACCCAAGTTCTTGGAGGGACCATACAGTGCCAGGGTGGCTGAGAGGTCTCCAGTAGGTGAGTCTGAACACCTGCAGACGAAATGGGAGGCAAGGTTTACGTACTTAGGACTTCATCAGCTGATAACTATGATCTGAGAAAAGTTATAAGGAAGGAAACTGAAAAGTGAAAAAAAAATTCCTACCTTAAAATTTTATTTTTTTCATTTCCTTTGCCTCAAAGAAAGAAGAAAAGAAAAACTGGTGACAGTGTCACTTTATTTGTAAATTTCCCCACTGTGGGACTAATAAAGGAATATTTTATTGCAATTTTACAACTACAAATGGTGTTTTAAAAAGGTACAGAAGTAAAATGCTAAGTAAATTAATATAACAAGTATGTTAAATATAAATAGAAACTAAAATGTTCAGTCAGTTTGTTTGTTAAATGTGTCTGATGGAGTTTAACCGTGGGCTAGTTTCTGGTCTCTGTCAAAAATGTCATAATATATAATATAAAATGTAATGTATAATGAAATATATAAAAATTAGTGACTTGTTGGAGACAATGACCACAATACAGCTACATGTTTTACAGGCTGCTTCTGTTAATGTAAAAAAAAGTTTAAACTGTCTCTTAACGTTCAAATCAGACATTACACAGGCTCTTAATGTGAAGATCATTTATAGGATATTGCCAGGGGCTACATCAAAGACATTTGAGTTACCCTAAAATGTTTTTTTTTTTCTTCTTAAACAGTTTTTAACCCTTTGATTCAAATGGTTTTTTCACAAAGGAGTTTTTCATTTGAGGAAGAGGAGCAGTGGCTGATGGAGGAACAGAGGACCAGTGTGACCTCTTCAGTTTGTTAAATAAAGTTGTATTTTGAATCATTTCTGTATAGGGACGTCAGTGTTGACGGTGATGGCAACAGATGCTGATGACCCAACTTATGGAAACTCTGCCAGACTGATTTACAGCATCCTGCAGGGTCAGCCATATTTCTCTGTGGAACCAAAGACGGGTGAGAACACAACATCTGAATACAACACCTGAGCACACCTGAATACAAAACCTAAAAACATCTGATCAGAACACCAGAACACACACGAGATATCAAGTATTGAATTTTTGAATAATTTGGTGTTCATGAGCAACTGGCATGAACTGGCAACAGTGGGGTTTCTTATTTTCAAGACTCTAATCTCAAAAGTTTTAAATTAATATTCTAATTTGTTACATTCATAACAGTGCACAGAAAACCTGAAACTGTCAGAGAAACTAGAGTCAAAGGATTTGGGGATTTTAGGGTCTTTAACAAAATAATGTAACATATTCCTTATGGAACTAAATTATAAAATGTGTTTTCTCTCTGTAACATCACAAACATTAATTGAGACTCAGAAACATCTGAATCTTTAAACCTGTAAACTCAGCTTTACTCTGATGTGTTGATGTCTCCCTCTTATATAAATCTGCTTACTATATTTACTCCCCTGCCTCACCCTCTCTATCTGTGGCAGACATTAACCTGTCAATATTTATGGTTTACAGAGAGGAGGTGACTTAACTCATCCTCCTCTGCAGAGTGACAGATTAAAAGAGATTGTGCATGTGGATTATTTGATTCTAAACTGCTTCAGCCTCCTCTGCTCTAAATCATTCATTTATTTAACCTCGGTATCATCAGCTCTAAATCATGTTTTCACTTCCTGTTGAGTCACAATGAAAATTCATGTGTTTAAGGACTGATATGTAAAATCACTGTATTTCTGTTAAAGAGGTGAATTTATGAACCAGGACTTCAGTCCCTCAGTCTGAACAAAACATTTCAAACCAATGATTCACTGAATCAGGTTGAACCATTCAAACAAATGTCTCAGTAAAGACTTTATTAGTATGTAAATCTGCTGCGAGGAAACATCTGCAGCTCCGTCCAATAAGGGTCAATCAACTATGTAAAAGCCACTGTAGCATCACAAGCTAGCTGAACATCCAATAATGACAGTTTTAGAGGCTCAAAGATTAATTTTTGTAAATGTATTTGTTTTATTTTTGTCTGCATCCATGAAGAAATCTGTGCATTTCAGTTAGTTGTGTTCATACAGTTTATAATGTGGGGAAATATCTGATTATGCTAAGCTAACTGAAGTATGAAGTATGTTGTGTTATTTTAGTGAAATGAAATTTAAAATATTCCAGACTGAAATATTATTAAACAGCATTTATCAAGTTTGTTGTTGGTGTGGTGTTATGTTTATCTAAGTTGAGTTTCACCTGTCCTGCAGGTGTAGTGCGGACAGCTCTTCCTGACATGGACCGGGAACTGCGGGACCGCTATCTGCTTGTCATCCAGGCCAAAGACATGATTGGTCAGATGGGTGGTCTGTCAGGAACCACCTCTGTCACAGTGATGCTGACTGACATCAATGACAACCCACCTCGTTTCCCTCGCAGTGAGTCTGACCTTTAGATATGACATCATAGAAACACTGAGAGATGACAGAGCCTCCACAGCATGTTGGATGAAGCTGGTTACCAAACGTTCAGGTAAAGATGAAATAACATTGTCATCTGTACGTTTACCTGTGCCTGTGTGTGAACCTGTGTCCCTATAGAGAGCTACCAGTTCAGTGTTCCAGAGTCTATACTGGTTTCAGCTGTGGTCGCTAAGATAAAAGCGCTGGATCATGATATTGGTTCAAACGCTGAGATGGACTACAGGATCCTAGATGGAGATGGTCTGGGGACTTTCAGCATTATCACCAATCCAAACACACAGGAAGGATTGTTCACACTACAAAAGGTACTAGTGTTTTTACAGTAAGTACTGGACACCCTGCAGAAAGTACTTGTTTAACATACTGTTTGTGTTGGTTACTGGTTTCCTTGTAGAAGATAATGTTTTTCCTGTAGATTGTTCTGGTCTCCTTGTATCGGGTAGTGAGTGCTTTGAAGGATGTACTGATTTCCTTGTAGAAGGCACTGGCCACATCTATCTATCTATCCAATCTATCTAATCTATCTAGTAGTTTTCAGAAAGCACTGGTTTCCTTGGAAGTGGTGCTGGTTTCCTTAACATATGTACTTGTTTCCTTGTAAAGGCACTGGCTACATTACGGATGGTACTGGTTCCCTGGGAGCAGATACTGACTTCCCCAAGCAGTATTAATTTCATCTTAGTATGAGCTGGTTTCCTTGCAGAAGGTACTGGTTTTCCTTCTGAAGTTACTAGTTTCATTGTAGTAGATAATTCAATCCAATTCAGAGAACTTTATCCCTGAGGGACAATTGAAGGCACGAAGAGCAGTGGAACCAAACAAAAGCAACAAAGTAAGCAAACAAGCAGCAAAAACAAAATCAAGAAGATGGTAGCTTTAAAAAAAAAAGTGGCAGTGCAATGTAATAAATATGACTATTGAGGCAAGCAAGGTGCAAATTATATGTGCAATTGAACAGTGTAATGCAATAAATATCGACCGATTTAAACAGTAGACAAATACTGAATTAAGCAGCAGTAAACAATGAGGTAGTAAGGTGCAAATGATGTGTGATATGCTTTCTTTGTGGAATGAACTGGTTTTCTTGTAGCAGGTATAGGACACATTGCAAAGTTACTGGTCACCAGTTTCTTACTTGAGATTACAGAAATGTTCACTTCTTTCTAGAGATCAATTTTCTTGTTTTTGGGTTGTTCTGATTGTTTTTTTGTTCCTTCATCCAGAAGTCAAACTGACTCAGAGGATTTAAACTGCTAACCCATCTGAACATCTGCAGCTCTAAACTGTCTGCCTGTTTGATCATTGCATTAGTCTGTACTGTGCCCCAGCACATCTCTTGATTGTATCTGTGTTTTCTGTGACAGTCCCAGAGGAGAGTCCTCTGCTGCTGAACAGCTGCTGACAACCATCAGCACAGTTTGTTTTAATTAGATTGATGTCAGTGATGCATGCAAAGACAAAATGATCTGTTATTCCCAATCCCAAAGCAAACTCGTTAGTGCTCAGTTTTATAAAGAATCTTGGGACCTTGCTGTTGTATATTCAATGATGTACATCATGTCCTTTTTAAATCAGACTTCAAGAACTCAGTGTGAAAATGTTTAATCTCCACATGATGAGATAACAAAGTCAAGATGACAGAAAATGTTTGAGCAGTTGTCACATCCCCCCCCCCAGACTCTGGACTTTGAGACGAAGTCGAGTTACACGTTGCGAGTCGAGGTGTCCAATCGTTACGTGGATGCTCGTTTCCTGTCAACGGGTCCATTCAGCGATGTGGCAACAGTTCGTCTGCTGGTGGAGAATGTGGACGAGCCGCCAGTCTTCTCTTCCTCCGTCAGTCGTATGGTGATCTCTGAGGCAGCTGCAGTAGGAACTGATGTAGGATCAGTTTTAGCTCACGACCCTGACATCACCAACAGCCCTGTCAGGTACAAACATCAACACCTTGAAACAGATATAGAGTATATAGAACAGAAGTGCTACTGTTTTAACAGTGTTAAACCTGTCTGCAGGTACTCTATAGACAGGAAGTCAGATGTGGAGCACTACTTTAACATTGACAGCGGTTCAGGTTTGATCACAACAGCCAGACCTCTGGACAGAGAGCTCATCGCTCTTCACAACGTCACTGTCCTCGCCACAGAGAGCTGTAAGTCGAAACTTAATCTCACTTTAAACATCAACTTTTTTACTTAGTTAATTATTTTTATTGTCACATTCTTAATTCTTGCCCCATTCTAAAGCATTAATTACAAGTTATTTCCTTCAAGTTAGCTATGAGAAATACTGATGGAAATATCAGCAATGATCTGGCAGAGTGCTAAAGTGTTAAAGTCACTTTAATATACATTTTATTTATTAAAACCTGACTGATTGCTACTTTATCGTCCAGTGCTGACAGCCATATACACACACTTACAATCTATATTCAACCACAACCCAGCCTGTTTTCTCTCTCTGTGTCTCTTCCATCTCTATTTACCCTCCACCCACTACATCCATCAAGCCCAGTGTGTCTGGGTGGGTGGCCCAGTCAGGGTCTTAGAGTCCAGACAGATACTGGGTCCATTGGGACAAAGGTGAACATAAATGGTGCTGAGATGAATGGTAAATAGTTGTATGTATAAAGCATTTTTATCAAAAAGCACTTTCCAGGTGCTTGTCTGACCAGGCAGGAGCAGTTTGATGTTCAATGTTTTGCTCAAGGACACTTTAGCTCTTTAGCACCAAACCCCACAGCGAATAGGCCCCCTTCTGAAGGTCTGGGGATGTGTCAAGGTGGGACACAAAGCATTCCACTCTGCAGGCCAGGCCCCTCCAAAGCACCGGGTATAGCTTATCCTCTACAAATATCATAACCTGGCACAGCCGCTGCTCCATCTTCTCTGGGGTGAGATCTGCACTCGTCCTCTCTGTAGCTGCACAGGCAAACTGAGCCACACATTTGATGAGAACACAGTCTTACCCTCTCACACAAAATCCCTGTCTCTTATTGATACGTTCACACACTTATTCATGTACAAACTGTGTCTGGAACCATCTGGTTTTTGAAGGTTGATATTTTTGAATATTATAGACAGTGAAAGGTGTATCATTTCTATACCATTTTGGTATAAAAATACTCAAAAAATATGTTTTACACAACAAGAAAGAGCTGAATGAACAGTGAACACGGGAACAAGACTGGAACTCCAAAAATTGTGTGTTTAATGTGAGTTTCTGACCACAGCAGATTCACACATTGTATGTTGGGAGCAGTTAGCGAAGCTGACTTTCAGGATAAACACGACTTCAGGCAGCTGGAAACAGTCCATATAACTGTGATGTGTCATTTTTACAGGATTAAAAGCAAAGAGGTAAAACAGGTTAACCAGTGAGCTGAGCTAGCTGTTTCCTCCTTTCCAGTTTTTATGCTAAGCTAAGCTTACTGGCTGCTGGCTGTTGCTTCATATTTACCATTCATATACTATGAGTGGTCTCAGATGTCAAACTCTCAGAGAGACAAGAAGATTTCACTAAATGTTGAACTGCTCCTTTAATTTCCTGTTTGTTATTTTGTTTTTGTTTTTGTTTTGTGACTTCCTGTCTGGTTAGGAAGTAAACAGCTGAACAGAGGGCTGTACTACGAAGCACGTTTAACCTACTCTGATTTAACTCGGGGTTATCAAGGCAAGTCAGGGTTGATAAACTCTGGTCGTCTCAGCTGGAGTTAATCGGTACTACGACGGTGATTAGGATGTTGTTTTGTTGAGTCCATGTTAACTTAATCTGAGTCTGTGCGCATTCGTGTAAAAGGGGCGTGTTCAGCAGCGCAGACACAGTTTCTGCATGATGATTTGTGCTCCGTGATTTTCACCGGAAGAAAGCACTTTGATCATGTCAGGATATGAAGAGTTTAAAGAAACAGAGTCAGGGAGGCTTGTTGACTGCAGACACAGTAAATTCATTAGTTCAGTCTTCTTGTGTCTATTTGTCTTACGGACTCTTCTTTTATTTGTAATATGATTGAGATGTAAGGACACACAAAATAGTCTAAATCTAAATAATGTGAATATGTGAAACCAATGAGGATAATTCAGTTCCAGCCTCCACATGGCTCCATCTATGAAACTGAGCCGTTCCTCTGTGTTAATGAATGAAGATCTGCTCCTAAAGCTCCTCGGCTGTAGACCGACCTGTATGAATGTAAAGCTGCTGTTAACAAGAACTTCACTCTAACAACAGGTCAGGATGAAATATACAAATATTCTATCAAGGTGTGTATTAATCGTCCTGATCATTAACACTGAGGACAGATGTGTTGTGTAGCCTACACTTATACACTGTGTGTCCAACAGTGAGGCTTCACTCCGGCCACTGGCTGCGGAGACGTCTGGACCCAGAAGCTGGCAGAGACGCTGAAATCCATATCTTTCATAGAGAACATCATCGGGGTGAAACCCGGTCTCTAAACACCATCGCCCTGTGGACTGAGACGCTTATAATCCACTGATATCGACACCTCGAGTAAAACCTATCCACCTTCGTAGTACAGGTTAATCAGGAAATTACCCCCAACGTCACGAAGTTACTCCTGACCTTACCCCGACAAGCCAGTTGCCTCACTTTGTAGTACAGCCCTCAGATGTACCTGACAGGTGTGTGTGTGTGTGTGTGTGTGTGTGTGTGTGTCAGTGGATTGGTCTCAGGTGGGGAAAGCTGTGGTTCTGGTCTCTGTGACAGACGTTAACGATAATGCTCCAAGCTTCGCTGTCAAGTATGAAACGTTCGTCTGTGAGAACTCAGAACCTGGACAGGTAAACATCACCTGGACACTGTTACATTTGTTACAGTTGATACACTTTTTTACTGCTGTGTTTATAACAAATGTCATGTTTAAATAATTTTTAATTGTTTTGTTTCCATCAAATCAGTGACTTTTAAATCAGCAAAAATGTAATTTATTCTGAAAAAGGTTTTTACACAATGAAATATTCTACATAATACCTTACTCTTACAGATAAAAGATTTATAAGAAAATATGTCCATAAAAATGTGTGAAATATCTTTGACATGTGAAATCTGTGGATTGGTCCTGTTTTTATAATCACATGTAGAAACATCAGACAGTGTTTCAACTCTTCTTCTTCTTTATAATGTTTTATTTGTTGCACATCCAGATGTTGGCGCCTCAGTAATCAGACAGGAGTCAGTTTCACACAGGGAACAACAAACTGCAAACAAAACATAGCAACTCTTCTGTTTGATATCTGTCTTTAAAATGGCGCTCCATGCAAACTCTTGCGTCATCAACGTAATTATTCATTCACTGTATACTTTCATTAATAAACATAAAGGAAATAAAACTGCAGTGAATGTTGATGCAGATGTTGGACTGCCTGAGCGCCGTCAAGCCAGCTGCTGTCACTTGGTGGTGGGTAATCTTTGTCCTTTGGATAAATCAGCTAAGCGTTATTTATGTTCAAAGTGTCAGATGATTTCTGAAATCTGTTTTAATCGGTTTCTGATCTGCATCCAAATGTTCCATCACTGTTCAGCTAATCTGATCCCAGTCTGATGTCACATGACCAGGATCAGTGTGATGGGGGCAGAAAGCAGCTGCGTTGTTGGTTGCCAGGTTGCTGTGACAGACACGTTGAGATTGTATGCAGTGTGTAGATTGTGTGTGCAGATTGTGTTGACATCTTCGGTGACATCAGACAAACATACTAAACTTGTGGATCAGTGTACGACGATTTTTCATAATAAAGCTTGAGGGCCATGAAAATTACGTGAGTTTCCTGGAAGAAACAACAGAACCAGAAAGCGTTGGGAGACAGCCTTGAAATAGAGGAGAAACCCAAGAAAAACACGAGTGTTGGCAGGTCCGCCAGGTTCAGTCTGATTTTGAGTCTGGTTTTATTGTTCATGGAGAAATTTTGAGTGAGTGGACGCCATCTTTGACTGTAAAACAATTGACAGTTGTTATAATGCATGCTTGCTGCTTTGTTAAAAGTGGATGATGCCCTAGTTTAAAGAGCCATTCTGTTGTTTTTGGTTTCAGTTTGTTTCAATACTGTTACTCAAAATTTATGAATTTATTCCAACAGGATAATTTGACAAACACAAACACCCTGAGGCTGAAGCTCCATTCAGTAAAGCTAATGAAACATGAACAAACCTGTACGTTCTGCTCCTCCAGGAATTAATCTCTGCCTCAACACTGACAAAATCTCACTGCAGGAACTCATCCAGAACAGATGAAATCTGATTATTCTGATTATTCAGACAAAACAAACAGAAATAAATTTCTCTTTGTTTCATCTTTCTTTCATGTCTGACCTCTCAGATCATTGAGACTCTAAGTGCTGTGGATCGTGATGAACCAGAGGATGGACATCACTTCCTATTCTCTCTGACTGCAGAGGCTGCTGGGAACCTGAACTTCACCCTGAGAGACAATAAAGGTAAAGTCCATCTTAAAAACCATGTATGGTGGCTGTGGCTCAGGAGGTAGGGCAGTCATCCACCAATAAGACACTCGGTGGCTCGATGCCTGCGTATCAAAGTCGAGTGAGTATGTGCTCCCAATGAGCAGGTGGCATCTTCACTGAACATTAGATTAGATTAAAAATTTCTTCATAAGTGAAATACTGTAAAGAAAACAAATAATTATGACTTAGTGTACTTAAAAACAACTTAACTCAAGTCCACCTTGAAAAATGACAGATTGTCTGAAGTCTGATTTACTATAAGTCTTAATATTGATATGTTATTTTCCATAGTCGAAAGTCTGAAAACATCCTCTCAGTTCAGAGTTGATTGTTTTAAGTCCTGTGGCCTCTTTCACCTGCTGATGTCACTCAGGTGTTTCATCCTGTCCATCCATCTGTCTTCAGACAACACAGCATCCATCCTAACTCGTCATGGTGGTTTCCTGCAGCAGGATCAGCTGGTTCACTTGCTGCCAGTCGTGATTTCAGATGGCAGTAGTCCATCTCTCAGTAGCACCAACACACTGTCCATCATCGTGTGCACCTGCGATGTTGCTGGAAACCGCCACTCCTGCAGTCAGATGGCATCCCCGCTGCTGGTGGTCGGCCTCAGCACTGCTGCAACTGCCGCAGTCCTCACCTGTGTCCTCACACTGCTGGGTAAGACTTGAGACATGATCATCAGCCCAGAAACCCTGTCCCTTTCACCTTAACCTGAAAATGGAAACAAGAAGTAGAGACAGCAAAGTACCTGCAGATACACAGACCTGCGAACCAAGAATTAGTAAGCTAGCTACCACCTACAATCATAACAGCGACCAGGATGTAATTAACCTTCATAGCACTGTTAGACTGAGTCCACCCCTTCCTGTGTCCTCAGGTGTCATCATGGTAATGCTTGCTGTCAGAAACAGAAGGAGGGAGCCTCTGATGATGGACGATGAGCGTGACATTCGTGAGAATATTGTTCGCTATGATGATGAAGGTGGAGGTGAGGAGGACACTGAGGCCTTTGACATGCTTGCTTTGAGGCACCTGAAACAACCAAACCAACCCCGCCTAGACCCTGACAAGAACCTGCCAAGATTCCTCACCAAAACACCAGAGTACAGGACAGACAAGAACAGACTGTTCCGGGAGTTTGTTAGAGACAAACTGCAGGAAGCAGACCTGGACCTGACAGCGCCCCCCTTTGATTCTCTACAGACCTACGCCTTCGAGGGCAGTGGGTCGGCTGCCGAGTCACTCAGCTCATTAAACTCGGTAGACTCGTTAAACTCATTAGGGTCTGAGCAGAACTACAACTTCCTGAGAGAGTGGGGGCCGAGATTCAGGAAGCTCGCAGACCTCTATGGACACCATGAGGAAGGGGGGATAGCCTCATAGCACTTGGACTGCTACTACTACAACAATACACTACACTATGACATGTGAGTCAATACAACAGGTACAGGGGGAACTTCCTGCTTTAAACTCTCTCTGTCTGTATCTGAGTTGTTGAACTGGATCTGGATCAGGATCACATGAGGATCAGGATCAGAGTGTTGTCTCAGACCAGTAGCTCTGAAGCTGCTGCCTTGCTCAGGGGCAGAGGTGTTTCTGATACCCTGAACCGGGTCATGGCAGAGTTCAGAGCTTTCTCTGCATTTTTAAAACTGAGGATCCAGTCGGCCATGTTTGTAGTCCAATCAGAAACAATCATTCAATGTTTCTGAAATGAGAACCAGTAGTCTTACAGATTTTTCGTTGTTAATGACCTCTGAAGCTCTGATAAACTGACCAGTCACATTACGTCATGTAACATCATGGTCTATGTTGTCGATCTGTTTATTCAAGTTTAACTGGTATGTTTAGAGAAGTTCTGGAGAGTAAAACTTCAACTCATCAAACTGATCCAGATCACCTGCCTGTGATTTGGCAATTTGACAAAAAGTGAATATTGATTATTAAAGAGGTCCAGTCTTCAGTGTTGAATATATAGCAACATGTGGTGGACTAATGGTTCTTGATTCTAAAAATATTGCTGTTGTGGTCTGGGTTTCTGTGTTTTTGGCTTCTGTGCTGTCTTGCATTTTTCTTTCAGTGTGTGACAGGAGTTGTGGCTGGTTTTCCTTTCCCCTCTCTGACACCTGGCAGATGATGATGTTCGCAATCTCCACAATCAACCTCCCCATTTAAGGCTGGTCCGGACTTCACTCCGGCGCCAGATTATTCCATCACGCATGGTATACTCTAGCGCCCGGTGTTACCTCCAGCGATCGCAAGCTCATGTTACTCTTTGTAAGAAAGTTTTTGCCACGTGTTTTTTCTCCTCGTACTCACCTCGTGCTTTTTCTCCAGATCCAACTCCGGTCTCCCGTTGAGCATGCCTCACTGCCAGCCGTCCTCCTGTGTCTCCGTTTCCCCGATCTCCAGCCACATCCACTTCCTCCGCCACCAGCCAGCCCGCCGCCGGTCACCATCTCCTGAGTTTTTCCTTCGGTGTTTTTTGTTAAATTAAAGACTTTTTTCCAAAACCACTATTCTGTCTCCATCTCTGCCTCAGTTGGTCCAGACCACAGTTTTTCCATAACAGTTGCTGCAGTTTGGACCTCTTTAGATGTTTTATGTTCTCCGTCTCGGAATCTCGATTCAATTTCTACCCATTAATATTGATTATTGATCATGGATCCAAGTTGTCAATAACCAGCTGATGATCATCAACATTATGAAGACAAAATGTTTAAGCTGCTGTTTAATTTTAAATACTGACCCCCAAACTCCCAGAGTTATTCACTGTTACCTGACAGATGATGTCACATGGTCTGTGATGTCACCTACATGTTTCTGGAAAGATGTTTAGAGGATCTCCAAATCCCGACTGGTACAATGCTGATTTGTTCACTCTTCACATGCTGCTAAATCTTGGGACAAAGCTGAAGATTGAAAGCTCCAAAGACAGACCAACATAGAGATGTGACAGTCCTAACCCTAACCCTTTGACAGTAAGGAAGGAGGAGAAACATGATGGCTGAGTGAACACACCTGCCAACACACCAACCACTGCAGTTCTGGATATAGACAACCTTGACAATCCCACAAGAATAGTAACTGTCACGTGTTCTTGTACCAAAACAAACACTTGAACTGTTGATGTGAAGCAACATTTGTCCTGAAAAAGCAATAAAATGAGTAAAAAAGCTTAACGTTTGGAGAGATCCAGAGGGCTGTACTATGAAGCGAGGTAACTGGCTTATCGGGGTAAGTTCAGGAGTAACTGTGACGTTGGGGGTAACTTCCTGATTAACCCGTACTACGAAGGTGGATAGTTTTTACTTGAGGTGTGTTGCCATGGTAATTCACGCTGCATCTCTAAACTGCTCGGAGCAGTTTGTGTTCGTGGTTAACTCAAGGTTACTCTGTAAAATTGGTCGAGAAAAATGATTTGACATTTGGAAGAGCCAGCCAGACATGTTTACCTGTCCAGGTTCTGAGTTCTCACAGACGAACGTTTCATACTTGACAGCGAAGCTTGGAGCGTTATCGTTAACGTCTGTCACAGAGACCAGAACCACAGCTTTCCCCACCTGAGACCAATCCACTGACACACACACACACACACACACACACACACACACACCTGTCAGGTACATCTGAGGGCTGTACTACAAAGTGAGGCAACTGGCTTGTCGGGGTAAGGTCAGGAGTAACTTCGTGACGTTGGGGGTAATTTCCTGATTAACCTGTACTACGAAGGTGGATAGGTTTTACTCGAGGTGTCGATATCAGTGGATTATAAGCGTCTCAGTCCACAGGGCGATGGTGTTTAGAGACCGGGTTTCACCCCGATGATGTTCTCTATGAAAGATATGGATTTCAGCGTCTCTGCCGGCTTCTGGGTCCAGACGTCTCCGCAGCCAGTGGCCGGAGTGAAGCCTCACTGTTGGACACACAGTGTATAAGTGTAGGCTACACAACACATCTGTCCTCAGTGTTAATGATCAGGACGATTAATACACACCTTGACAGAATATTCAGTACCAGTTCTTATATTTCATCCTGACTTGTTGCAGCTGTAATGACTGTTAGAATGAAGCTCAGAGCAGTTGACTGCACATAGTCAACTGTTCCGAGCAGTTTAGAGATGCAGCGTAAATTACCATGACAACACACCTCGAGTAAAATCCATCCACCTTCGTAGTACGGGTTGATCAGGAAGTTACCCCCGACGTCACGAAGTTACTCCTGAACTTACCCCGATAAGCCAGTTACCTCGCTTTGTGCTACAGCACTCTGAACAGGTTTCATTACCACAAAGAGCCAATCACAGGAAAGATATTAACTGTAGCTGTAGCAACAGGCTCAAAAATTTGAATCGGAGCAGGTGTGGCATTCAGGTGTGCTGGCTACTGATTGATCCACAGTACAAACACAAAGTGAATTAGTCTCTATATTCATCAAAATTTCTGCAGATATGAGTTTCATGAAATGCAACAAGAGACATAAATCAACCAAAAAAAGGAGAGTGGAGAGACTCTGTTTTTAAAATATTATTTTAACATTGTTGATATGATAAAATTATTCTAACCGTTAAGCATGTTGGTGACATGTGTGAGAGACAGTTTGAGTTACAGGAATTATTATTATTATTATTATGATTATTAACAATTTGATCAGAATAAAAAGAGAAGAATGGAAGGGAAATATTTCCAAGGTGTTTCCAGGTAAACTGTAGCCACCACAACTTGGAAGTCTGAGAATGAACGAGAGACAGTTTCTGTTGACACAGTTTAAACTTTCATTACATCACCTCTCAGAGTTTGAAGCAAACAGTTCTCATTGGTTGTTGTCATCATTAACTTGATGAGTGTTAATGTTACACAGTGGAAGCTGTGAGAGCAGCATGTTATAATGAGATGTGATGTATAACAGCGCTACCTGCTGGATCAGTGTGTACTGTGACTGTGTCGTCAGTTAATTGCCATATCAGTCGTTAATAATAAATGATGTCATCAGCATGTGAAAAGTTTCATCATCAGACAACAACAAACCATCCATCCATCCATCCATTTTCTTCTCCTTATCCGGGGCCGGGTCGCGGAGGCAGCAGTCTAAGCAAGGATGCCCAGACTTCCCTCGCCCCAGATACCTCCTCCAACTCTTCCGGTGGGACCCCGAGGCGTTCCCAGGCCAGCCGAGAGACATAGTCCCTCCAGCATGTCCTAGGTCTACCCCGAGGCCTCCTCCCGGTGGGACATGCCAGGAACGCCTCCCCAGGAGGTGAGGGTTGGAACGAAGATTGACCGGTAAATCAAGAGCTTCGCCCTTCGGCTTAGTTCCTTCTTCACCACGACGGACCGATACAGTCATATCCTCCCCTCACTCGTGAACAAGACCCCAAGATACTTAAACTCCTCCACAACAACAAACATCAACAAACAAACATCAAACATCAAAAAATAACAACTTCAACAAACATCAAAAAGCAACAACTTCAACAAATCAGACTTCCGGCGCCACATGAGTGGCAGCCAGTTACAGCAGCTATCTTATCAAATGTCAACAAACATCAGCAAACGACAAACATCAACAAGCAACAGCTTTAACAAACATCAACAATCAGCAAATATCAACAATCAACAGACACCAACATCACCAACAACTTCATCTTCGTTTATCAACTTCTTCTGTCTGTCCTCAGGATGATGATCAGAGTTAACCAGAGTTAAAGGCCAAATTCAACAAATCTTCATTGTAAATTCGACTCATGGTTTTAAATTCAACATACAGTATATTAATGTTCAGCACATTTAATTAGTCTGATCCTCCTCCAGGTGTCGCTGCAGTCACAGAGAGGATTTTTATTTTGACTCTTTGACCCGGAAGAGACTGACAGTATTTCCGGGTCGGTTGTCTTTGGTCTAGTTAATAAACTGCAGCAGATCCGGGTCTGTGACTCGTGTTTTCTGTCATTTATTCTAACGGTTTGTCAGTGATGGGGGTCTGTACGGGTCCGTGCGGATCCCTGCTGGTCTGCCTGGCCCTGCTGATCTCTTCGGCCCCCCCTGTGACCGCCTGGGACGCGGATCTGGAGCTGCTGGACCTGGTGGAGGAGATCCCGCAGACCTTCTACCAGTTTCTGTCCCTGGACCAGGTCTGTGCTAACTGCTAATGTCTCCATAGTAACTGCACTGTGCCGCTAGCTGGGTGCGAATGGTGCTAATGCTAACGGTGGAGTGCCACGCACACACAGCGGGGCTAAGCAGCTGTAGACTAATGTAGACTAGACTAAACAGACCAATGATCCCAGATAGTGACTGCTGGTTAGTTGAACTGGTTTAGTCCCAGTTCTGAGCTGGTGACTGAAGTTAACCTGCTCATGCTAATAGCTAGCTCAGGTTAACAGATCAGTTAAGGCTGTGCGATGTGCTTAGAGATATGATGATCATATTTTCCATGTTGATCCATATGGATATTTATCACGACTTTTAATGTGATAAAGCTGCCAGATTGAAGAGTATTCTGACACCCACTGAAGCCTGAAGAAACCAGAGGGCTCAAGAGTTCAACTTTGCAATATAGTTTTTTAACATTAAAGACAGAATAACATGAACATTGAACTGTGCAAACATGGCTTGGTTTAGAATAGATTTAATGATATAAATAATATATTGAATAACTACATGTAAACATTTAGGTCTGCAAACATGTTTTATTGGCCTGAACAAAACAAAATAGGTTAGCTGGTAACTTATTACAGTAAAGCTGTGGCTCTGGGACGGAACCTTTTCAGCTGATGGTAAACATTTGTTGTGTTTCTCGTCGTGGTCGATTTTTCAGACCGTCTCATTCTGCTCTTCTTCTTCACTTTGGAGATATCCAAACCACTTCTGTATAACTGACACTGTGTTTCCTGTTTTGTTTCCTCAGTGTTGGAGGATAACATGAGTTCACTTTCAGCCCTTTAACATTCAGTGTGATATAAGAGGATGTTGTTTGTATCGGACTGTGTTCTGTTTCTATTATTTTGTCCACCCTCCTTGATATGAATGGGGGAACAATAGAAAGGCCTGTCAGTCTAACTATGTCCTACTGGATGATCACAGTACAGGTGAGTCAACACAAACTGAACATTAAACCCTCATGTTTAGTTTATTACAGGCCTGTTGGATCAGCTGTTTGTTTCACATGCGCAATAATCACACGGGCAAATTAATTCAAACATCATGTTACAATTTTTTTTGCTGCTTGACACAAAAGGAAAAGTCACAAGGTTCTTTTTTTCCATCACTAATCTACAGGAGAAGTCTGTGTGATATTACATAACTGGTTGAAGGTTTCTTGGATAAACAGAGTCTGACTGGTGAAGGACTGCGCTTCATCAGTTTATCCACGAATCCAAGAACCAAAGGAACCTAACTAGTCGTCTGCCTCAACCTGAACATGAGCACTGCTTCTGTTGTCTTTTTTGATAGACTCGTCCCTTTACAGAGCACAGAGTGAACTGATGGCTGTGGATCAGCTGTCTCTAAACAGAGATCATGTCTGGATGTTACAAGTAGACGTTCATTTCAGTGTGTGCATTCTGTTATATACACACACACATGTAAAACTCAGGAGGCCTGTCTGTCTTCCTCCACACATATGAAGCTTATATTTGAACACCATTAGAAAAGGTTGATTAAAACAACTGCAACAAACACACACATCCATTTGTGAAGTTAAGATATTCCTTTATTTGTCCCTCAGTGGGGAAATTCATAAGACACATGTTGTTTTTTCCCCAAATGCATCCTTCGTTCCTAATAAACTGGACACTGAGTATAGAAGTTCAGCTATTGACATGTTCACCTGCTGCAGGTAGAACAGACAGAGGGGATGCAGGTGAACTCAGGTTGTAAAACTCCACTCATTAAACTCATGGAGACGTGTCCACATCAGAAGAGAGAGACAGACACAGAGCGAGAGAAGTGTGATACAGTTTATAACTCATCCATGCTAGTGCACAGTGAGGTTTGCAGGTTTGTTAGTGTTCATGGACTCTTTGGTTATTGTCGGTTGTTAGAGCACAACACAGTAAAGGAGGTGTTTGCCTGCGTTGTTTGGGTCTCTGTGTTTTTGGTTAGATCATTTCCTAAATTCTTTTTTGTTGGCATTTTATATCAAACCAACTCAAACCATTGTAATGCCCTCTGAATCTCTCCGTCTTTTAATTGCTGGGACAGAAATATTTGTTTAGAATTTGAGAGACAGTGGATGTTGGAATCAGATCTGTCCAAGATCAGTTGGAGTATACGAAAGTCTAATTCTTGTGTGTTTTCTTTGAATTAATTTTTTTCTGTCCAAACAGAACAATTGATTTGCTCTATATTCCGCATAGAGGTATTGAAAGGTTTTCTCTCTCTCTCTCTCTCTCTCTCTCTCTCTCTCTCTCTCTCTCTGTCTGTCTGTCTGTCTGTCTGTCTGTCTGTGTCTCAGGATGCGTCAGCAGCAGAGATAAAGAAGGCATATCGACGGCTGTCTCTCTCTTTGCATCCTGACAAGAACAAAGATGAAAATGCTGAAACTCAGTTCAGACAAGTGAGAATCACATGCCACACACTACTTACATTGCATATATTACACACTACACATACTACTGCCTCTGCTCATGGTTGGGTGATGTTACTGACTGACTGGGAGAGATGCTTTCCTGAAGCAATTGCACAAACACGCATTAGAGATGTTCCTATGAGAAGTGTAAAATATTTTACGTCCATTATGAGACTGTGGAGGGCTGCCACAGTCTAGGGGATTAATGGGGAAACACTGGGGGATGATATGGGGATGATGTGGTGATTGGGGGATGATACAGGGACAGTTGTTGCAGGTCCTCTGTGGTTTACTTATGTCAGACTTGACAATAACTTAATTCACTCACCTAGCTAATCACATCTCACCAAAACAAGCTGATGTAACATTTAAGAATTAATGATTGTCCTTAATAATTGTACCATCAAATGAAAAGTATCAAATTTAATGTTTGGATGATTCACTCTCAGAGTTTATTATTTTCAGCTGGTGGCCATTTATGAAGTCCTGAAGGACGAGGAAAGACGACGCAAGTGAGTATACATGCAGCAAGTTCTCAGTGGACAGAGACAGAACCCTGCAGCCTGTCCCCTAACCTCCCATTACTCTGACCACCCTATAGTTTGTAATTAGTGCTATATAAATAAAATGTGTCTGCAGGTATGATGACATCCTGGTGAACGGGCTTCCTGATTGGCGGCAGCCGGTCTTCTATTACAGACGAGTGAGGAAGATGAGTAACACTGAGCTGGCTTTCCTCCTCTTCCTCATCCTCACTGTGGGACACTATGCTGTCATCTGGTCCATATACCTAGAGAAACAGTTGGTGAGAACAGTCAGAATAGATCAGATATATAGACAGCCAATTCCAAGACTCAGACAACCAGCCAAGTGATCTGATTGTGAATCCTCCTTGTTTCCAGGATGAGCTGCTGAGTAAGAAGAAGAAAGAGAAGAAGAAGAAGCTTAGCTCCAGACCTGCAGAGGACCTTAGGTGTATCGTCCAGGACCGGACTGACAGGTACAGCTATGGTATCATAGCTAGACTTCCTTTTTTTTTGGTCTGTTCATGTTTGTTATCGTTTGTTTGTTGTTTCAGAGTTCAGGACCGACCTCACTGGCAGGACATCCTCCCTTTGAAGCTGAGCATCTGGCTTTACCTGTCCATCAAAAACCTGCCACAGACTGTCCAGGTAGTAGGTGAAACAGTTCAGTCTTCAGTCTCTGATCAGTCCTGGTCTCTGGCCTTGGTGCCAGTCTTAGTCAAGGTCTTTCTGTGTTTCAGGAGGTGAAGCAGTACTATGAGGAATACCAGCAGATGAAGCAGCAACAGAGAGAAGAGGCTGAAGCTGAACACGAAGTTGCCCCCAGTAAACACTTTTTACATAATTTGCTTCCAGGCAGCTATAATTTCTAATTATTGTAAACTTACACATAAATAATGAGTGTTTCCTGTTGGCATGTTTTCCACATTCTTAAAATCAAGACTCAGCTCAAAACAAAAAACCTTTTAATGAAGTGAACAGATTCACATCATTTTAACACTTTTTAACAGTTGACTGTTCGATGTTGGATGTCAGACTTTCGTAGAAGGATGTGAACACACCCGGTGCTGATGTACACAGATCAGTTGCAGATCGATCCAGACTCTGAGCTCTGTCATCTGATGATGTTCAGTTTAACTTCCTGTCCACTGTCTGTTCAGGAGAGAAGAGACCAAAGGTCAAAAAGCCAAAGGTGGAGTTTCCTGTTTACGAACCATCATCAGAGAACCTGAACTACCAGAGTTATGACCAGACGACATCCATCGAGGAGATTGAAGACCAGATGGACGACTGGCTCCAGGACCGCAGAGCTGCAAAGAAGAAGGTCTGATGTTATTACCAGTTATTACTATGATTGGTTCATACTTCAATAAGATTAAAGATGGAACATCTGATTGAATCGCTGATATTCATACATGTCATCAGAATTTCAGTCTAAATGTCCTCAGGCTGCAGACTGGACTGAGGTGAACTGCAGGTGTGACAAACACATGGATGATGTCACTTTCTGTGTCCTCAGGCTGCAAACTGGACGGAGGACGAGCTCAGCCTCCTCAGCAGGTTGATGGCTAAGTTCCCTGGAGGATCTCCAGGTCGCTGGGAGAAGATCGCTCAAGAATTGGGACGATCAGTGACTGATGTGAGCCTGTTAAAACTGGTTTAACTAGCATTTTACTTTGAATCGTGCTGTTAATTAGTGCTTTGTTTGAGACAAATGAGAAAAACGATATCAGGTTCATAGTGTCTTGTACAGAGGGACAGAATCAGTGTCGGGTTGAGGTCACCCTGTTTGACCTATATTTATGTCTGAATGCATCTTCTGTAATGTGTAGTATATATCCACAACTACAGTATATTGTGGAGTAATGAAATAACATTTGATTCTGGTGATCTTGTTCTGTGATATCAGATTCTGATAAGCAGTCTCTTGGAATAAACAAAGGTGGTCGTTCACCTGAGTCATCTGGTCATCAGTGATCAGTTTAGTTTGTAAATATGTCCTAAACAACAGACAGATTCTTTTAATATCTGACATTTGTTTTGTGAAATAGCACATCTGCTCTTTTTATGTCAGAACTGTATTACTTGTAATGGTGTTAGTGGTGGGGGTCTTTATTTCAGAGGAATGGGTCTACCTCTGCTATGAAACACTACAGGAAACCCTGAATGAGAGTCTGCAGGATGAGTTGGTCACAAAATGTGTGACTCAAAGTGTCCTTTGAGATGCTTATATGTGCACCAAGCAAAGACTCCAAGAAGTTTGAAATGCTGTTGTGTATAAGAACAGACAACTGAGCGTAACAAACTGACTCATTCTGTCTTCTTCAATAGGTGACGACAAAAGTCAAACAATTGAAAGACAACGTGAGCCACACCTCAGGTAAACTCTGAAGCTGACTTTCCATTGTCACTGTCAGGTCCTACTGCTGCTATCAGGTTCTGTCAAGTTTTACTCTCCCTGTCAGGTTCTACTGTTTTACTTTCACTGTCAGGTTCTACTGTTTTACTTTCACTGTCAGGTTCTACTGTCACTGTAACCTTACTGTTGTGTGTTTAAGGTCTGGTGAAGTTGTCGGAGCTGAAGGGCTCTCTTCTTCCTGTGAAGTCACTTCCTGTTGCTGACAGTGGGATGACTCAGAAAGCAGGCGGAGCCTGTGAAGAGGAGCAGGAGGAGGAGGAAGAGGCGGCTGCAGCAATCAGGAGGAGAAGCAGGAAGTCAGCAGCAGTACAATGGGGGGAGAAGGTCAGAGGTCGTCGGCAGAAAGATTTCGACCCGGCGGCAGTGGAGGAAGAGGAAGCAGAGCCTCATGAGAACAGGGAGAAGGTGGACCCCACTGTCTGGACTCAGAACCAACAGAAACTGCTAGAACTTGCTCTGCAACAGTTCCCCAGAGGAACCACAGAACGCTGGGACCGTATCGCCAAGGTGGTCCCTGGGAAGACCAAGGTGAGGACTAAAATGGGTGGACAATCTATTTATCACATTATTCTGCTGTCTCTGTCCACCTGACAGGGTTCATTTTTGTGTTGTTGTCCACCGGATGAATGTAAGGTGTGCAACTACAAGAATTTTTTTACCTGTTCCAGACAACTTCTCTGATCTGAGACAAAAAAAGGAACAGGAAAACAGGAAAAAACCTGAAGTCAGCACAAATTTGGTGCTCATGCCCATCAGTACAGGTCCTGTGGTTTGAGAGGTTTGGAGATGAATCCTGACCACACCATGAACTGTCCTATACACTGCATCACTTTTCAAACATATTTGACTTCCTCTTATTCCTGGTGCACACTAGAGGATTTTAGGATTAGATCCTCTGAATCTTAACTGATTTGAAAAACCTGGAAGATGGCAAACATAATGACAGATTTAACTGATTTTTAATATTTTAATCATAAGAATGCACACACCAAATACAGGACCAAAGACTGGACGTTTAAACTAAATTATTTCAAAACTCTTCATCAAATTTGACTTTGGATAGAAACAAATATGAAGGTTGACTGTCATTGTCAGCTGGTTGCACTTGTGTGTTCTGTTTTGCACTGAAAAAGAAAAAAGAAAAAAAATGTGACTGAAGTCATGACTCCCATGTCTTCTGAACATTTTGACCCTAAAATGAAATATTTTAGGCAAATCATGAAAAAATTAACTTAGTTTGAGACCTGCCTCTGTCTTGGCAACACAGATATTGCTTCCAAAGATACATTATAGCAATGTTAGGCATATTATCTAGCATACAAAAACAAGTGACAAATCAAGGCGCAAATGCAAAAATTTGTACTCTGTCTAATGTTGTATTGTTTTGTTTTGTTCACAACCTACTACCTACTTTTATCCATCCACAGCACGTTTACAGCACTTTAGCACTTCTGACTAGGAATTGTTTACCATTTCACACCATTGGCACATTTTATAATGCATCATTTTTGGTTATTGAGTAGCTTTGCTACAGCTACCAAGTAGAATAGCAATGTGCCATCGATTCACCTCACACACAAACAACCAGCTCTGTCTCACACATGCATTGCAAAGCTGTCTGCACAGGTGCTACTGCAGTGATTCATTCATTGCACAGACCATTTTTTTTCAAAGCACATGCAGTATATATGTCATGCTGAACAGCCCTGAGGAGATTAACGTCCAGTCAAAGTGCAAGAGGAAACGGCTCTGAAAGGGGAGGTGCACCATCCAAAACAAAACAAACGTCAACAGCTACAACTTGAGCCAAAGACTGTTCTGCAAACACCAGATGAAGGATCATTAAACTCTGATCCTTGTAAAGCTTCATCACTGAGCGAATCTAAAAAAAACTAGTTGTCATCTCTGGTGAGTTTGTAATGTACCTGTTCTGAGATCAGTTGTGTGGTTTGTGTGCCCTCATGTCACCATGACAACAATCTGGCACAAAACATTTCTGGTGGTGTCCCTCCTGAGGGAAATCTCTGTCTCTGTAGCTGCTAAAGTCTCCACTGAGTTCACTAGCTGCTCTCTGACTGTGTCTGTCTGCTGTTTGCTGCTCAGCAGGTTGTGAACAGTGGCTTTTTACAGCTTTTTGCTGAACAATAAACTGAAACTCACTATAAAGATTTGTAAGGCTGAGGGGAGCTACAGATTCAGCTGATTAATATTAACATTAAAAAGAAGTGGCACCAGAACTGAACCCTGGTTGACACACCTGGTCACATTTGGCTGGTGATTTGAGCCATACAACATGTACACACCATGTTCTTGATTATTAACTGATTGTTAACTGATTAATGTGAACTGTGTTCTTTTCCAGGAGGAGTGTATGATTCGTTATAAGATGTTGGCAGAGCTCGTTCAGAAGAGGAAACAGGCCAAAAGCTGATAAAAGGTTTTGATCCCAGACTCCGCCCCCTCCTGCTGTGACCTCTGACATCTGACAGTTGCAACGAACAACCAGGTGACCTGTCAGGTTAACTGTAAGCAGTGTTTTATTTTCCTGAACAGGTGAGCTGCCCCCTGATTGGACTGAATTCTAATTTTTTTTTTTTATCTGATGTTTGTGACGTGGCATCTCACCTGCTCAGGTGTGTGTGAACTCACCTCACCACTGACCTCACAGCTTCATGTGCCTTAGCTCTGTTCAGCATGCTGTCAGTCAACTTCTGTTCAACTCATCAATAAAAAGTATTTATTATCCCCTGCAGTTTGTTTTTCATTGTTTCAATCAGCTGCTGCTTTTCAACTTCACAGTTAAAGTCCTCTGTTTATCATCTATAATCAGTATATAGACACATAATGAATGGTTTATAATATATTATAATGTAGCTGTAAGTACATCTAAGTGTTAATTAATGCATTTGTTACAAATTATAATTCCTCCTGTGGTGCCAGAAGTCTAAATCCTGGGAATCAACATCTGTAGAACACAGTGAGAACACACTGTATGTAGACCATGTGCAAGTGTTAAGATAAGATAAGATAAACCTTTATTCGTCCCACAGTGGGGAAATTTGCAAAGCACAGCAGCAAGGTGATAGAACAAGTCAAGACTGAAAATAAACAGGCTAAAAAAGTATTTACAAATTTACAAATTTAAACGGGATTATTTACAGATGTACATGAGAAGATGAATATGATATGATATATATGAGCAGTACAGAAGGATTAAATATGAAATGTTAAATATCAAATATGAAATGCATGGCTTGACTTTGATGGAGTGGAGTATTGCACAAAAAGAGTAATGCACAGATGCACAATAATTAAATATCAATATGAATATTGCACTTGAATTTTTGCATGGAGTATTGCCCAGTAAATGAAATCTGGAGTAAATATACAGATATTGCACAGATACAAACATGGTGGTGTATAGTCTATAGGGAGCAGTGCTGGTTGTACAGTCTGACAGCTGCAGGAAGAAAAGACCTGCGATATCGCTCCTTCACACACTTCGGGTGAAGCAGTCTATCGCTGAAGGAGCTCTCTAGTGCTGTTGAAGTGTTCTGAAGGGGGTGGGAGTCATTCTCCAACATGGATGACAGCTTAGCATCATCCTCCTCTCTCCCACCACCTTCACTGGGTCCAGAGGGCAACCCAGTGCAGAGCTGGCCTTCTTGATCAACTTGTCCAGTCTTCATGTTGGTTTAGATTTGTACACATGTACTTGAGGAGCAGCCAGGGTCAAATACTGAAGACATTAGAACTGTAAGTGCTACAAGCCTGCTGAGAAAGGGAGAAAACAGGAGACTTGTGAGGATATGAACTGTGATAATTCCTATTATCCCTGTGTGGTTACTGTGGAATTACTTCAGTTACCGTGAGAAATAAAAACAGCAGTTTCATAGTTATACGGAATATGAATATACAGACTACAGGTTTTTTCTGACTGATTGAAAGATCCAGTAATGAATCATTCAGCTTTTGCTGTTGTAGTTTGTATGGTCACTTTAGAGTTTAAACATGTAAACGATTTGATACAATAGAAACGAAGTGTCTTAAGTGTTGAGTTGTTCAGCATTTTCATAGAAATAAAGTTCTGGTCTCTGTCTAGCCCTCAGTCAGGTGGATCCAGAAATCACGAGGATTTACTGATTGGAATAATAAGTAATAATAATAAGTAACGAGTAATAAAACAAGGCACTGAGGTCATATTTATTTGGGCCTCTGCTAAGAGGAGCATTCTGGGACAAACTAGCTGTTAAGAAAGAAAACAGACATTTGTATTAAACTCTCAGAGGAAAGAGTGATATATATATATGTATATATTCTATCAAATATACTGTATATCACAGAGAAACAACACGATGAGCGAACTCAAAAGATTAAGAAAACACAGGAATCTGGTGGAAGATGTTTGGTTAACTTCAGGACTCTGTAGAACTTCACTGACTCCAGAAGATGGCAGTAATGTGTCACACTAAAGGTGTCAACGGTCGTTGAAGAAGAAGAAGAAGAAGAAGCAACAGAACCTACTCGTTATTCTTCCTGTCAGTGGAGGAGAAGAAGAACAAGACGCTGTAATTTAGCATTAGCAGTTAGCGGATATCTGAAGACGAATCTACGTATTAAAGTCCACTTGTCACTGCTGCCGTAAGTCAACTTCATATTTGTTCCTGAACGTTTGAAATTGTTTCATCTTTTTTAAAGACCGGAAATGCCACGTGACAAACTTCAGACTGCTAAGTTTAGCTAGCCGGCTGTAGCTAGCTGTCTGACGTCAGATTTCACAGTGAAAACAGAGCTAAGCTAGCGTCACAGCTAACAGGCTGATGTCAATGCTCAGATTTAATGGCATTTGTGTTGTCTGTCTGTGTGTGTGGTTTAATAAAGATCGATTTACAGTAAAGAGCAGACGGTTAAGTTCACAGTCACACAAGACTCCAGTTAAAAGAGTTTTACACTTTTACACATTAAAAACGGGTCGGGATTACTAATAAATGAGTAAATAAGATACTTTAGAACTGTTATCGCCGTCCTTTACCAGAATGTATCAATGTGTAACGATCAAGTGAACATTAAATTACCAAAATCCCGTTTCTGTTTGTGTTAAAGTTTGTTTCCTGCTTTTTAAATACTGTTTTGTGTCACATAGCATAGATGTTATAAATGTGTGTATCAAAGAATCACCTCAGTTAGGATTCATTGGTATCATCAGGTTAGAGAATGGACTCCTTCCAACATTTAAAGGCAGAATGAGTGGGAATTTCCTATAATAAAAAAAACCCAAAACAATGTATGGATTCATACAAATGTCAGCCCTCTCAATTATCCCTTGACCCGTCAGAAGTCTGTTGTGGTGTGTGAATCCACGGAGACCCTCCGCCTGTATTTTCTTATTTTGCTGTGCTATCGGTGTTTCTGGGCCTCCAGCCATTAACAGCACAGTGTGTGAGGCAGGACTCTATAAAAACGTAGTGGCCAGAATCAAAATGGAATCACAATCAGCCTTGTTGGCAAAGTATGTGTTCATACAGAAGGAAAAGGACTCTGTTATTCATTGCTCTCAATGCACTAACACAGGAATAGACAGCGCTGAGAAAAGGGACAACAAATAAATAAAGAATAAAGAAAGCTCAGGACTGTGAGTTACACTCATGCGTGAAAAAGATAGGCATGTATATAAAAATCACAAACAACATAAATAAAAGTCTGTACACAAGTATACTGATCTGTATGTTGTAAACACTGTATGCAAATAATGCAAAGTAATAAGATAAGATGAACCTTTATTTGTCCCACAGCGGGGAAATTCACAATATAAAATGATAAAATAATAATAAAAAAATAAAATAATAAATATTGAATTGAGTATGTGTACATGGAGCTGATGATTCTGCTCTGTATTTACATGTGTACATGTTTAAATACATTGTGTGTGCAGGATTTATATTCACATTCACAGTCAATGATGATGTGTACATGTGAAAAACTGCATTTCAGACTGTGAAAATATAATCTGTAAAACTAAAATCTAAAATGACAAGTGGTTGTTTTGGTGTTCAAGGGTTATTGACACTAATTAATATAATAACACACATGTTAAAAAGTGTGTATTTAAAACTGTAAATATGCGTTGGAGGGTTATTGACACTGTATGACTGTTTTAACTGTTCATCAGACTGATGGTCTGTGGAAGGAAACTAGTCTTGTGTCTGGTTGTTCTGGTGTGCAGAGCTCTGTAGCGCCTACCAGAGGGGAGAAGTTGGAACAGGTAGTGTCCAGGGTGTAACGGTCTACAGTGACTTTTCCTGACTCTGGAGGTGTAGAAGTCCTGAATGGGGGGCAGGATGACACCAGTGATTTTCTCTGCAGTCCTGACTTTGTTGTGGTCTGTAATTTGATGGTTGATGGTTGATCCAAACCAGACAGTGATGAATGAACAGAGAACAGACTGGATGACTGCAGAGTAAACCTGCACCAGCAGTTCTTGAGGTAGGGTTACTTCCTGAGCTAAAACAGGATGTTCATCCTCTGCCGGGCCTTTTTGATGATGGAGTTTATGGTAGAGACCTACTTTAGCTCCTGGGAGATTGTGGATCCCAGAAACTTGAAGGTTTCCACAGCTGACACTGTGCTGTTGGGTTTGATGATGTGGGGCAGTGTTGAGGGCTTCTCTGGAAGTCCACTGTCATCTCCACAGTGTTGAGTGTGTTCAGCTCCAGGTTGTTCTGACCACCAGAGGACCAACTGTTCTCCTCCCGTCTGTCTGCTGAGTAGTCACCGTCCCGGATGAGGCTGATGGAACTTGATGAAGTTTAACAGATGAGGTCTCCTGAGGTGCAGTCATTGAGAACAGTAGTGGGGAGAGCATACATCCCTGAGGGGCGCCAGTGCTGATTGTCCGGGTGCTGGATGTGATTTTCCTCAACAACTGGGGGCAGAGTGATAGGCATCCTTTGAGATGGCGTAGCAACGGTCCAGAATGTTTTTATCCTTGTTGGGTTAATGTGCTGTCTGTATTCTGCTAGTTCATGGCTGAGGCATGGCTTGCTCTGTTAAAGTTTATGCTCCATATTAGTTTTCTGGTAAGTCAGGTGTTGTAACATCTGTACACCAACCTTCATCAATGTAACAGTAGATTCCATCTTCCCTCATTTCCCCTGATAGCTCCGTTTGCTCACCAAGCCAGATTTCAATAAAGCGCACAGTGTTTATTCTGTTGAGGAGCTGAGTCTTGTTGAGCCCCCCCAACTTGAAATACAGTACTCAATAAATAAAAATAAAGTGGCAATAAAAATAAGGTGGATAGAAATAGAATAGAAAAAGTAGAAAAAGTATTTACACTATGAAGCAAAGTATTTACACTATGTTACACATTTTTCCTCATTATCGCCATCCATATTATTGACATCCAAAAGTATTTGACATCTATATTCATATGAGAAGAAATGCAATGACATTGCACAGAATTGCTATGGTATTGTAATGACTGTATGAAAGGTTATTAATAGTGCTGAATGATTAGTTGACAGAAAATGAATTACCAACTTTTTTTCTGATGGCTGATTCTTAGTCTTTCATGATAATAAAGACAATATTTTTTGGTTTATGTTGGTCGGACAGAAAATGACATCACATTGGACATTGCGATATTGTGCTGTTTTAGGAACATGATTAAGTGAAAATAATCCTCAGATAAATGGATAATAAAAATAAGTGTTTTTTTGCCTTGTTGAGTCATCAGTAAATGAAAATGCCTATGGCTGCAGGTTATAACAGCTGTGGCTAATTAATATTAATTCAGTGAGCAACATGATGATAACATGAAACTATATGTTTCTAAACTCACCCTAAAATAAAGGCCCTTCAGCAACTTCAGCAGCTTGTTGTTTAATTATGTCAGATCATGATTATAAATGTGCAGAAGTCTACCTGTAGCTTGAGGTTTTACTTTGATCTACCTTTCCTTTCCTGTCTGTCCTCTTCAGGTATGATGTAGCAGTCATGTCTCTGCAGGTGACATTGCAGCAGAGAATCAGCTCCGCTCAGGTGTTGCTGCAGCGGATGGAGCAGCTCTGTCAGGGCGTGGAGGGCCACCAGAAGCTCTGTGGTAAACTCCGTGCAGAACTGCGCTTCCTGCGGCGGGTGGAGGCTGGAGAGCTGCAGGTTAAAGAGTCTCACCTGCACAGCACTAACCTGACTCACCTGACGGCCATCGTAGAATCAGCCGAGAGTCTGGAGGGTGTGGTCGCTCTACTGCACGTCTTCAACTATCAGGACACCGCCGGCTGCAGGCAGACTCTTGTGGTGGATGTGGTGGCTAACGGGGGACACACCTGGGTGAAGGCAGTGGGCAGGAAAGCAGAGGCTCTGCACAACATCTGGCAGGGGCGTGGCCAGTATGGAGACAAGAGCATCATCAGGCAGGCCAAGGACTTCCTGCAGGCCAGCCACCAGCAGCCTGTCCAGTACCAACACCCCCACATCGTCTTTGCCTTCTATAATGGGGTCTCCTGCCCCATGGCCGACTGCCTCAGGGACATGGGTATCTCCGTCCGCGGGGACATTGTCGCCGTCAATGCTGTGGTGACGGAGGATGGAGGAGACGAGGAGGAGCAGGAACAGGAGGAGGAGGAGGAGGAGCCTGTGCCAGCAGAAGATAGCAAGGAGGAAGAGGAGGAGGAAGAGGAGGAGGAAGAGTCAGAGCTGACCCGTGTCGACCGCAGCACGGTGGTGGCCAGCCTGGCGTTTCCCGTTCAGGTGCAGGTGGAGGAGTGTCAGCGCATTAACCTCGACATCACTACACTCATCACGTACGTGTCATCGCTGAGTCATGGCCGCTGTCATTTTACCTTCAGGGAACCAGTGCTGACAGAGCAGGCAGCCCAGGAGCGCCGACAGCAGGTGCTCCCGCAGCTCGACGCCTTCATGCAGGGGAAGGAGCTCTTTGCCTGCCGTGCCGCCGTCCACGACTTCCAGGTGATCCTGGACACACTGGGGGGGCCGGGTGAAAAGGAGCGTGCTCGGAAGCTGCTTGCTCGGCTCCACCTTGTGGACGACCAGCCTTCGGAGCGCACCCTGCACCTAACGCCCAGTGCAAAGGTCAACCACCGCTCGCTAATGATCTTCGGCACTGGAGACTCCCTGAGAGCTGTGACTATGACGGCTAACAGCCGATTCGTCAGGGCGGCGGCCAATCAGGGTGTCCGATACAGCGTGTTTGTCCACCAACCAAGAGCTCTGACTGAGGGCAAAGAGTGGAGGGCCACACCCATCTGAGACAGAGACATCCTGTGCGGGGGTTGGTGGAAGTTTGAGTTTGTTAGCTGATAATAAACAATAATCTTGAGTTAAATACAATGTTTCTGAGTTCATGTAAATATAATCTGATAATTGTTATGTTTGTTGAATGATTTCAGAATATATATTCAAAGATCAATAAAGCATCACAGTCCCTTCCTGCTCAGCTGTCATTTGTTACAGGAAGTTACTGCAAAGGTTTATCTCTTATCTTAAGTCACATGATGTCAGGTCACCAGGCAGCAGACAGGTGTGTCCCCTTGATGTGTTCATGTCTTATTGTTCAGACTGAAATTATGAGTAGCTGAGTGGGAAAAAAATGTTCTTATCAATCTCCCACTAGCAATTCTAAGTCGGGGGCTCTCTGACAGCTGCGATGTGTCAATAACAGGCTACAAAATGGCTGTAACACCACCATCTGTTTGTCGTGCGTGAATGTTCCCGAGTGGAGTCGATACAGTGGGAACAGTTTCCATCCTTCAAAAACTTCAAAAGATGAAGTTGTTCTAGAGTTGGGGAGAAAGGGAAGAGAAAAGAAAAAGGAGTGTTTTCAGAAAATAAAACAACGCTGAATCATTACTCAATAAAACGTTTGAAAATGTTGAAAAAACGCTGTCGGCTTTTGTGGTTTTGAATCCCACTGTCCAAGGCTACGTGCTTTTAATTTGAAAAACAGGAAGCGGATATGGGTGTGCATGTAGAAATTGAACAGCAGCAGCTAGCTTGTTGGAAGGTAAATACGAAGAGTTTATGATTTGAGTTTTTCTGGATAAAATGCCGAGAGTTGGATCTGAGGCGGAGCTGCGGACTTTAACGGAGGTGAGAACAAAACTTTCAGTCTCCAGCTTCAATTCACAATCAAACTTTATTAGTTAAAAAACAGCGTTTCACTTGACCTGCTGCTAACCGGCTAGCTCGCGAGGCTAACAGCTAAAAACAACATGAAGTAACCCGATTAATCCCCCCTTCTCCTCCTCCGCCTCTCTCCTCCTCTTGCTCTTCCGCCTCCTCTCATCTTGTCTCCTTTTCCTCCTCCTCTCGTCTCCTTCTCTTCCTCTCTGCCTCCTCCACCACTCCTCCTCTCTTCTCCTCTTCCTGCTCCTCACCTACCTCTTTCTCCTTGTCTCCTTTTCTTCATTCCTTCTCCTCCTTCCTCTTCCTCTCCCTCTTCCTTCTCCTCTTCTTCCTCTCCTCTGTCCCCTCCGCCTCCCGTCTTCTTCCTCCTCCTCCCCTACCTCTCGCTCCTTGTCTTCTCCTCTCCCCTCCTCCTCCTCTTCTCTGATTCTCCTTCACCTCCTCCTCTCCTCTCCTCTCCTCCTCCTCCTCCTCAGTGTCAGTATAGTTATCCAGGAGAGACTCTGTCTGATCTTCAGAGAGTTCGCTCAATCTTTCCTGATCTTCGTCTCCATGTGGATTTTTACTGTAAGTAGAAAATGTTTCTAATGTTGGTCACTTTCATTCATTCATTAGTAAATCTGAGACTACTGTATTTCCTGCATGGCTTTCACAATAAAAGCAATTTC
Organism: Holacanthus passer; assembly: GCA_025331565.1. Taxonomy (NCBI): domain Eukaryota; kingdom Metazoa; phylum Chordata; class Actinopteri; family Pomacanthidae; genus Holacanthus; species Holacanthus passer. Next base: position 114,808 of record JAFREQ010000178.1, read on the forward strand.
ATGTGGGACCGGAGGTCTTTAAGGCCTGACACTGTGGTCCCCAAGGACAAGCCCAAAACAACTGTCCCTGACATGCCCATCCTGTGAAAACCACAGTTCCCATAATCCTTTGGTGGCGTAAAGAGAAAGTATGATGTTGCTGAGTCAAATCATTGGCTTGAGGCCCGTTTTCCAGTCTAAATTTGTTTCCATTGAGTCAAACTGTCTCCATTCAAAGTCTGTTGAATTATTGGCTCCTGTTAGCGCCTGTTAGCATCTCCTGTTCGCAGTGTATCATGGATGTACAGCCCGAGTCAGCTCTCACTGGATCACTTTGACCTCACGGATGCTGAAATCCTCAGGAAGTGTCACACTGAATGAGATCAACATGTGTTTCATGTCTGAGAGAAGAAGAAATACACTAAGAACTTAGTAGCACTGCTGATCGTGTCACTGACTCATTACAGATTAATGATTAATAAAGTTGGAGTTTAAGGTGTCATATTGTCTCTATGACAGGTTTTCCAAACAAAGAGAAGAAGAGGCTGGTTTACCTGGCTGGGACTGTTCCTGTTCACTATGAAGGTGAGACTGTGGGGTAAAATGTCTTCTACTATATCCTCACTGTCTGCCATTTTGTTTCAGTTTATTGTCAGTGTGAAAGAATGTGCTGTATATTAGAGCCTCCAAGCTTTTTCCATCTAATAGCTGATTTGACTAAATGAAACTAGCTGAGAGCGACTCAATATTTTAAACTGATCTCTGATCCAAACCAGATGAGTACTTTTGTCTATAAACATGTATTTTTCACAGATAACTCTGTCCCGCCACTTTCTCTACCACAACTGATCATCATCTCATAAACTATCAGAGATCCAAAGATAATAAAATCAAATATTTCTTAATTTAGGAGTCACAAGAAATGAACAAAGACTGGTCTCACCTGGTCTGCATCAGCATATTCTTGTCAAGTCTGGTTTATCCTTGTCTGATCTGGTCAGGTCAGCTCTCTCCGTCCTGGTCTGGGTTGTGGTTTGGTCTGGATCAGTCAGGTCTGTTCTGATCTTGTCTGGTTGACTATTTGATGTCATGTTTTTTTACAGGAAGTGAGTATAATATCCCGGTGTGCATCTGGCTTCACGAGACCCACCCAGTGTCCCGACCTCGCTGTTACGTCTGTCCTTCTGTCTCCATGGTGATCAATCCGTCCTGTCCTTGTGTGGATGCCTCCGGAAACATCAGTCTGGACGGACTGAAAAACTGGATTCATGTAAGACCAACATGCTCGGTCAAACTGGGGTAATTAATCTGGTTAGGTAGCTGGTTATCTGTCCATTTTGTACTGCTTACCCATGTCCAGGTAGCGTGGCAGCAGGCGAAGCAAAGTAGCCCATTTCAGCAGCCTGACTGAAGTTTTGCTGCAGAGCCTGAGCTGGTTCACTTTTTAAAAAATGTGAACCACATTGATCTCTCAGTCCACAGGCTCCCACCTCTACAGGACACTGAAGAGTCTACCAAGACAGCCCAACAATCTCTTGAGCTTTCAGCATCTCAGGCTCATTATTATCCAAAGCTGGTGCCACTGCAGACCTTTTTAACTACCTCAGCGACCTCTGCCAGAGAAATGTCTTCTCTCTGGTGGACAAGTCAGGAGTTCCTTGTGGCCATTACCTGATAGTTCAGGCCAGCACAACTATACAGTCCCCAACACACATCCACTCCAGGGCCCCGCTCAGAGACTCCAAGAATCTGCAGTCAGAGCTTTAGACCTTCTGTCTCATAGAGGTAGCCCTATCGCTCATTTCATCACAGCAGTGATCAGCCAAAGACTCATGAGTGTCACAATTACCGCCCAGCATTTTTCACTCTGGGCAGCTCTGGAGTAGGAGAGAGTCCACACCCTCTCCAGGAATTTGGTTATGTTTGCAACTATAGTTTCACTCAACTAGAACCTTGTAGCCTCTGATTAGCATGTCAAAGCCTCTGCTGGCAACTGGCAACACACTCAACCCGTTGAGCCTGGTGGTCCCACAAGGCATTATCCCTTCAGGCTGAGCCCAACCAGGGCCTGTTGTGTTAAGTCAGGTCCAAGAGGCCCTCCCCAGCAAGCTCCCGAGGCCTGGCTCTAGGAGAGGCCCCTGGTCTCCCTGTTCAAGGTGAGGTAGCTTTTTTCCCAAAGTCCCTGCTCCCAAAGCATCCTGGAAACCCTCATAGTCTGATGCCCAACCTAGGAACGCTTTGCCTTGGTCGAGCCTACAGGTGCTGTTGCCGCTGACAACATAGCTCCTGGGTCTCGTGGGTACACAAACCCCTTCACCATGACAGCATGACTGAAAAGCAAGCATGAAACAGAAAGTTAAGTAATTAGAGTTATATAGAATTTTAGTTAAAATGATTCAAGTGAAATTTACTGCAGAAAGTTCAGATAATAATAACCTGCATATTAAAGGTGGTGATTATGTTGTCCATGTCACTTCCTGTCAGGGTGTGTCCAACCTGTCACTGCTTGTGTCAGAGATGAGGCGGGCCTTCCAGAAGGATACGCCCCTTTATGCCAGGTCTGCTCTACAAGCCCTGCCCCCTGCAGGTGGACAGATGTCACAGTCAGCTGGAAGGTCCGAGAGTTCACTCTGTCTGCTCTGTTCTCATCCTGTGGTGTTCATGATATGTATCAGTGATTATTAGTAATGATCAGTAACTGAACTGATGTCTGATTTCCTATCTGTTATCAGTCAACACGTGAAGAGAAAAACATAAAAACAGAGTTACAGTACTTTTGCTTTCTCCTCCTGCAGCATCCTGCACCCCACCTCCATCTCCCAACCCCCCCCTCCTGTCATTTCCTCCTCTACACACAGTCATCATCTGTCCCTCACCTCTTCCCACCTGTCTGGACAGAAAGGTAAACTTCCTGTGGGTCTGTGATAATCAAGTACATGATGACTGTTCTATGCATGTTAACACGCTAATTGTTTAGCATGCTAAACATAGAATGCTTGTGTGTTTATCTCTAAAGTGACCTAATGAAGGCCGTCCCCCTCTGTTGCAGCCATCCAATGGGAGCAGAGCGGGGAGTTGAGAGTAGGGACGTCATACACTGAGGAACTGCTGGGGATCGACTTTAGTGCTCCTCCTCCTTCATCTTCATCCACCAGCAACCCCTTCCTGAGCACCTCTTCCTCAGGTGAGACCGCAGCAGGAAACACCTGAGCTGATGTTAATAAACAGATTCATGTGGACACATCCAAGGTTTTCTGTTCCTTTAAAACACGCAGGAGTCAGGAGTAGCATCTGTTTCTTCACAGTGCCTTAACTGAATAAAAAGAAAATAAAACTGTACTGTACTCTACCACATTTTACTGTCATTTATGTTTGTGAGCTTCTCTGTGCTCTGTGTGTTTGACTAAGGGCAGAACTCAGCTCCTACAAATGCAAACACGCACACACACACACGTTTGTTTCACTGTCCCCATGGGGACACTCCATTGACATAATGCATTCCCTAGCCCCTTACTCTAACCCTAACCATCACAACTGAATGCCTAATCCTAACCTTAATCTAATTGTAACCCTAACCCTAAAACCAAGTCTAAACCTTCAAAAAACAGTCTGGACCCATAGGGACCTCAATTTTATCCCCACGCTGACCGGATGTCCCCATGGGTTGGTGTGTAGTCAGGTTATAGTCCCTAGTGGGATATAAAAACAAAACAACACACACACGAAGAGTGGACACAGGTGAAGTGAAGGTAACGTTTTACTCCAGTTGTTGTCAACGACAGTACACAGTACTGCAGCATTAGAACACAACAGTCTTTACAGTAGTGCTGTTCCACCTGCCCCTTGTCTCTGCAGGGGGGACACCTGCAGACCCTCTCAGCAGGATGATGGGAGCTCTGAGGCTGGACCGAGAGTCCAACAGAAACCTGCAGGGTGGGTCACCTGTACGAATGGTCCAGTCAGAAGCGGGCAGTCACAAACAGACAGCTGCTTCTGTCGTCCTGGTTCCAGGTACTGGACCAGCAGCTGGACCTCACCAAGACCTCTGCGCTAAGAGACTTGAGTCACAACCCACAGCTGGAGTGGACCACATCAAAGTGAGGAGGACCACTTGGTTTCAGTAGGTCTCGTTTGGTCTCGTGTTCTCAGGTGGTCTCAGCTCCCTCTTCCTACTCTTTGTCTCTCAGATGGCGACTTGTCTTCCTCCTGACCAGGCGGCCATCTTCCTGTCTCTGATGACCATGGAGGGGAGGAGCTTTATCCCTGGTGATGTCATAGAAGCTGTCCAACTCAACAGAGATTTCCCATCAGCCCTTAAGTTTCTGAGTCACAGCTGCCCCATCTGTCAGGAGCAGGTGTCCTTCAGTAAGGTGAGAGATGCCTGACTTAGCCGATCAAAGACCAGACATCCTCATCCATCTTCCTTTTTCTCTGTTGTTCCAGTAGATCATCACCATGACTCACTGCTCCTGTTTCCTGTGTCAGACGTGTTTTAAAACATTTTTCTTGTCGGCCATAAAAGAGAAGAGCATCGATCAGCTTGTTTGTCCTCAGTGTGGCAAACCTGAGATCAGAGGTCAGGGAGGAATGGAGGAGTCCATGGAATACTTCAACCTGCTGGACACACAGGTGAGGGGGTCAGAAGTCACCTGGACACACAGATGAGGGGGTCATAGATGACAAACATGTTTAAACATGTACAGATGTTTTTTTTTTTAATCTTCAGACTAGAGCCCCCTTCTCAGCACCAGAACGGGACTCTGACCATATTTATCTCTGAATCTAATCTGGACTAACTCTTTATATACGTCTTGGACTGACCCATAATCAGATAAATGCTGAGAGCTGCTGGACACTGAAAATAAAATCTTAAAATCTATAATTAAAAACAGAAAGTCAACAAATGTTCATTTCAGTTTTTTCATTAGCGTTATACTACCGAAACATTTTTACTTCTAAGTCCAAAATTTCACCTAGATCAGTTTGACAAATACAGGACCAGGACCTTGAGCTGCAGCAGCTCTTTATACATTCTTCATTAAGTTCATTAAGAACATAAAGTCCTTCTTCAGTTCTCAGTAACTACTAAATAGTTTCACACTAGTCATTTACCAAATCAGGCTGCACCAGTAACAACAAATACTCAGCTGGTAAAGACTTTAGTAATGTGTAAATCTATATATAGTATATATAGTCCTATCCAATCAGGAGACATCAGCTATGAAAACAGGAAAATAACATTTTCAGGAAGAGGACAGTTCCACCTGGCAGTTGGTTGGTGTAAATGTTTGGGAATATCTTCACCTCCTGATTCTTTCTTTGGTTCAGTGTTTTTGAAATCCAAAGAATCAGTTGTATGTTTGTTTGTGTGCAGATCCGTCACTTTCTGCCTCTTCAGATCCACGAACTCTTCCAGAGGAAACTCAGAGATCGGGCTCTGCAGGAGATGCCAAACTTCCGCTGGTGTGCTCATGTAAGGACCTCAGGAACTAGGTCGGAACCTCAGGGACTATATCAAAGACGAGACCAGGGTCTCGGAGATGAGATCAGGGCCTCCAAGACAGGATTTCAGAGTCTCGATTAGGATTTCAGAGGCTATATCATGACCCCAGAGAGTAGATTAGGACCTGAGAGACTCAGATGTAATCCAGGGAATCCAACTTTTTCCAGTTTAGGCACTGGTACGAGACTTCAAGACCTGATCCTATTGACCCTGGTAATGTTTAGGCTCTTACCTGCCCCACTGCCAGATTCATTTCATACTAAGACCTGATCGCAACAAGGACCAATCTTAAGACCTGTGGTTCAAATGTCAACAATGTCTGTGTTTTTTGCCTGTTTGTGTGTGTTTCAGTGTTCGTTTGGGATGCTTCATGAAGCTGACAGGTTGAGGATGGACTGTCCCAGCTGTAAGAAGAGTACCTGCTGTCAGTGCAGATCACCTGTAAGACACACACACAAACACACAGACAGACACAGCTCTAGAGGAGTCTGTTAGATGGTGTGCTGAAGTCTTACGGCTGATCATAGATCAGAATTATGCCCTGTATATAACACTGTCACTAACCTGAACCTGAGAACAGTCTGTTTGTGTCCACAGTGGTCCCCTCAACATCAGGGACTCTCCTGTCACCAGTTTAGAGTCTGGCAGCAGCAGAACCGGCCAGACCACCACAACACCACCCTGCTCAGCTACAACAGCATCGGTACTAACACAAAACCACAAAGACTTAAAACTAGGTCCTCCTAACACCAGGACCTGAAACTCAGGAGGACCAGTGGAAAAGGGTTTCTGCTGTCTGTAGTTGTTGTTATCTCTGTAGGTGAATCTGTGTGTTGTCATTAATGAGGTCTTCCATTCTCTGTCTGTAATGTGTTTCTGTTTGTCCTCAGAGTGTCCAAACTGTCAGTTTATCTTCAGTCTGTCTAAAGGAGGGTGTCTTCACTTTACCTGCAGTCAGTGTCAGCATCAGTTCTGTGGAGGCTGCAGTCAGCCCTTCAGCCTCGGATCAGTGAGTTTCTATCTGCTGTCATCTACTCTGTCAGATCCTGCTGTTACCTCCTCTGTTATCTTTAGATCTACTTTGTGACAGTGTACAGAGGCAGCAGGCTAAATTCTTAGTTTAGAGCTGGAAGACAAGTTGAGGGCAGTGGTTGTTGGATTTTTCCTGACCCTGTTAGATGATCCCACAAGCACTTTGTTATGATTGGACTGAAACCTTGATCCTGCAGCTGATCAACTGTGACCATCTAAGTCTGGATTTGTCCGAGCTCGACTGTGTCACTGATCTTTTTGTGAGCAGCTGATTTCACTGATGATAACATCCCCTCTGCATAAAATTGTGTTAGATGCTGGTGTCTCTCTACTTCCTCTACATGTGCAAAACACGACGGCACCATGAATGCATCGTGCTGGTAGCTCCTCAACAAGATTTTACTTCTTTAGTCTTTGTGCTGTTGGCAGAGCTCAAACCCAAGAAATGATAGCCATGCCTGTAACCACTGTACATTTGACCAATACGGGACCAGGACTCTGAGCTGCAGCAGCTCTTTATCAATTCATCATTAAGTTCATTAAGAACATAAAGTCCTTCTTCAGTTCTTCCTTCTTCACAAGACCATTTCCCTTTAGTTAGAATGAAATCTTTTAAGTGTTGCCCCCCTCATGGCTAGGATCGAGTCTCTGAGTCATTGGTTTGTCTGTCCAGATCTCAGCTGTTTTTGATCCACTTTAAAACCATGTTTCATTTCAACAATGTCCTCAGGCCTGTGGTTTCTCTGCTGACTGTGGAACCAAAGGTCTTCATGCCCACCACCCCAGAGACTGCCTTTACCATCTTAGGGACTGGAGTGTGCCCCGCCTACATCAGCTGCTGCAGGTAACAACCCCCTGAAGGACTTTTGTAGTGAGAGCTCAGGTGAATGCCGGTGATGTGTGGACAGTTGGACTAGGCAATATAGTCATGATAATTTTTCCATATTGATCAAAATGGATATTTATCACAATAAGTAATTTGATAATGCTGCCAGTTGGAAGAGTCATTAGTTGAAGAATATTAGAATCTAGTTTATTAACATTAAAGACAGAATAACACAGAAAAGTCACTTTGCTGCCCCTCAGTTCCACTCATTGTTTTTCCTCTTTTCTAGAGGACGTTCACATTCACTTTCCTCACCGGTAGCGTAAACAATGCTTTGCAGTAGGAAATGGGCATGTTCTTTGGCATGCAAGCCTGTTAGATCTGCCCATATCGAGTAAATATGTCCAAATCATCATTTTTGGCATAAACTTTATCGCAATACCATATCGAGATTGTTTTATCACCAGCCCTTAGAGGACGTTACTGATGAGGTGTGAACAGGTGATGAGGTTGGTTGTGTTTCTTGTCTCTCAGTATTGTAGAGTGTCTCCTACCTGGTTGAAACCAGCCAATGGCAGTGCAAATGACACCAGTCAGACAGGTAAGGTCTTTTTCTGCTCATCAGGTGGAATCTTTTCTCTCCCAGTTTGATTGACATGTGTGTTCATTTTCAGGAATGTGTTCGGTTTTGGAGCTAAGAGACGACAGCGGCAGATGGGAGGAGCCTTGTGGACAACCTGCTCTACCTGAACACAGAGGTTACTGCCAGTAAGACCACTGCTCCCAGTAACAGCCAGGCTGATCCCAGTACAGACTACCAGTCTTATTGATTTAGGAGTTTACCTGTACAGGTACGTTTGTCTCCACCTGTCTGTTCTGTCAGTGTGCACTATAAGGAGCATTTGGTGGAGCTGATTAACCGTTGCCGTGCCGACCCTGCGGTCCTCTTCAGCCTGTCAGAGATGAAGGCGGAGCTTCAGCGATGGCAAATCGCCATGCCGACCAGGAAACCAGACGAACCAGAGCTGTCATACACACACCGCCTCCGTCTGGTCAGTGATATCATCATTATTACAACTGTCCCTTCGAATCCTCTTAATTAACCATTAGCTACCCCTATTTAAATATTTATATCCGAATTAGTGTGTTTGTAGCTAGAGAGCCTTGATTTGTCCTCTAATTTGAAAAACTAAACCCCTTGAGAACAATTTCATTTAAAGCACCTTGATAGTAAAAAGGTCACACTCGGTTCGAACTTCGGTTCGATTGGAGCCAGTGACCTTTGTTGCATGTCGTTCTCCTCTCACTGCCTGATTCCTGATGCCACTTTAACCTGTCACAATCCAAGAATTCAATTCAATTCAATTTTATTTGAATAGCGCCAAATCACAACAAAGGTCCTTTCTAGACGCTTTACATACAGAGCAGGTCTAGACCATACTCTTTATAGTATGACTTATAGAGACCCAAGAGTTCCCATCATGAGCAGCACTTGATGCGACAGTGGAGTGGAAAAACTTCTTTTAAACAGGCAGAAACCTGTGACAGAACCAAGCTCGGGGACGGGACGAGATGGAGAGAGAGAGATAGACAGACAGAGGGGCCGGGGGGGGGATACTACGAGAGAGGGAAGAAGTTGCATTAGTAAGATGCATTGATGGGTTATGAATGGATACAGGAGGAGGAGAGAGAGAAGGAGAGTTAAGCTCAGTGCATCATGGGAAGTCCCCCGGCAGTCTAGGCCTATAGCAGCAGAACTAAGGGATGCCTCAGGGCTCACCTGGACCAACCCGAACTATATGATTTGTCAAAGAAGAAGGTTTTAAGCCGACTCTTAAATGTGGAGAGGATGTCTGCCTCATGAACCCAGACTGGGATCTGATTCCACAGGAGAGGAGCTTGATAACTGAAGGCTCTGGCTCCAAATCTACTTTTGGAGACTCTGGGAACCAAAAGAAATCCTGCATTCTGGGAGCATAGTGCTCTATTGGGAAGATAGGATGCAATGAGCTCTTGAAGATGTGATGGTGCTTGGCCATTAAGAGCTTTATAGGTTAGCAGAAGGATTTTAAATTCAATTCCGGATTTGACAGGGAGCCAGTGCAAAGAAGCCAAAATGGGTGAAATGGGATCTCTTTTCCTTGTTATTGTCGTGCAGCAGAATGGCAAAAAAAGCACCTTAATTTGAAAAGCCCTTGATGAACAAATGAAGCGGAGTTTAAGGGCTTCAGCTTCCCTTTTAATTTCCACATGAATGTGAAATATTTGTCAAATGCATTAGTGATGAGTTTCAGGTGTTTTTAAGGTTCAGAGATTTTGGTTCTCATTTTCATCTGCTAATTAATTAGATTTGAATTTAATTCTTATTCAGGATTCATATATTTAACAGGTTAACCAGATTTGGAAGCATTGATGGAGTGAATATATTCATGGTTTTTAATGTGTTTTCTCTATCAATTAAGGATTAAACACACCTAAAAAATTTACACAATAGTAGAGCCAATTTATACTTTTTTTAAAATCAAGAAGCAAATTCAGGCTTAATGCCATATTTGCAGTTAATTAGAGCAAGGGTTTTTTAATGGTTTGTCTGCTGGGTTAAGGGAAAAAGAGGGTTTTAAGGGGTAAACATTCAACTTTAACCCCTTAATTTATGCAAAAAACACAAATTAGGCAGTAAGGCACAAATTCAGGGGTTCACCTGAAAATTAAAGGGAATTAATTAATCAATTATTTATTAAGGGATTTTTAAAGGGTTTTCAACACTAATTCATTAAAAATACCATAATATAGTACAAGCCTTAATTTCCTCTTTAATTACTCCTTCTGTCCCATTAAAACTGCACCATTAATGGTTAAAAAGTAGGTAAAAGGTAAAAAGTGAAAGATTCACTTTGTGTCACCAAACTGGAAACCAGTTTTTTTTTATGATAAGCTCCTACCACATAATTTCTCACAACTCGCCGACTGTCTGTCATGTTTTGTTTGTGTCATGCCGTCTCCCTTCAGCCAATCACAGCACAGGATACTGTCTGTGTCTCCGCAGACTCTGTCCAATAGTGTTCCTCTCAGGAAGCAGCGACATTCTCCACTCAAACTCACCGACAACCTCTGCCCTCTGACCTCTGCTGTGGCTCCTGGAGGTCTGCCTCCTCACCTGCTGCTGAGCGACTGACTGACTCCACTCTTTCCCTACATGGCAGCCAATGAGGAGGCAGCAGTCTCCGTCAGTATAGTAACCACTAATTTTTATTTCTAATGGGAAGTTTTGGAAACAAAGTATACTTCTGACCACGTCCCCATCAGCGATGTCACCGGAGGTGTCATAACAGGTTTTCATCTGCTGTGACATCCCTGATGGGAGGGTAGTCGTAACCGCTAAATTCCAAATCCTACAATGGCAAAGGTGTGACCGCCCTACTGTGCCTCTGATTGGCTAGTACTTGTTGTCTTCTTTAGTTAAGTTTAGCCATGAAGAGTGATGATCGGTTAGGGTCAGGGGCCAATCAGGTGGGACATGCCTTCGCCATAGTAAGATTTGTAAATTTGCGGTCAGAACCTGCAGTGACATCACTGAAGGGTGGTTGGCCAGGTTCTATGCTGAAAGGATGACAACTAATGAGACTAAATCAAAAGTCCTCACCTGTCTCAATCCCAGTGATATTTTCAGTTTGCTGCTTAAACAGATTCCATTGGCTTCTGCCACGAAAACACAGCCAGAGAAACAGACTTCAGACTTCACTAGAAGAAAGAAAAGGACCAAACATGGATCGAGCCAGTCAGAGCTGGAATGATGTTTACCTTCACAAACTGAATGTTAACAAGCACTATGAGATGCTGTTCTAACAAGTTACGGATGCTAATGAGTCTCTCCTCAGTATTTAAAAACCCACCTCTGTTTCAGTCAGTGTGCGCACCAATTAGCATGTGTTAGCATGTGTATGTATGAGCAGGGAAATGAAAGTGTTTTCTGAGTGGAGAGTTGTGTCAGTGGTGTCTGTGATGGGCGTTGGGCCCTCAACACCGTGCTTTAGTTCTTTCTGCACTATAACTGTTTGAATAAATATACTCAATAAATAATGTCAATTATCTATATATTAATACATTTGAGCTTTCTCTGTTTTGTTTCCATTGTGACCTGCTGATGTAGCTGTTTCAAAATCAATAATTTGAGGAAGTCAGAACACTCACACATGTTTAGTTTAGATGACATCAAATGGTTTCAGTCACATAACTTAAAAGATGTTTTCTTGTCATGAAATCATAAATACCAAAACACATTAATATGTGAGCTCTTTTGACTCCACTAATCTGTACGATAAAAAACATAAAGACAACAGTGTCATATCATCTGAAAATTTCAAAATAAATGTATTTTGAATATCAGTTTTTCCCCTGTGTAAAGTGTGAAGCATGTGTGAGGCATATGTGAGCTTTCACAACCCAAACTCATTCACACACAAACTCATACACCAATGACAGTGAGCTACCACACAGAGTGCTAGTCTGACCAACACTGCTGTCAAACTACCAATTCAGCCAACAGTAATATTTTATTTGTAAGGCTAGTAATGTAAAATTGTCCAATATATCTTCAGGTTATGCTACATACTAATGATCCTCAGGTGAGACAAACAGTGTTGACAGAGTTTATTGGAGACTGCTACTCCTTGTGTGGTCCTAATGCGACACCTGTCCTCTTTAGTTAATACCTGTTGTCCTGAGTTGGTATCCATTATTTAATGAAACATGTAACATCCATTTAATGAAACACCTGTCATCCTGATGTAACGTGCCATCTCAATGTAACACCCATTGGCTTTGGTTAACACTTGTCATGTTGATGCAGTCTGTCATCTTATTGTAGCATCTGATCTAACACTCACTGTCTTCAGGTAACGGGTAGAAGATGCACAGATGTGACATCAAACAAACCCAGATGTGCTTTTGTTTTTAAGACAAACTTTATTTATCACAAACTTTACAAACTAAACACACAAAAGCTGTTATTTAGTCCAGCACTGCACTTCTTCACTGTTTGAGTGGAGATGGAGCATCGTCTCTGGACGGACTGAAGGAATTGATCTCTTTGACGATCCTCTCAGCAATGGTTCTGCTGTTGGCAGCAATGATTCTTCTGGACATTAGGTCCACTGCTCCCCCTGTACACAGATAGACAACACAGTAAACACTTTTAAACCCAGCAGACTGTCGACTGAAGATCTCAATGTCAATGTCTCCATTTGAATCATCAGCAGAAACACCGAGCTGCTGTTTGAGCATCTTTACCCTCCACGTCCAGCAGGACTCCTCCAGCCTCTGAGACAATCAGCGAGCCGGCAGCAACGTCCCAAATATGGATCCCAATCTCATAATATGCTTCAACACAACCAGATGCCACCAGACACATGTTGATCGCTGCAGTTCCTGCACTGCGCATGCTGCAAACATACATATACAGTTATAACTACACATTTACTTTACAATAATACTGGTTTTACTGCACTGCATCAATAGTATTACCCGTGTACAGGGATGCAGAGGATGCTCCTCAGGCTTGAGAAGATTTTATCGACAGCTTCAGGGTCTCTGTTGGATCCAAACTCTGTGGCGATGATTGACTGTTTAATGTCTTACAGAAAAAAGGACACAGGTCAGATTCCGTTCTCTTTTTGGATCAGAGTATCAGGACAAATACTAGTTCAAATGTATATATTCAGATAGATGGCTTGAGATTCAGATTTCCATACAAGAGCATGTGTGATCACATGTGCGCCAGTGTGTCACTGCTCTAGACATTTTAAACATGTTGTTTTAAATACAACACTTCATGGTCTTCACTTAATGCTTTTGATCAAAGCCTTTGAATTAAATATGATTTGTTAATATTGACTCATCCCTGTGGCATAATGATTGGTAAATCCTTTGTGTTGTGTTATTAATTACTGACCCTCCTGCTCAGAAACTTGCAGTGGTTCTCCATTACAAAATGCCCCCTTCCCCCTCCGTGCTGTGAACATCTTGTCTTCAAGACAACTGTAGACCACACCAAACTCCATCTGAAGGAGGGCAGAAAGAGGGTCACAGCATAGTATCCACAAGGTAATAGTATAGTACCTTGCAGTACAGTACATAACGCTATAGTATTCTATCACAGAATAGTAGTTCATAGTATAGGAGGTCACAGTATAGAAGGTTGTAGTATTTTACATCCTAGTATAGTAGGTCTTAGTATGGTAGGTCACAGTATAGTAAGTCACAGTATGGCAGGTCATAGTATAGTAGGTCACAGTAAAGTAGGTCACAGTGCAGTAAGTGCAGTAGGTCACAGTATGGTAGGTCACAGTATAGTAGGTCACAGTATGGTAGGTCACAGTAAAGTAGGTCACAGTATGGTAGGTCAGAGTGCAGTAGGTCACAGTATGGTAGGTCATGTAGTGGACTGAAGTGAAGTCATCTTACCTGCTTGTTGACAGAGAATCCAATAGAAACAGCAACAAAAGGAAATCTGTTAAAGAGACATTAAATTATTCTGTCTCTTATTATTAGTTATTATGGGAGGTTACTAAAGGTCAATGTGTGCTTTTAATTAATCAATACGTAATACAGGTAACAGGTTTAGGGTTTTATAGGGACTGAAGTTCTACTATCTCCAATGTGCTGAGTGGATCACAATGTCAAATTCATTTTTGTTTAATGTTGACCGTAAACACTGAAGTGTCGAAGTCAGTGTGTGCTTGATAAAAACAGTCTATGACATATCAGCTGATGGTGATGTCAGTGTGTTTCAGTAAACATATACATTTAATAAAATAACTCACGCATGAACAAAGTTGGTCGTCCCATCGATTGGGTCGATGATCCAGGTGGGACTGTCAGTCAGTACACAAGCTTCACCTGCAGCCACGGACTCCTCCCCTATGAACCTGACACACACACACACACACACAGAAACGTTCACAGGATAACGATGACAAACATCATCTGTTTTTACCAGTTAATAAAAATAATTTTTAAAAATGCTTTAATGTTAATAAAAAGGTCTGAACTGAACCGCTGTAAGGTTGTGATGAGCTGATTTTCAAAAAAAGCTTCAGATGAATTTTGTGTTAGCTGATTAATAAAAGAGTGAATTGACTGTTTGGTTCAGTTTGACCACAGAGTGAAGAAAAAGCAGCCAACAAGTGTATCAGCAGATATGAAAACTCCTGCAAGACTGTTGGAAACCAGTCCAGATACGACCTCATGAAGCTGGGCAACAGTGTGCAAAGCTGTCAGCAAAGCAGAAAAAGGCTACTTTGAAGAATCTAAAATATAAAACAGATGTTGCTGTGTTTACACTTTTGGCTTCCAACATAACTCCACATGTGTTCTTTCATATTTCTGATGTCTTCAGTATAAACCTCTCATTGGATAAACTAGTGCAGCGCCCATTTAAAACATGTCTGTGGAAGGGGCTGATTGCTTGGCAGATTTCTCCAGAACTGTTCATCCAAACTATTTTACAGTCGACACTGAATTTCCTTGGATCCTCAGCAATACACCTGCCAAGCATCAATCGGATCAATGGTTGTCAAGGAAGTCGAAGAACTTACAGAGGTTTTCTACATACTTGTTAAATGAAACATTATATAAATAAAGGAAGATGGAATGATACAGAAACATTGTTGATGGTTTCAAAGCAGCAGAGACTCATTAAAACCTCTCAGAATAACAAAATATGAAAATTAGTCATATTTTTATTATAAACAGGCTACATGTTAATAACATATATGATTTATTTCTTATGTATTATTTTATTAGTATCAATTAGAAAATGAACAACAGGTGTATGTTTCATGTTTCTTCAGACACAGTACTGATATGATCAACTATCAATAACACACACTCTTAGGGAGGCGGAGCTTCTTACCTGTGTGTGGGGAATTTCTCCTTCACCGATTGGATGATGAGTTGCTCCACTTTCTGGTCAGTTTGTGTCACCAAATCTACAGATGAACTCTTCATCATTACCTTCCTGTCGTCCTGCAGAGCCTCACGCACCACCTGATCAACACAGTGTGTGAGTTACGATGTGTGTTACAATGTGTGTGTGTGTGTGTGTGTGTGTGTGTGTGTGTTGGTAGTGGTGTTTCCTTCTTTGTCTCTCTCTCTGTCTGTCTCTCTCTCTGTCTTTCTCCCTGTTTGTCTCTCTCTCTGTCTGTCTGTCTCTCTCTCTGTCTTTCTCCCTGTTTGTCTCTCTGTCTCTCTCCCCGTCTGTCTCTCTCTCTCTCTCTCTCTGTCTTTCTCCCTGTTTGTCTCTCTCTCTCTCTCTCTCTGTCTGTCTCTCTCTCTGTCTTTCTCCCTGTTTTTCTCTCTCTCTCTCTCTCTCTGTCTGTCTGTCTCTCTCTCTGTCTTTCTCCCTGTTTGTCTCTCTGTCTCTCTCCCCGTCTGTCTCTCTCTCTCTCTCTCTCTCTCTCTCTCTCTGACCTCTCCAGCTCTTCGTGCGGCGGCAACAGCGTGGTCCATGGCGTTCTGCCAGAGGTCAGCCATGTTGGACGAGCAGCTCCTTATAAGGAGAGATTAAACAGAAGAAGAAGAATCTGTCTCTATTTTTGTTGAAGGTTTTCATATGTTCAACGTTGAATGCTTGACTTCGACCTTCTGTACAAAAGAACATGAATACCTGACAAGTGTGTCAGTGCTGCATTTGATTGGACAGACATAAAATACTTATTAACTCATGATTACTTTCATTAATTCATTATTGCTAGGGCCTTTTATGTCACTGTTCATTACTATTGTTTATTGTTGGTTGTTTTGTGCAGTTGTGAGTTTTCCATTTCTGAGACTTAATGTAGCTACTGTAGCAAAGTAGTTTCCTGTATAGGATCAATAAAGTATCTATGTAATCTAATCTAATACATCTGCTTGTTGTTTTGACTTTGGAGTCAGACATCACCTCATTAACAAAATGATGATTTTTCAAATCAGTTAACTGACAGATTAATCAATAATAGAAATAATCTCTGGATAATTTAATGTTTGTTTCGAGACAAAAAAGAGATTTTTATTAAATCTCATGAGTCGATATCTTTCTCTCCTCTAAACAATTCTTCACCATCATCATTAAAAATCTGACTTTCTAGGACGAAAACTGTGAAAACAATCACTTCATGTTGATTTTTAATGCAAATTCAATTTAATGTCACATGTTAAATCTAAACATCAAAGTGAGCAACAAAGCTGTTTGTTTCCTCTTTAATTTATACATACTTCATTATTACATTCACTGAATTTCTTTTTTTTTCTACTGAGTGAACTACAGCGTGTGTTCGTTTCATTTACCCATTGATTTCAAGTGGTGTATAAACACAGCAGTGTTTAATAAGTATGAAGTGAAATATTAAAATATAAGTAAATATAAACGTTAAAGTCAGTGGCTGCAGGTGGCCACTGGAGGGCGCAGCTGGTCTGTACTTGCAGGTTTTATGGATTATTTGATTTTTAATCGATGGTAAATGTTAATTGACGGATTATTAATGAGCCGTATTAACCGACAGGATGTAACGACCTGTCAGGCAGCCGTGAACCGTCCCACCGTGTGTCTTTATCGACCAAGCATCTTTAAACCAGCAGATTCTGAACGGAGTCTGGTGGGACGGAAGTCAAACACAAGACCTGAACACTGCGGTCAGAGTTAAACTCACTAGTTTATGACGGAGGTTTAAGGTGAATGAGGAACAAACAACAAAACAACAACGACATAAAACAGCATTGAAACTAAAGTCATACCTGCGATCAGTTTGACAATAATCTGCTGAGGTTCTGCACACTTCCGGGTTTCTTCTTCTTCATCATCGTGCAGCAGAGTGCTGCTGCCTCCTGCTGGTCACTCAGTGAATTACAGGGAGGACCACATCGAAGGAGCCTGCTCTGATGCAGGTCAAGGTTCATCTCGACCAGAGACTTTGATTTTAACAAATAGCAAATCCAAGGTGAGAGTCTTTGTGATAAAAAAGGTGGAGTTTCGCTATGACTAAACTGAGGTGAGTAATGCATTATCAATATTGTTGGCTTGAACCAACAAACACACAGCACATATTCATAGAGGAAAAGCTTCTCACTGTGTAGCTGACATTAGCTCTGATGTCTCACATGTTGTCTTGGTCTGGGCTGATGCTCCCACACTGACGCGACATCTGTCACTGCCTCTGTAACTTAAGTTACATAGTGATGCCAAAAACTAATATCTAAACCAATTTATGGTGCTCACAGAGCTGTTACTTAAACTTACTGCATGTTTGCACATCCAAAGTAACATTAACTTGCTAGCATTAAATTAAATAAATAAATGAATTTTAAAAAATTGTTAAATAATGCTCAGAGTTACTTTTCCTGTACCCAAGACATGACATTAACTTTATTGTTTAGGATATCAAACACATATCATACATTTCAGATTTTAAGTGCAATATTAATTTGGACATTGACGTTAACTAATGTCGATGTAAGCTCAAAAAGCTAAAGTTTGAAAGTAATGCATTGACTATTGCAGCTCCTTCCTGGCAGGCCTCCTCACATGCACAGTCAAACCTCTGCAGATGATCCAGAATGCAGCAGCATGTCTGGTTTTCAACCAGCCAAAAACAGCACGTCACACCGCTGTTCAGATCGCTCCACTGGCTTCCAGTTGCTGCCCACATCAAATTCAAAACTCTTACACTAAACTACAAAACTACAACAAAAACGGCTCCCTCATACCTCATACAACCACCTCAAAAGGGCCCGAGGTCGAGAGCCAGACTCTTCTCCTCTGTGGTTCCCCGGTGGTGGAACGAGTTACTAAACTCTGTTCGATCAGAGTCCCTCTCAGTCTTTGAGAAAAGACTAAAGACTCAGCTCTTCACTAAACACCTTGGCACTTGACAAACTCCAAAAACAAAAAGCAAATAAAGCAACAAAAAAAAGTATTCTATCTTGCACTGCCTGTAGGCATAGAGCCTATCTAACTTGAACTTTGTTTTATGGCTCTTATCCAGGTTGTTTCCTGACTAGATCCTTGCTGGTGTTGTATTTACTCTCAGATGTACGTCGCTTTGGATAAAAGTGTCTGTTAAATTAAATTGTAGAATTGTATTGTAGAATTGTAGCTAATAAAAAATTAAGAAAGAAGGAAGGAAAGAAGGAAACTGAATCCAGAAGATCAGAAGTTAAGACTGTTTTCAGGTTTTATTAGTGTTTTTAAAATCACATCGTACTTTATTCTCTTCATCAGAAACATGACATCCTTCTGCAGAAACGGCTTCTTCAGATTTCCTGTCAGTTGACCAACACTGCGTTCACACCTGCCGCTCCGCAGACACACGTGTAGGGGTCCTCATCGTCACGGCGACAAGGAAACACCTGGATGACCTGAGCAATACGATTGGCCACAGCGGAGGAGCTGGCGGCAATGACTCTCCTGGACATCATGTCAAACTCTGAGCCTGAGGAGACACACGGACCATTGAGAGAAGGACACGCTCCCAGCAGGTACACACAGGTGAGATATGACATCGCAAATACAGACCGTCCGTATCCATGACAACACCTCCGGCTTCCTGGACAATGATGGCGGAGGCAGCGATGTCCCAGCAGTGCATCCCGATGTGATAGTAGGCATCGGCTCCACCGGTTGCCACCTGACACATGTCGACCGCTGCTGTCCCCAACGCACGAACACTGGAACATACAAGAAACACGCAAACATGTTGAAGAGGTCACAACACATAGACCTCACAGAAAACCTCAGGGACAAGTTTCAGTTTCTCAGAAAAAGCAATGACAGAAGTGCTGGGTTACAAAAGCTAGATAAGAAGTGATATCTCAACTTAAACTCTCTGTGTTTGGAGTGAAAATCCACTGTCTTGTGTTTTTCTTTCCATTTAAGTCAGAACGTCGTGCATTGTGTTTTTCAACAGAATAAAGACAGCTTGACAGATTTAATCCAAATTAACTCGAAAATATTAGTCAAATATCACACACACTCTCTGGTCACACACATACAGTATTTAGCAATAAAGTTACCAAAAATTACCAGTAAAGTTAGAGAGAAAATCATTGCACACAACACAAAAAGCACAAACTAAAAGTATCTGTAGTTCTTAGACTCACTGTCCAAACTCAGAGAATGTTGGAGACATTTTATCAGTAATTTAATGATATGTTGGTGAAAACATATTGAGGACCAGAAGGCAGTGTAGCGGATGTTCTCACCCATGTACAGGTAGTTTCAGCAGTCTAAAGATGTTGGAGGTCATGGTGGACAAAGCGAGGTCATCACGCTCTGCCCCAATCTCCGTCACGACCACACACCTGCTGATGTCTGATTGGAGGCCACAGAGCAGTCAGAACAAATCCAATATTACCTTAACAATCAGAGTACATGTGTGATTTCACTTTCATGTGTGTGATATCACCTTCCTGCCCAGAGGCCTGCAGCGGCTCTCCATTCAGAAACGCTCCTCTTCCTCTCTGAGCATAGAACAGTTTGTCCTCCACACAGCTGTACACGATCCCAAATTCCGTCTGACAACAACAACATTTGTTAGTCCACTTCCTGTCTGACCCCCCATCCCCCACTGATCCCTGACCTCTGATCTCTGATCTGTAACTGACAGGGGAGTGTACCTGCTTGTTGACGGTAAAGGCGATGGAGATGGCCACAAATGGAAACCTGTCAGCAGAAACAATGCATCAAATTCTGTTCTATGAGTGATGGCTCTAAAAGTTGTGGTTCTATGAGTTGTAACTACAGTTCTAACAAGAGTTCTAAGTTGGTTAGCACATTTATGATACCCAGAGGACAGATATACAGTAGATGATATAAATGAACAGTGGATGATCTACTGTAGATGGAGGATGTAAATGAAAAAGATAGACGATATGGTCGTGATGTGAGAGGATACAGATGGATGGAGATGATATAGAGGGATAGTGATGATACTGTTTAGGAATACAGATCACATAGATGGATTTAGATGATACAGAAACGACATTAAAGGATATATATCATATAGATTGATACAGATGGATATAGATGATATGGATGATAGGGATAATACAGATGGAGGCAATATTATTCATACCGTGGTCCTTGGTGTGTTTGTGTGAGCAAGCATCCTGTTTTCACATCTGCTCAATACCGCCTCCATTGCTTTCAGACAAAAAGCCCTCAACTGGTTCAGAGAGCAGAATCTCTGGCAGACTTTTATTGTGAAGCATCAGCAGGATGTGTTGATTAATAACTTGGGTTGAACAGAATGAATGAAGGAATGAACCAGTGAGAACAGTGTTTCTGCTGAGACATCTTCACTGTACGGTAGATTCTTTCTGTTTGAGGAGGTGTGACCCTCCTCTCCGTGACATCACAGTATGGGCAGAGCCTCTCACCTGTGTACAAAGTTAACTGTCCCATCGATGGGGTCGATGATCCAGGTGGGACTGTCAGTCAGGTCAAGACGCTCACCTGCAGCTACAGACTCCTCCCCGATGAACCTAAGGGTCAAAGGCCAAACGACAGCACCAGTTACCTGCTGAATTCCTCTCTGCTGTTGCCAAGCACATTTTAGACTGTTTCCAACCCTGCTGTCCAATCACAATCTGTTTCACTTAAAGGGTCATTCCACTGATTTATTTCACATGTAGATCAGTTTACTGGTCCTAGTTAGTCCTCATTCTGTGAAAACAGCTGTAAAAAAGCTGCCGAAAAACTTTTCTAAGCAGGACCTTATAAAATCATAATGGCCATTATTAATGTCTTGGAGGACTGAGACTAAACTCTCTATTAGTAGTCTCTATTCTGGTCATGTAGCTGAAAATAAAAAGACAAAGGAAAAAAGGCACAGAAAGAATGCAGTAAACAGTAGAAGAACAGTAGAACCTGTGTTGTGGGTATTTGTTCTTGATGGCTGAGATGAGGATCTTCTCAACTCTTTGATCAGTTTCTGTCACCAAATCAGCTGGAGAACTTTTCAACTTCACTTCTTTCTGTCGCTGAAATGCCGACAGGACAATCTGAAAAACACATATTGGTATTAATAGTAGTAGTAGTAATCATTACTTCCAAACTGTACTCATGGACATTACTTAAATAAATATTCCCACTGATTCGTCCACTGCTTTGAAAACAATGCAATGAATGTGATCAAACTGATAAAGTTCTTTGAATTTGAAGTGGATTTTGAAATAGACACGCCGTCAGTCACCTCGAAACAAACCAACATTTATGATGATTTCTTCTTCTCTTGTTGTCATTCATAACTTCACTTTTGTCATATGTGCTGTTGAAGCTCAACATCAGCAAGACCAAGGAGCTGGTGGTGGACTACAGGAGAAACAGAAGGTCCCCTCCCCCAGTCATCATCCAGGGGGAGGAGGTGGAGAGGGTGGACTCGTACAAGTACCTCGGGGTCAACAATAAACTGGACTGGTCTCACAACACCGATGCCCTCTTCAGGAAAGGACAGAGCAGGCTGTTGTCACCTGAGGAGACTCAGATCATTCAGTGTCTGCAGCAGGCTCCTGAAGTCCTTCTACCAGTCTGTCGTGGCCAGAGCACTGTTCTTCGCTGTGGTGTGGTGTGGTGTGGTGTGGGGGGTAGCGGCCTCAAGGCTGGTGAGGCCAGCTGACTCAACAAACTGGTGAGGAAGGCCCGCTCTGTGGTGGGGCTTGAACTGGACAGTCTGGAGTCAGTGGCTGAGAGGGGACGAAGGACAAGATCAAAGCCATCCTGGACAACCCCTCTCACCCTCTCCATGATGAGCTGTGGCAGATGGGCAGCTCTTTCAGCCAGCACATCAGTCCACCAAGGTGCAGAACTGAGCACTTCAGGCGCTCCTCTGTGCCCACTGCCATCAGACTGTGCAACGGCAGAGGACTGTCCTCACACTCAACGGCCCCGACACACTGTGCACTATGTACACACTGCTAATAACTTGCTGCTGTAATTGAACTCATGTCATTTTATCTCACATTATGTCACTTTAGATTGCCACTTTGTACTAGTTGTATATACGTTTATATATTATATATATATATATATATATATATATATATATATATGTGTGTGTTTATACTTTTATCTATTTTATATTCTTGCCACTTCTCTTGTGCTGTTGCAACGCCTGAATTTCCCCTCTGGAGGATCAATAAAGAATTATCTTAAATAGATCAGCGTTACTCACTGTGGCAGCTTGTAAATCTTTAATTGGCTTAGCTAATTATCAGATGATAATGAAGCTGATACACATAATTAATAGCAGCGTCACTGTTCACACAGAAAAATCAAGTCAGTTTAGGCTACAAACAGGAGACTTAAGATAACTGACTGCATGTTGTCAGTTATGGTGGTGAAAGGTCTGTTGGATGAGTAAATAAATGATAAGCTGCTTTAGAATAAAATAAATCACATACAGGGTTCACTTCACTATTAATATTAAAACCTTAAACCCTTTTTTAAACTTTTAAAAGTTTCTGCTGAATTAAATGAAACTGTCACTGAGCTGCTCATTGGTGTAACATCAGTTCAACTGCTGGCTGACATGACCGGCATTAAAATATTCCTTATCAAACAAAATCTCAAACCAGGAGGAGAGAAACAAATACAAAAATAAAATAAAGAGTTGTTCAGCAGCTGAATCAGAAATAAAAGAGTTACAAAGATGAAACTTCAAGAAAAATGAACAAATTACTTTTGATTTGTCTGCATTTAATATGAAAACAAAGTTTACCAAAGTTTCACTGGACTGTAGTTACATGTAACCTGACAGCTGTTCATTGTGACATACCTGACTGCATCTGAACAGCTGTGCTTCATGCAGCTGACAGGTGTGTGTGTGTGTGTGTGTGTGTGTGTGTGTGTGTGTGTGTGTGTGTGTGTGTGTGCAGGTGAGGGTCATTCAAAGGTCATCAGCTCAAATACAAAAACCTTCATTCTTCTCATTCCTCAACGTTTTTATCAAAATGTTACAAAAGTGTGAACTGAACCTGAACTCATCAACTCCCTCTGCAGCTGATTGGACAGACACACCACCTGTTGTGCTGCTATTGGTCAACACGACAGAAACACATTGTTCTTCCTCCTGCAGCTGTTGAGTCATATAGTCAAGTGTCCTCTGATTGGGCAGTATTTGTCTGAGAACTTATTCAATCACTGAGTTTGTTTGTTGTGTTATTTTGAATAAAAAAACAATAATATAAATGTTAAGTCAGCTGAGAGTGGAAATATCAAAATAATAATAATAATAATAATAATATGACTAGACTCGCTGGTGTTGTATCAACTCTTGCTGTTTTGATGTACGTTGCTTTGGATAAAAGTGTCTGCTAAGTGAAAATGTAGAATTGTAGAATAATATGTATGTTTTAAGCAGTGAATTAAAGACATGGAGGTTGAAACTCTAATTAAACTCAGCAGGTCACTTTGCAATGAGTGTAATAACTTTAAATTATTCTCAGGATGTGCAATATTAAAATAATTATTATAATTCATTCATCCTAAGAAATACAATAATGTACCTAAATCCAACATGTTATGTTATGACTGCATTTTATAACTCATTGTGATGTCATTTATATCTGACATTTCCTTCTTTTATTCAGCTTTCTCTGTTTATAAACCTGTTTCTGTAAATTACACATTTACATTTTTATTTTCATGTTATTTTATTCTTGTACACTTGGTACTTATTTTGTTGTTTTTAATCAAAATTGAAACTCAAATTTCTGAAGAATTTACGTTTTGGTTTCAATTTCTCAAAGTTTTGAGATTTTTCATAGAACTTAAGTCCTGACCTCTGTCTAAGTGCTGTGCTGTGATTGGTCTGTGAATCTCTTACCTCACTGGCCTGTTTGGCAATGGAGATGCCGAAGTTCAGACAGTTGGTCCAGTCGGCCATGGTGATGATGATGATGATGATGATGATGGAGCGTGGAGTGAGAACTTCTGTGAGAAAAGAGGAAGCACTGACATCAGAGAAGAAGAAGGAGAAGAAAAAGAGGCAAGATAATGACGTGAAAAAATATGAGGAAGAAGGAAAGATGATGACAAAGAAAATGGAAGTCAGTGACCTGAAAAAGAAAAAAAACTATAAAGAAGAGAAGATGAAAAATGACAAAGAAAAAGAGAAAAAGAACAGATTGACACAATAAAAGAGATTGATGAGAGAAAAAGAAGTCAGAAAGACCAAAAAGACAAAAAAATGAAAACGAAAATGAAAGAAGAAAAAGACAAGATGAAGACAAAAGAAAAAAGGAGAGAACTAAGGAACGAAGTGATGGAAGATGAGAATTAATTAGAAAATGGAGAGAATGAAAAGAAGACAAAAGATTACAAACTAGTGAAAGAAAATTTACAGACAAATAAATTGAAGACAAAAGAAAATGAAAAGTGAGAAAAGTAGAACCAGTGAAGCCATAGAACCCATGTTTGTACCTGAAGTCCAGTGACTTTCTGAAGAAGAACTTCTGAACTCTTCTAAATCTTTTTCTCTTTTTATACAACAAACAACCAATCAGAGCTCAGCTCACACCTCCCTGCAGCACAACCAGCCAATGGCAGCTCTGTGTGGATCAGCAGACTCCCTCCCCTCTCGCTTCATCTTCATCCCCTCCTCATCCTCACTGTCATGATTGATAACATGAGTCACAGTTTGGTTCATACTAACTTCAAAATAGTAACTTCAAAAAACTCTCAAAAAGTCTGTGATGTCCTGTGTGTGTGTGTGTGTGTGTGTGTGTGTGTGTGTGTGTTCAGAGGTCGAAGGCCATCAGGTCACAAGGAAGTGGCGGCACGTGTGGTTGGTCAGCTGACTGCAAACAAACATCCTGTTCAGAGACTCGTCCTCACGGCTAATTCTATTTGAAACAGCTAACATCTGTGTGTGTGTGTGTGTGTGTGTGTGTTCAGTAACAGTAACATGTCAGTAATAATAATGAACTTTATTTATATAGCACTTTTCTTCACTTCTTTACAAACAGCTTTACAAAAGGAAAATAAAACCAGAGCAGATAAAATGAGAAAAAGGCCAAAGGACACAAGCACAGACAAAGAAAAGACAATAAAATGAATGAATGAAGAAGAAAATCAAATGTTCCCAAAAGCTGTCACAAAGAGAAAAGTTTTAAGAAGAGATGTACAAGAAGTTAGAGGAGACACGTGGGAACATGTTTGGTCACAAACCAGGATCCATCCACACATCTTAATGGTCAAGAGGAAACATACCAGGTCAGTACATCAGAAATCTATTTAGGAGCCGTTCAATCATTTTGTAATCTAACAGCGAGCGCAGGGGTGATCATGTCTAACGAGTCCAGCAGCAGCGTTTTGGACCAACTGGAGACGAAGCAGGAGCCCGGCTGATAGCCGAGTAAAGTACATTTCAATAATCAAGCCGAGAACAGATAGAATAGAATTATCTCTAATTTTACAGATTATCTTGACCTGGAAAAACATTTTTGACTTGATCATCAAAACAGAAAAGATTAGCCTGAGATTCGTGGCAGTATATCAGTGTACTTGTCCTTGTTCTTCATCAGTATCAGAAATGAACAAAAATAAACTGAGGTCTGGTTCCAGTGATTCAGACTGACTCTGTATCTGAAGGACAGCTTTAAAAACACAGAAACAGTTTGTCTAAAGGAAGACAGATTCATTAGTGTTGTAGTTTTCAACATGAAACTCTCCTGGTGGAATCATCAAAAGATGCTGTTAACAAATATCTGCATCTTTGCTAAAAAGCCAAAGGTACAAGAAGCCTGTGGACATAAAAACTGAAGGAGAGAAGCCAACTACAACTCCCAGGGTGCATTTCACTAACAAACACCTGGTCTTTTGTCCAAAGGAGTCAAGTTGGTCAATAACACAAATGAGATTACATTTGGCTGCTGACTTAGAAATAGTTCAGAATGTGAAAGATTTCTGCTTCACTTTACATGTTAGAACTTCACCAAGCTTTCAATACTCAAACTTTCTGATTATTTGAAGGTTTCTTAGAAAATATTAGATTTTCAGGTTTGGTCTCAGACTTTTGGACCCAACTGTGCATGTGTGTATAAATATATATAAAAGATAAAAGATATTAATGTTGGTATCATCTGTGTGCGTCAGCAGTGTCTTATTTCAGTGTGTCAGAAACATCTTGTTTCTGTTAGTTTATCAGTCAGATTTCTTAAACACACACACAAACACACACACAGACACTTTCACAGACACACTCACATAAATTATATATATATATATATATATACACATATATATAAAATTGTGAAAACTGAATTATTAACTAATGAGTTTTATACATTGAGACAGGCCTGGTCAGGCCTCACGTTCAGACAGAGCATCAAAGGGCTGTTTGAGGGTTCAGATTTGGTTTTAAGGTTTAGGTCAGGCATTTAGTTGTGGTGGTTAAGGGTTCGGGTCAGGGGCTGTGAAATGCATTACATAAATGAGGGTACTCAATAGTATAAAAGTACAAACTTTTACATAAACTTGAGTGCGTGTGTGTCTGGAAACACCTGAAGGACTTTAATTCCTGTTAGAAACAGAAGATAAACCTTTATTCGTCCCACAGTGGGGAGTTACATACATTATGTATTTATATATATATATATATATACTATATAATTTGTTGTCTTGTTCAAATTTAACATTCAGTAACTAAATTTAGACACTAATGTAAAATCAGTGTTGACAGAGGTTTAGCAGCCATTTTGTTGACAGTGTAGTTCTGTTTGTATCGTAGTGTAGTAAAATTCACAATATTGTCTGACTTCTTCCTCCTCAGCTGCCATGATACGAAGAAAGCATTTAGCTAATGTTAACCTGCTAGCTAGCTTGTTTACTAGTTAAACTTTGTTTGTTGACTAACTTAAGTTAATTTGTTGACCAGCTAACTAGAAAACAGATTCGACCAACTAAAGAAAAAGACCACACAATGATAAAAACATGTCTCATTAAATCTTTTATTAAAAGTTTCACTCTGATTTCTATTTTTCTGTAATCTCATTGGAAGATGTCTCTTTTCCAGTGCGTAGTAAGTACAGCTGCACACCTGCAGTACAGGTAACACTAACACTGTTTGACCGAGCGGCTCGACTTCAGTGTTGTTGTTGTTGTTAATCAAATGTTTCTCTCATCGTTGCAGGTTTTTTATTTGTTTAATTTTTGTTTTGTTTTTTGGTCAAAATTCTGCTTCGAAGGTCAAGAATGAAATTTGGTTCTCAAACACAGGACAGCTGTGATTGGCTGCTGTGTTAGACTGGTTTTCATGTTTACAGAGGACTGATGAATTTGTGACACACTGGAAATCCGTATCAACAAACAGGAAGTCATCATCTTCCTTTCTTCATCTTGGACACTTTCTCTTTCCTCTTCTTCACGTGTTTTGGTACTTTGTTTTTTCTTTTTTCTCTCTGAGCTTCTTTCACCATCTTCTTTTTCTCCTTAAAGAACAAAACAAACATTATCTTCAATGAAACATCACTCTTCATCATGTCTTGTTTCAGACAGTTTTAGTTACATAAAAAAGTTGAAAACCTTTTTGTCAAAGGAGGCTTCCTCAGCCTGCTCCTGCTGATCTTCCTCTTCATCATCCTCCTCCTCCTCGTCCTCCTTTGAGGATGACGACTGGTCGTCCTCCAGGAGAGCAGGAACCTGAGGAGACGTTACGTAGAATAAGCCTGTTTATCTGTCCACATTTTTAGTCTGCAACAGGTGCTGTGATCACATGATTCCTGCAATAACACACCTTTGGAGTGTGTAATAACAGCTGACAAAAAATAAAAGCCTTAAAAATGTTCATGTCTGTAGCCTCTAGGCAACCCTGCCTGTCTGCCAGTGCACTCAGTCAATCCTTGTCTTACAGTTCTCTGACTGGATTGGCTTTCTTCCTCGTTGAGGTAACAGCACTGCCAGGTGGTCAGACTTACCGAAGTGGTGCATGTGTATTGGGGCTGGGCGATATGGCCTAAAATTAATATCATGGTATTTTTCACCCTTTGGGCGGCGACTGTATTATATCATGGTATTAGTTTTCTTGTATGTTTTGTAAGGACCTCTTGTCATGAGGTGTTGCTGTAGTAAAGGATGCCTGGAGTTATACGTGGAAATTACAGGGGAGGATCCAATCCTGGAAAATCATAGAACTGTCCCCCCCATATTCATATCATTGTAAACTTATCATTTATTGTCATAATATAATATGCATTGAATACATGTGCCAATTGTAGACGCAAAATAATGTGGTTCAGTGTTTTTAAAGATCCTTCATATGTCTCCCAATGGTTTAGTCCACTGCCGACCGACCCGCTAGTTACAATTTATAATTTAAGTTTATAAAATATTGTGCATATTTCACTTGCCTTACAGAGCATATATGTCCAAAAGTGAAGAAAAAAGTGAAGTAAGATATTTGCCTGCAGTGACAGCTGTGTAGTTTCGGTCACTTGCTCCCCCGGCGCTGCTGCTACCACTTAAGTTTGTTTTGGTCCGGGTCGCTTCTTCATATTCACGGCTGTGTGTGTTTTTTAAATGATGAAACAAGTAGCTAGTGTTTCCTCCTCTTGCTGTCACAACACGGCGGCAGATCTTGTACGTTGTTGTTGTTTCGTGTCGGATGTTTTTTAACCGAACCAGGTCCAAATAACGGAGGTGCCGCCTCAGACCAGACCATAGACTGTACAGAACAGGTCCAGACCATAGACTGTACAGAACAGGTTCGGACCATAGACTGTACGGAACAGGTTCGGACCATAGACTGTACGGAACAGGTTCAGACCATAGACTGTACAGAACAGGTTCGGACCATAGACTGTACGGAACAGGTTCAGACCATAGACTGTACAGAACAGGTTCGGACCATAGACTGTACGGAACAGGTTCGGACCATAGACTGTACGGAACAGGTTCGGACCATAGACTGTACGGAACAGGTTCCCACACTCCACTCATATCTGTACATAACTTGTATCAATACAGGCCACAGCTCCAACCTTTCTTCACCATGTGTTTCGCTAGTTGTCCCCTTATTGATAGCTTAGCTTAGCCTAGCATAACCATAGGCTATTTAAATGGCCACCACAAAGGCAGTTATAATGAATATGTTTTCAATTTTTATTTGCAACAAGCTATATAATGTATCAGGACAAGTATTCAGACCACAACTGAACTTTTGAAGAAAATAAAATGCCTTATGTTTTTAGAATTAGGCTATTATTGATTTATCACGGTGATGATGGTATTGCAAAATCCATATTGTGGCGCACACCGCGGTGAAGACACCGGAATACCGCCCAGCCTTAATGTGTATGTATGCATTCCTAATGTTACTGTAGCAGTGGTCCAAAGTGTTATTTCCACTGGTGGGAAATTAACAATCTGATGGAGTTTGGGTATATTTTTCCATAGTTTATAGTGAAAATCCCCAAAACAACAGCCGGTGTATCCTCATGTCCACTGATCATGTTGCGCAGTTCTCTGAGTGTGTTGTCCTTTTCGGCAAAGGGGGCAAGTACACAAATGGACTGCAGAGATTTTCTAGGCTACTGACCACTCAAAGTGCTCTACAACACATGCCATTCACACACACACACTCACACATAGATAGTACAGCTACTGGTAGCAATCTGGGGTTCAGTATCTTGCCCGAGGACACGCAGACTGGGAGAGCTGGGGATCAAACTGGACAGGGACACGAAACAGGACTGGGATATCATCCTTGTGTCGGTACACCAGGACCGCTTGACCTGCAGGATTTTTGCTGGAGGTGCTGCTGACGGCTCTGAGGACCATGTCACCGGCCAGTGTGATGGACTCATTAGGGGTCCTGTGTCCGAACTACATTTCACAGAAACACAGCACGGATCGATCCTGAATATACATCTGTGTAGCCATCCGACCGTGGAGGTCATCCATTTTATTCATAAACTGGACCTTGGCAAATATTCTAACCTTACTTCGTGTCCACTCTGGCCATCCCCACCTGCCACGCTTCTGTGAAGGCCTCTGGTTTCCATAAAAGTGCCCTGCTGCAGCCTGGCATGCTGATGCAGCTCCAGGAAGGAGTCAAGCACACTAAGGCCAAAATATCCTTTGTGACCCAGTTTGCCAAGGTGTTTTAAAGTCACCTGATCACACTTAACATGAGTCCTTATCGCACATGAAAGGATAGGAGAGACAGCTATGAATAGAAAGCAGAGGTAAAGCTTGATTGAGAGAACTTGGCAAGCGCCATCTTTTTGTTTTATTTGGGTTTTTTGTTATGGTAATTTCCCCCATAATTCTTTTTTCCCATTTATCCTGACTCTGTAATGCACTTTGGCTTTTAATGTGAAACATTGGTGAAGAAAGTGTTAAGTTTAACTGACAGAATCTTAATCGTGAAAAAATAAGGCGTGATTCTCTCCACAGGTAAACAAGCTACTTTCCATTTAAGTGAACTAAACTGAACCAACATTAGAATCAGATAGAGTGTGAGGTGATCGTACCGTTTGAACTCCAGACAGATCCTTCTTCAGTCCCGTCAGCGTCTGATACAGAACCTGAACAACATCATCATCATTCATAATGTTACAGTGGCACTGACTAGTCACACAGGTAACATGTGATTTCGCCTCTTTCACTGCTCAACAATAGAAACCATTAAAGACAGTTAACAGATTACAGGTGACCTGCTGTTCAACACCTGGATACTCTGATTAAAGCAGGTCTGTCCCAGGTGCCTGAAATCTGGTGAAATCTCTGGTTGGTGGTCTCAGATCTCACAGTGACTCTACTGACAGCTGATTTAGAGGTTTGGAGAATTCAGGACCAAATTTCTGTTATTTGAATTTATGGAACCTTTGTTTCTACAGGATGGGTTAGCTGAGCATATCTGCTGTTTTAGTTAGGAATTAAAACAGGTAGTGAATCACAGGCAGAGAACAGCTATTGTCTTAACTTTTTAGGAGATATTACAGATTATTCCAGGCTTGAGGCAGCTGCACTGACAACAAAGACAATGTCTTCACTGTCTCTACAGTAAAGACGAAAGAAACAGTCTCCATCATCTTTACTGTCTCTACTTCTCTCAATAAAAGCTATCTTATCTTGTTTTTGTGTTTCTTACATTGTCATTGTGTCCACTGATGGCAGACTCCTCCTCCTTTGACTTCATCAGGTCAACGTCTCGCTCGTAGTGGCTCACCTCTGTCAGAGTGCGTGGGATGTAGGCCTTCTTAAACACCTGGGGGACACTCACTGTTAAAGGGGAGTCAAACAGTTTCCACAGAGAGGTGGTCATTATTGTAACCATCTGAACATCATATTTGTGTTTGTCACCTCCTCATCCACTCGGTCCTGATCTGATCGCTGCTCCGACGTCCGTTCAGCTGCGATCACCATTGCCTGGATGACAAAACAGACACACAAAAAAATAAACTATTTCTGTCCATCTTCTTTCAGCTTATCTTATTTGTGACTGTTTTGTTTGTATCTATCTTGTCTGTTAATATCTGTTTTTTACCTCTTTGTATTTTCTGTAATTAAGTATTGTTAATTAAGTTATTAATAAAGTTAAAAAATAAAATTATATTGTTCTGGGAAGTGTACCTTCTCCAGGTACTGGTCGATGTTGTGGCAGGTGATCGATGGGTCGGTGATGAAGTCAAACAGCTCTCTGACCGTCATCACCGCCACACCACGCTTCACGAAGAACTCTGTAAAAAAAAAAAAAAAAAACATTAAAAACTCCAAAATGATTGGTTTGAACCTGACATGTACAGACAGATCATAGGAATCAGAGCAGAACTTCAATCATACAGGAGAATGTTTAATATAAGAGATTCATCTTTCAGATTCATTTGCAAGACAAAATGCGAATTTTTATTTTCACAAATCTGACTTATGCTCAGAATATTATTCGGACATTTACTATGAAAACAGTATTAAACCCTGTGCTGCAGAGTCTCACCGCTGACATTGTTGCAGTCCTTCCTGAGGAACTCGAGAGCATGAGGATGATCATGCTCCACTGACTGTGACACGTCAATGATGTAAGCATCTCCATTGTGATATCTGCAGACAGGTTAGCAAAATTAATCAGAAGAAGAGAGAGAAATCATCTTTATTGGCCAAGCACGTGTACACATACATGGAATATGACATTATTTATGTAATTGCTCTAACAGTTAAGAACAAGGACAACAAGGCTAAACAAATAAAGGTGAAGAATCAACAGGACAACTGAGTGACTTGAATGAGCCTCTGATGAGTCCATCAAATCCACCCGAGTGCTATCTGAGCACAAACTTGAATGGAAGAGATATGACTCAAGGAAAGTTGGTTTGATTGCTGACCTAGAAATAGTGCGGAAATATTTCTTCTTCATTTTAAAAGTCATAACTTCTTCAAACCTTCAATCCTCAAACATTTTGATTATTTCCAGGTTTACGTGAAAACAAAGAAAGTAAGTGGACCTTTAGTGTTCAAGGGTTATTGACACTGTATGACTGTTTTAACTGTTCATCAGACTGATGGTCTGTGGAAGGAAACTAGTCTTGTGTCTGGTTGTTCTGGTGTGCAGAGCTCTGTAGCGCCTACCAGAGGGGAGAAGTTGGAACAGGTAGTGTCCAGGGTGTGACGGTCTACAGTGACTTTTCCTGACTCTGGAGGTGTAGAAGTCCTGAATGGGGGGCAGGATGACACCAGTGATTTTCTCTGCAGTCCTGACTTTGTTGTGGTCTGTAATTTGATGGTTGATGGTTGATCCAAACCAGACAGTGATGAATGAACAGAGAACAGACTGGATGACTGCAGAGTAAACCTGCACCAGCAGTTCTTGAGGTAGGGTTACTTCCTGAGCTAAAACAGGATGTTCATCCTCTGCCGGGCCTTTTTGATGATGGAGTTTATGGTAGAGACCTACTTTAGCTCCTGGGAGATTGTGGATCCCAGAAACTTGAAGGTTTCCACAGCTGACACTGTGCTGTTGGGTTTGATGATGTGGGGCAGTGTTGAGGGCTTCTCTGGAAGTCCACTGTCATCTCCACAGTGTTGAGTGTGTTCAGCTCCAGGTTGTTCTGACCACCAGAGGACCAACTGTTCTCCTCCCGTCTGTCTGCTGAGTAGTCACCGTCCCGGATGAGGCTGATGGAACTTCAGGAGTTTAACAGACGAGGTCTCCTGAGGTGCAGTCGTTGCCCAGCCCTCTTGCTGCACTTCCGCTTCTTCGGACACCCCTTACGACATCCCCTCCCTGCGCCACTGGCAGCAAGCTGAGATTGTTCGTGTTCCTTCAGCAGATTATTATGCAAGTTGGTTGCTGGATGATTCCTATGCTGTACGAGCGTCTGGTGATGGTAGACATGAACACTGGTTGCTCTGACGTCCATAGTTAATGTTAAAGAAGCAAAAAGAAAACAAAAACAGCACTGTTTTGGTTCTGCAGTCAGGTGTGCTGCTTCCACACTGCCGGCTAAGGAGCACTCAATGGGCTGTCCGTATTTTGGTAGTTTGTGGGTGAAGTTTTACCTAATAAAGCCCCCCAAAACAATGAGCAGGGAGTCTGGGTGTTTATGCTCAGCCAGGGGTTGCAACCCCTCACTAACACTGGCATGAGGTGGGATGTAAACAATGACCAGAAAAAAAAAGGAAAACTCCTGCAGTGAATAAAATGTTTTACAGTCTAGGAAAATGATCCCCTTAACACTAGGACTTCTGTACACCATCCGGTAGATGGAGCTGAGTGTCTGGAAGGGCTCACCAAGTAAGTAAAGTCAGTAAAGCACCGTGAAGCAGATCTGTAAAAATCTGCGTTTGCTCTGTTGAGGAGCAACAGTTCAACCATCTTGTCGGCCAGAGAGCCGACATTTATCAGAAACCTGTGGGAGCGCAGTTCAAAAAGCCCACTGCCTCAGTGTAATGAGTGCTCCGGCTCACTTCCCTTCACTGTGTCTCCTGCTAATCCAATAGAAAGCTGCTGCTTCTCCTGCAGTAATCAGTACTATAATCAGGGAGGGAGAGCTGGAAATTTAACAAACAAAAACAGAAAAGCACCAGAGAGCACGGGACTGGCTGCCATCCATGCACTATGTTAATGAATATTACCAGGAGGAGTTTTACTTTGAGAGGTTTGTGTGTGTGGTGGGTGTGTCTTGTTGGTGAGCATGGTCTCTTACAGCATGTTGAACTCGCTAAGGTCTGCGTGGACGAGTCGAGCCTCCTGGAACATTTTTCTCATGTTCTGCAGAACCTGCAGGTAGAGCTCACGAGCCTTTGATTCTGACAGTGACACGTTCTTCAGCAGAGGAGCTGGCCTTACCAATCAACACACGAGAGAGTGATGAGTACATGACAGGACAGTCATAATTAATTTGTTAATTAATTAATTTGATCAATCACCCTGATTGGTTCTTACATGTTATCTTTTCCAATGAAGCTCATCAACAGAACGTGACTGCGGAGGAGAAGTGGTTCTGGACTTGGGATTCCTGCCGTCCGCAGCCTTAAACACACACACACACACACACACACACACACACACACAAACAGTCAGGTTCTACTGGGTTCTCCCTGCCATTCTGTACAGGTTCTACCTGTCAGTCACATCAGGTTCAACTGAGTTCTATCTGTAGGTTAGGTCAAGTTCTTTTGAGTTCTACTTGTCAGTTGGTGCGGCCCCTACTGGGTTATACTTGTTAGTCAGATCATTTTCTGCTTTACATCAACATCAGTACAGAAAAAAAGAAAACACAAAGAACAAAAACATTCAAAAAAACATACAAACACAGAAAGCACACAGCAACCAGTCACCACCCAGAGCAAAGCCTTGAAATTATGTAAAAGCCAACCTACAGAAGTGGGTTTTTAAGTGTTGTTTGAAATAGTCAACAGACTCATGGGACGGGAGACATTGTTCCAAAGTCTGAGCGCCAGAACAGCAAAAGAGCAGCCACCTGTGGTTTTTTGTTTGGCAGGTGGTAAAGCCAACAGGTTTTGGTTGGATGACCTCGGTTACTGCTTGCAGGTGAAAGGACTTAGTAGCTGGGAAATGTAGGCAGAAGCTAAGCCATGTAGTGCCTCATAACCAGAAGATTAAAGGAAGATTCAAGAAAGATTAAAAGAATCTGAAAATCGATACGTTCTAATTCAAAAGCCAATATTAACAGTCTGATTTTTTAAATGTTTCTGAATTGAACAAAAACAAAGAGGATTGAACAAATTTGTTAACATGGTGTTTCAATTGAAAAACAGGGTTCCTAGATTCCTAGAGTTTGGTTTGACATAGAGGCAAGTGGGTCAATACACTGAAAAATGCTATGTGTAGTATTTTCAGGGCCAAGTTTTGTTTTGTCGGAATTGCTGAACTAGGTTTAGTGACAACCAGTCTTATATAATGGCTAAACATCAATTAATGAGGATGGTATGATCAATGGCATCAAAGACAATGCTTGTATTGAGTAAGACTAAGATGGAGTGTTCCCCATATCAGCCTGCACAAGGATGTAATTTTGACTATTGACAGAGCAGCTTCAGTGCTGTGTTTTTGGCAAAAAGCCAGATTGAAATTGATCAAAAATCTTATTTCTTTCAACAACTTCAGCGAGCTCCTCAGCAATAAATGTTTCTGGTACTTTGGAAATGAAAGAGGTATAAAATTCAAGACCAGGTTTTTTTAAAACATGATGTGCATGATAATGGGGGAAATTGGTTTAGTAAATTTGGAAAATTACTGTATATATCAGAATGGGGGCAAAATGCTTCTGATGCCGTGATTTTGTTGACAATAAATGTTAAATACAATTCACAATCTTCAGTTGAGGCTGCATAGAGCAGAAAGAGTGTGATGTACAAGCTGCCTGCGCTAAACAGAGCTGAGGGATTGTGCTAATCAGTAGTGATTCATTCTGAAAAGTAAGCTGTTCTTGCATCCTTTAGTTTAATTTTAATTTCTTCCATCTGTTCTCAGCCCTCTTGCAGTCTTGTTTACAATGGATAGTATCATTTATCCATGTATAAATCTGAGAAAACAGATAAGAACTTTTGTGCTGACTGGTTATCACAAATGCTGGAACACACTGTTTGGTTCTGAATCAGAGAAGGCAACGGCAGTATTTCAGTTCAGATAAGTGTAGGCAGAGTACGAATAAATGGCAGCAGACCCCAGTCTTTAGCCTCGTCTCAGGTCATAATTAGAAACTCCAAATTATTGGATGTGATGTCAGCAAATATAGCTGGAGTGATGGATTGCACAGATTGCAGGTAATATGGGTCAAGTTAATACCGGTGACTGTAATTGTGTGAACAGAGACAACAAAAGTTTGTGATGACAGGAATCGGTGAGACTGGTTTGACAGAGGGACCACGAACAACCATTTAACATTCCTGTTTGGAATCGCTGCAAGATTTACACAGTAGAGAGGTTCTGACCTGATGAGGTTCCTCATCTCCTTCTCTGCCCAGGTTCTCACCATCTTCCTGGGGTTTCCTTTACAGTAACCGTGACGGAACCTGCAGAACAACAGAAGAACTCTTGTAAACTAATGTTTACTGATAACAGCTGATACCAATAGAAATGAATAACAACTGCTGATTGTTAATAAGAAGTGACAGTTACTGACTTTTCAGAGAGCAGACAACTGATGTGTCTGATGTTTTATTTTGGAGATAAGAGGAAGTTCATACATCTATCTGTAGTAAGGGGGAGGAGCCTGTGTTCTCCTGCTACTGATTGGTAGTTTAGAACCAACAACAGCTTGCTGTCATGTTAACTAACATTAGCTTCAGTTTTTATGTCCAACCATTGTAACCTAACATCAATGAGCAACTTTATTCTGTACAATTCCTGCCCTATCAGACCGAACAAAACTATTGACCGATGTTATGGTTTCGTCAAAGGTGCATATAAGTCTGTAGCTTTATCCTCTCTTGGCTCTTGCAATGACAGCACTATTCTTCTTATCCCAACCTACAAGCCACTCCTTAAAGTAACCATCAGAGAAGTGGAAATCTGGAAATGCTTTTGAGGAATCTGAAAGCACAGACTGAGATGCTTTTAACAATTCTACCCTTGATTTTGATGAGAGGGCTGAGGTGATATCCCCTTATATTCCGTCTCTGAAATACTTAATTGTCCCAACCAAACATGCGAAGGTGTTTCCAAATAACAAACCCTGGTTAAATAAAGCAATGAAGCACACCCTGAGGGTGGATGAGGATAAAGCAGAAGCTAAAAAAAGAAATCAGACATGAAATTAAGAGGTTGATCATGGGCCAGTTGTAGAAAACTTTGTAGAGCGCGGTGACAACCACTTTCTGAAGTTAAATGTTTACCAAACCAGAGACATGGCCATTGACTTCAGGAAAACCTCCCACTCGACCTCCCATCTATCATTAATGACTGACTTGTTGAGATGGTTACGAGCTCCCGGGAACAGTGATCGACTAAACTTTAACGGTGACCTCAACAAGTCTACAATCTACAGAAAGGGCAACACAAACTGCAGACTTCACTTTATTTGCAGACTGAATACTTTAAATGTGGATGGAACAATGTTTATTTGGTATTTGGTAACCTCACAGTGCTAAACAAAAAGTGTTTGTTCAACCCATATAGCAGCTTTTTTTTTTAGCAGATATCTATGACAGACAAGTTCTGCAGAAGTGTTCAATCTCTGCTCTGATCAGTTAGAGTTGCTAACTTGCTCCCCAAGGTTAAAGAGCAATAGCTTTAAATTTTACTTTGTTTCTAGTGCAATAAATGCACTTCATTTGCAATAAATCTTGACAGCATTGTTGA
This sequence comes from Holacanthus passer, assembly GCA_025331565.1. Lineage (NCBI taxonomy): Eukaryota > Metazoa > Chordata > Actinopteri > Pomacanthidae > Holacanthus > Holacanthus passer. The sequence continues at coordinate 152,942 of JAFREQ010000178.1, forward strand.
GCAGCACTTTATCACGGCTACCATTCCAACATGACATGACATCATACTGAGGTGTTTTCTGCCTGCACACTCACCTCTTTCTGGCTCTCAGTCTCCTATTCTGTGGTGTGTGACTGACCTGAACTCTTCTTCTGTGGTGTGTTACTGACCTGAACTCTTCTTCTGTGGTGTGTGACTGACCTGATCTCTTCTTCTGTGGTGTGTGACTGACCTGATCTCTTCCTCTGTGGTGTGTGTGACTGACCTGATCTCTTCCTCTGTGGTGTGTGTGACTGACCTGATCTCTTCTTCTGTGGTGTGTGACCGACCTGAACTCTTCTTCTGTGGTGTGTGGCTGACCTGATCTCTTCTTCTGTGGTGTGTGACTGACCTGATCTCTTCTTCTGTGGTGTGTGACTGACCTGAACTCTCCACTGACATATTTGTCTCGGTCTTTGAATAACAGGATGGAGGTCTTGTAGATCTTGATTGCTCTGCTGTCTCCTGTGGAGGTGCTGGCGTGATAAACATTCGCCTGAAGAACACATCAGATAGACAGACAGCGCTGGTTACTTTATTTACTGTCAGAATTACAACATTCAACATCTGTTTGGAACATCCTGCTGTTCAGTTGGTGTTCCACTCTGCAGGTCTTTCTCAGTACACAACACACCGAGATCAGCATCGAGAACTTGTTAACGTGAACTCAGGAGTCCAGACTGCTGAAGATGAGAGGACAACCAGTTTGTACCTGAGACACACCTGTGTCCACTGTACTGTGACACCATATCCAGCACACCTGTACATGATGGTACTATGACATCATCATCTCAACTTGTTTGTTTCACCGTTTTGATAAGTAAAAATTAGTGTATTGATGAACAATTTCCAGACCTCCTTCCCTGTGCTGATGCAGCCGTTGATTTCACAGATGACTCCTCGACTCAACATCTTGAAGAGAATCATTCGAGTTCGAGGATCTAAAACCTGCAAGAGAAGAATAATAATTATGTTTCAGATTTGCTGGTTATTGATCTCTCTGTCTCTGTCTCTCTGCAGCAGAGACAATAATAACTAATAGTAGTTCCAGCTGTTTGTGTACAGAGGAACTTCTTTACTGCAGATCGTGTAAACGGTCTATCAGAGCTCGGCATGAGCAAAATGTCATATAAATTTGTTCTGTCACTGAATAATATTCAACATAAACATTGATAAACAGATTCATGACATCATTATCATTATACAAGTTATCACATTATGAGGAAACCAAATCCACACTTTTCAACTCAATCTGCACTTAAACTGACATTCAGAGGTGGAGGGTTGGCAGATGCCTGAATGGAATTGAATGGAATTGATTACTGTTGTTGTGTTTTTACAGATTTCATCATGGACATTTGTCACTCCCTGACAGGCCTTTTCTATATAAAAGCATCTTCATGCTCACCTGTTCGACTGTGGCTCGATCTGATTTGTCCTTCACTCTGTACCTGCAGAGAACAGCCAGTCAGAAGGTTAATCACATCAGTGGCGTGACCTGTGATGTAAACAGCATTGAGGTGAGTTCAGACATACGTATCAGCTTCTTTCTGTTTCTGCATCGCCGTCACTTTATTGATCACTGAGTCGGCGAAATTCAGTTTATCTGAAATCAAAACAAACAGACTAAAACAGATGATCATGAAATCGATATTAATATGATGAATCGGGTCAAATTATTAAACCTCCAGTTCAAAGGGTAATAAAGTGAAAACGAGAAATAATGTGATTCAAATGAGCAGTCTGTGGTCAAGATGGATGTAGAGAAGTGTTTGCGTGTACTTGTGTCTGGTGTTTGTGTGTACTGGTGTGTATGTCCTCAATGAAGTAAATGTGATGCAGCAGCTGATTATCTGATGCATAATAAACAAACATTTATTTTGTAGTTTATTTTATTTATGATATAAATTTATAATTTTATATTCATCATTATTCTGGTCTGCAGACATTAAACTGAAGATGAAAAAAATTTCATTTCTGACTCTTTTTCTTTTCTTGTTTTTAGGTGTCGGTTGTTGTCCACTACGATTCAGTTCAGGTTAGAACCAGCATGTTTTCATGTCGTTGGAACAAAACATTAAAGAAAAATGAGAACATTCCAGAGAAAGTCTGTAGTTTGATGCTTTCAGAGAAAGCATCAAATGTTCTTCTGATGTTTAACCATCAGAAGTTGATTTGTGTGTGTGTGTGCGTGCGTGCGTGTGTGTTACCCAGGTTGATCTTGTGTTCGTATTTCCTCAGAGCTTTATCAGACGGAGTCGACGGCAGAGTCTTATTCGACAGATTCTGTCTGTTGGACTGACCAATAAAAACAAACTATATCAATCAATCATATCGATCAATATTCAGCTACCTGAACAAAATTTATAATCAATAATTAACTGTCAGATTGACCAGAGTGCGTCTGTCTGACCTGACAGTTGAGACTTGTCCTGTTGTATCTTTTAGTCAGATCTCCTCCTTCTGAACGCCACGCCCACTCATCATCTTCATCTTCATCATTTTCACCCTCATCCTCATCCTCCTCCTCCTCCTCTGATGAAGGCTGCACAATGATATCACTCGTCTGACACTGTCCAGCCGACAACTCTGATGGGTTTCTGCCGATAACAGAAAAAAAAGGTTTTGTTAGGGTTAGAAAAAAAGAGTTTTCTGTTTTGATTTTTATGATCCAAACCTTAAAAATGGGACATCTTCCATGAGTCTGATTTGAACCAATCCACAGGCTTCATCAGTTTACAAGAACTTGTGTAAGATGCTGTGATACATACCTATAGACAACAAAACTGTGTCCCAACAACAAATCTTACATGAATAAAGACATCAAGGATCATGTCAAACAAAAGAGGACTGTCTTCAGCAAGAAGGACCAAGTGCAACTAAGATCAGGACAGGGGGAGCTGAACCAGAGACTCAACACAGCTAGAAGACAATACAAGGAATGCTGGCAGACGACTTCTGTGCAAATAACACAAAGAAACGGTGAGTCCCACTAGGAAACCACTGCCCACAACAGAAGACAATGCTACAGCAAATGACTGGAACAACTTCAACAAGAGACACCAATAAGGCAACAGACCCTGATGGAGCCTCAGTCTGCGTCTCTGTCTGTCAAAGGTCTGTTGATTCACATACAGACCCATCTCTCTGGAAAACAGCAATCATTACTGTTCTTCCAAAAACCTGCTCCCCAAGAAAAGAATGAGCTCATTTGTCATGAAGTGTCTGGAGAAGTTGATGGTGTGGAAGCTGAGCTGAGCTCAGTTTGTCTATGAAGACAATCATGGCATTGATGATGCAATACTAACAATAATACACCTTGTTTTACAACACCTTGAAAACCCCAAGGCCTAAACCAGACTGGGGCTTGTAGACTTCAGCTCTGCTTTAATAACCTGCAGCCACACAGATGTCTGTTGTCATCAGGTGGTGTCACTCAATTTGGACCAACAGGACCCAGCAGGTCTGAGTGAACCAGAATTGATCTGAGTCTGAAGTCACAAACACATGTGACATCTCCCAACCTGTTTTCTTTCAACACAAATGATTGTCTAAGCTTTCGCCACATGTTGGGACATTTGTGGTTCAGCAGTTTGTACAATGCTGTGATGACCATCATGTCTCTGTAAACAAGATGTTGGTCCAGGACATGCGGGGGGTCATCCTCCACTGCTGCTGCATGACACCTGTTCACAGCCAGGTTCATTCTCATCTTGGTTTGTTCACAGTTAAGTTCAATCACAATCAGCCTTTTGAACCTGTGTTTGCATTACATGATCTGCTCCCATCAGACCGGAAAAGATACCTGAGCAGGTCTACAACCTGTCGTCCCTCCATCAGAGAATCTCAGGGCATAAGAAGCTCATCTGAAAGTTCATATAAAGAATAAAGACCTTTGAGACAAAAGTGTCCAGTGTCTCACCTGTCTTCCTCTGCGTCATCAAACTGTCCAGGTACAGAGTGGTACGCCGACATGACGTCACACACAGATCAATACCAAAACCAGAACTACAACCAGGCCAGAACCCGGTCCAAACTGATCGGGACCGCAGAGCACCCCAGTGAGACCCTCAGACAGCAGCGTGGCCTCCTTACTACCGGGTCTGAACACGTGACTACGGCGACAGACAAGGGAGTGTTGATGACCTGCAACTCAGTGCTGACCCCTACAGGGAAGACACGGAAGCAACATATACATTATTATTATTGTTGTTGTTGTTGTTGTATTGTACTGGAGAAACTGTTGTCCATCCTGCACCACCACCCTCTCCACCAGCTGCTGGACAGACAGTGGAGCTCGTTCTGCAACAGATTGATTCAGCTCCGCTGTCATAAGGACAGAAACAGGAAATCTTTCCTGCCATAAGTCCGTTTAATTCTGCAGCTCAGTCTGACAGAGAAAACTCAGGACTCACAATATTGTAGTTTATACGTAGTTTCTGATCTGTTTGCACTTCATCTGATCACGTTATGTTCTTTGCACTAACTACTTTACTACCTTCTACTACTGCTAGTGTTTTTTAGCTCACTTTCCTGAAGCACGCCGTTATTTAATGTGATATGTGTTGTGTTGAAATATCTAGCTCTCTGTCTGTCTGTCTGTTGTCACAGTCGGTCACTTGGTGGCGGTAATGGTGCTGGTTGCAGGTTGTCCTAAAACCCAAGCCGACGAAGAAGAAGAAGCAACACGTCATGTAGCTGTTAGCTTCCAGCTCACAGAACCGTTTTAAATTAAGTCATATAGTGCCAATAAAGCTATCATGAAGGTGTCCGGTGATCTGGACCAGACTCCTCGGTCTCTGCTGGTCTGTGATCGGTCCAGTTTCCTGGACGAGAAGAACCGACTGAGTTCACAGGTGGAGCAGCTGCACTTCAACTACAAGGTAACAACATTAGCACGTTAGCTTTAGCCGTGTTAGCGCAAACTGGGGACCGATGTTAGCTAACATGCTAACAGGAAAACAAAGTAAACAAACCGAGTTTACACGTGTGTGCGCGGTAACCGGTAACATAGTATAAATACTTTACCTCATTTAGTGTAAATACTGTTTGTACTTTTTCTAGTTTTTTCTATTGCCACTTTATTTTTTGTTACTGCTACCTTATTTTTAACTTAGCCACTTTATTTGTATTTATTTTGAGTACTGTATTTCAGTTTGCCTGTTCTGCTGCTGTAACAAGTGAATTTCCCCTGAGGGGGATCAATAAAAGTTCTTATCTTAGATTCCAAACATTTGAACAGTAATTTTAAACTTCAGGTTGTTTTTCATCACTCGTTCTTGGACAGATATCACCTGAACAGAAAAGAGTTTTTGAAATAGTTTCTTCTCATTAAGAGCGATAGTAAAATGATTGACAGTCAGACTTGATTATTCTTATTCATTTAGAGTCAGACAGAGAAAAATCACTGCAGTAAAAACAGCTTGAATTAAAAAATGGTTTATTAGACACCATGTCATATATTTGCTTATATATTATATATTTTTGTTAAAGGTGACAGAATCACAGACTAAATCTTAGAATTCTGTATTATATAGCAGTAATAGAGGTGGTCTTCACACCCGTATTGCGGATCAATCCAGGTGAGTTCAATGTTTGCTTGTGATGTCAGAAAAAACACAACATAATAAACACGGATGTTGCTCAGTCTGTGTTTCACAATGATTCGACCTTCAATTTTAGGAGTCGCTCACCTGAGGAATGGCTCTCAGTGTAGTAATAAGCTGTTGTTTTACCTGCACAGGTGTCTGTGTTGCTGCCTGAGTGTAGCTCCACCCCCTCTCACCTGGATGCTGTATTAAACAGTTTCAGCAGTTTCTTCCTGATCAGGAAACTGCCGATATACGAACTGCTGGACGAACACTTCCTGAAGACCGCCGTGTACAAGGGTAACACCTGTACACACACCTGATACACAAAATATTCAGCATTTATCTAAAACATTCACAAGAACCAATGGGTCAGTTTATATACGAATATGTTCATATGGATATCAAACACTGAGTTTCTCTCTCTCTCTCTCTGTCTCTCTCTCCCTCCCTCTCTCGGTCTGTTTGCTCTCTCTGTCTCTCTGCCTGTCTGTCTCTCAGGCAGTGTGTATGGACTGTCCTACAGGACCAGGATTGATGAAGAGAACTGTGTCGCTCTGATGCCAAACGGTAAAAACTCTCCTCCTCATCAGCACTGATGATGTCATCAGAATTTCAGCAGAATGCAGCAGCAGAATTTCTATTGCACCACTGAGCACATCTCTCTAACTGACTGTCTGTCTTTCTGCAGGTCACCTGTCTCTCTCTCTGGATAAAGACTCCTTTGAGATGTTGGGAGTTGAAGGGAAACCATCCAGGTTCAACCACAGAGCAAACTGCAGATTTGGTCTGAACTACAACATCATAGTGACACCATCTGTCTCACGCCTTCTCTGAAAAGAGTTCTTTATAAAACAGTTGATGATATGAAACATTAGAATAAATGTTAGAGTAGAAATACTGGAGTTTACCTGGTTGAGATGTACCTGAGAGTCAGACAAGCTGGCTGATCCAGCTCCAGTCAGCAGGCGGGTTTAAAACGATGTCACACAAGTATGAACATGTATGAGCTAAAGCTGTGAAATGAACGACGTCTGCACACTTTGACCTCATTATTAACTTCTGTGATCTGTTTACCATTTCCTGACAGCTGACATCTTAAAAATAAATAAAAAATACTAATAATAAATAAAAATACTCTGTGTATATCTGTGTATATATATTACAGTAGTATCTGTGGATTTGACTGACAGCAGCATGGCTCCTGGTGGGCGGGGCTACCAGAGACTCCTCACAGGTCTGAGATCACGACTTCAACTGAAGACCGACTTTCTCCTGTCACATCATCCGGGTGAGTTAGATCATCTAACAGCTTTTAAAATGTACTTTAGCTTCAAAGCACAGATGACACTTTACGGAGTCACAGAGAAGTTAGTCACTGAGCTGAGTGTTTGAGCTCTTCACACCATTTTAATTCTGCATTTTTAGATTTTAAAATGAATCCAAAGAGCAGTTTAAGGACTCATGATAACGTCTCCTTGGGTAAGCAGTCAGTGGTGATGGATGGTTTCTGTAATATCTGGTGGATTCCTGCTACCTGGGCCCGCTCCACCTACTGTGTTTGAGACAGCCCAGCCAGTAAGGAGGACTCTGTTGGACTTTGGATTGACATAGGAGATCTGTTATATCCTGGAGTACATCCTGGTAAGACCTCAGTCCAAAATATATCTGAGAGTAATTGCTGCTTAGGAGTGAGAATAATGTCAGATCTGAAAATCTGAAGGTCAACCTGCAAGAATGCCAACAAGATTCAAGGTGATGAGGATGTTTTGACAAGTTGGAACAACAGAAAAGACAAGAAGCCTCTTTAAGTGCTTCACTCAAGTGATAAATGAGAAGTGACAAATAAGAGAGCGGACTCCACTGACTGAGATTCAGTCTGAAATACTCAAAAAGATATTGATGAACTAGAAGACAATCAGGTCAAGTATTCAGCTGAGGTCTGAGAATTTTAATCAAACCTAGGGGACTGAAATGACAATTCTGAGAGGTTGGATTGAAGGCATCAATCCTGACAGAGCTGATGAGCCAGCAGTGTTGACTTAATCTTTGATGCTTCTACAATCTGTTAATTACTCATAACCCCCTGCTGTCTGTCCTGTAGGGGGAGGAGCCTCTCTGCAGGCCCTCCTGTCCCGTTATGATTGGTCGGAGCACAGACCTGAGATCAGCAGTCACACCCTGACAAACCTGTCGTGCCCCACCCTGCTGACCTCTGACCTGCAGTCATGTGATCCTCACAGCCTTCTGGAGTGGATCGGAGCCGTGGGCGCTCACATCAGCTGGTGAGTGGAGATACCATGACAACGTGCCTCACTTTACCTGCTGTGTAAACAAATAAACCTGCGATCTTGTGACATGTCCTGTTGACTCTTCTTCTGTGGTTTCAGTGAGAATTCATCCAGCAGCTTCCTGTCCTCACTGGTCTGTCCTGAGCCAAAGACGACGATCAGTCGAGCTCTGGGTGTCTCTGTCTGCGGACTGCTGCTTCCACAGGACGTCCACCGACTTATCCACCAGATCAGGTCAGCTGACCACTGACTGACTGTTAGACCAGGGAGACTCACGCACTAGACAGGATTTAGATTCAATAAGCAGATTCATAACTGGATTCATTCAACCTCATCCCTGATTCATTAAATCTGAATCCATTTTTTAATCTCTCTTTTTAAGTTTTTTCAGATTAAGCCGGTTTTAACACACATTTTTTCCCTTTTACTAGACAATGAATTTTGTCAGATGGGGCAACATGGCATAGCTGGGTGGGTAGCCAAGCCTGTCCTGAGTGAAAACAACACAGTGGAAATAATAGTCATTCTTCTTGATCATTCAGTAGAAATCAACAGAATGTTAACTGAAGGTGACGTCTGCCAAGTCAGAAAGTGTCTGAAGAGACAGTTTTAACAACTAGGAATCAGATCCCAAATGAAACCGTTGAAATGTGTCTTCCACATTAGTCTATATTTGTTGTGACTGTGACTTTGCAAATTGCAACTCCACACTTTCCACACTGCTGTGTGTGAAGTTCAACTTTAAACCTGAATCCTGTCCTCACCTGTCCTGCAGGTGTTACTTGGAGCAGCCTCGGTTGGAGTCCTGGGTGTCGCTGACGGTTCATGGTTTTATCGACAGTCCAGTGTCGTGGCGGGGTAACGAACATGGGGTTCTGACAGGAGGAGAGAACTTCTACAGTCTGCTGATGTTCCACGACCACACCTACCACCTCTACCTGGCTACAGGAGCACATGACACCTGTCCACCATGATGATGTCATCAGCTGGTGGTTTCACTGTTGTTAGCTTGAGTTCTTTAAATCTGTGGACCAGTTCAGTTTTTATTTTTGTCAGGATCAGGTTTTGTTGTAGAAACCTGTTTCAGGTCAGTTTGGATTAAAACATCTCAAGTTTGGTGAGAGATGAAAATTTGAGTTGAAAAAAGTATATTTCCAAAATATTAAGATGTTGAATTATTTAGATCTAAAGCAGAAGTTCACAGCCTTTAAAAAAACAAAGTCTACCTGCGGCCTTAAGGGCACTAGTTGAGTTCAATTCAACCAGAAACTAAAACAGTCTGAAGTTTAAAATAGAAACATAATTATGTGCTGGCCTGTCAATCTTTTTGTGACCTCTCATACTGATCTTGTGACCCTTCATGAGGCCCTGGCCCTCAGGTTGGGAAACACTGACCTACAGTAAACTACAGATGAAGTTAGCCAAAAGATAACTGTAATTTACTAAAGATAAAATTCTTTAATTATTATACAACTGTTTTCATATGAAGTTCTTGAAATAGTTCCAGTTTGTCTGTTTCACTGAAAGTTCACTGACTGATTTGTCCAGTTTGTTGCTGGAAAACATACAACAGTCCTACCATCTGTCTGTCAGTCTGTCTGTACCTTAAACTGAAGCTCTAAGTATCAGCCCTCTGATGTACTAGCATCACCAGGGATCAGGTCCAGCTCCCATGACCCTGAAAGGATAAATGGTTATAAATGGCAGAGCGGGTCGCCACCGATCAGGGTCGGCGGTTCAATCCCTACCTCCTGGCCTCATGTCGAAGTGTTACAGGTCCCCTGTGAATATTTGTTTGGTGGCTCATGTAACAAGTTAAGCTGCAGGATGTGGTCGGGGGTTTCGTGGTCATGGAAAACCTGAAAGAGTCATGAAATGTCATAATCTTGTTTTCCAGACCTGAAAAACTCATGGAATTAGTAAAATCCTTCAAAGTTTTAGAAAAGTCATGAACTTTTGTTATGTGTAATGAAATTGGTTGTTCCAATAATCTTATCCATGGATAACCTTCAAATGTAACATAACAGTGAATTTATTTCCTGTAGCTGTTGACGTAACGTAGTGTGACCATCTGCTCTGTCTATGATACAATGCTAACATCACTGCTTTGGGCAAGAATTGACTGGCTATGTCAAAGTAAGGTCTCCATCTACACAGATGACTTAATTGGTATTCAGTCCAATTATTGCAAATCTGGGGGGCACATGAAACCAAAAAATATAAAATTTTAATTTATCCATTATGGTTTCTTATTTTTTCTGAAGGGAGAACACAGGACAAGTGATTCACAGAGCAAGCAAGTTGATACGTGCTGCAACAGACAGAAAACATGACATTTAATTTCAGTTAGACATCAGGGTTCAGTTTTATATGAAATAACAAACAGAACAAGAAGGTAACTTTCTGAAATATGGGAGAGTCTGTTTAATTTTACATGTGAGATAAAGTGTTTAATGGTTTATAAGACTGGCTGCAAACCCGAACCTGCTCAGACACTCACATGACTGCCAGGCCACATCCAGACACTGCAGCACCTCAGTCAGTCGTTGCACCTCTCAGGTGTCATTATTTACCCATAATTCATAACTGTCAAACTGCTACCAATTTAATTAAACTAAATTAAATTAGACTAAATTCTTGTCAGCACCCAAGGGTTCATTACATCCCATGATTTATCTGTTCTTAGACTCTCAACATTGATCATGGTAAACATGTACGGCCTGTCCTGAGGGTGGCGCAAAAGGAAACATCATGGAGTCCTTAAAGTCTGAGAGAGGACAGACTGAGGAGCTGCAGACTGCAGGCATGGACTCGTCTATAACATCTGGGAAAACATTGTCTGATGATCTCATCTTTTTTTTTTTTTAATTTTGAACCAAGTCCACCAGAGGAAATGTGAAGGTCAGTGTTAGTTCCTCTTTCTGCTCAGCCTCCACTTCCTGTCTATTCCTCCATGTAGAAATTCATTACAGGGAATTCTGCAAGAAGGTCAAAGGTCACCTCCATTTAAAGGAACAGTCCAACATTTTATAAATCCTCTGGTTCTCTCTCAGCTCATGTTTCAGTTTCATCTCTGTGTGTCCTGTACAGACAAATGTCCAGGACCAGTCCTGTCTGCCTGGGTTCAGGTCCAGGTCCAGGTTCTAGCAGAGCTCAGTTCTCCTCTGCAGGTACTGCAGGATGGAGTCGGTTCCCTGCGATGAGCCCCAAACTCTCTTCAGGGCTTCACACTCACGTTCATTAGCTTGCTCCAGAGCACTGCGGCTGGTATTCCTCATCAGGGCTTTAGACTCCCGCAGAACCTGCAACACAGAAAGTCACCACAGATGGTGAAGAAGTCAGTTCTCATCTGACAGACTGACATTTAAAACATAAACAGAGGTCATACTGTTTTGGTTTTATTGTGTGTATATAGAGTATATGTAGTGTGTGTGTATGCTATATACACACACCATATATACTACATATATATAATACAAAAACAGAGCATATATGCACATTGTGTTTTCCTGTACATGTGTGACTGACCAGTGAGTCAACAGACACCAGCTCTTTGATTCGCAGCATCACTTCCTGTGTGAAGGTTCCCGGCCAGAGAACCTGAGAAACCAAACCTTTAGAACACGCCTCCTGAGCCGTCAACTTCCTGCCACTCAGCAGCAGCTCGTTGGCCTGGAACAGAACACACTGACTTAGCCTTGAACAGAATGGAGCATGTTAACTTACACTTTGGCACATAACATTAGCAGACCTTTAACTGAAATAATCTTTTTACTGGCTACACCTGCAGCACACATACAGTGTAGGGTTGCGTGAGTCATAGGCAAAACGAGAGCATCTACGGTAGGATATGTCAGAGATAAATTTACTAAGCAGCCGCCAGCTAGTTGTGGCAAAATAAATGCCAAAAGGTGATCAAGACCCTAAATAACAATAGAAACTCCCTAAACCAAAATGCTAATAAGTGAGAGTCATTTCCTGTATACAGGTGGTTAAATAAATTAAAAAAAAATACACTGTATGACCCATTTCTGTTTAAAAGGGCTGTGCAGACCTGGTGTATAAATCTAAATAAATAATCTGTAGATTCTGTAGAGCAGATCTCTGGGGTGCATACACACCACTTTCGTGCTGCTCTCACGGCTTGTGTAGCCAGTTTTACAGTGGAAGAGAACTGTTGCAGCAGCTGCTCTGCGAACAGTTCACATATGTCATATGTTCAGTCAAGCCAAAGCCTGAGCCTGGAACAAAATGGAACGTTTTGACTTAGCCTGGAATGGAACGGAGCGTTTTAACTGGTAGACTGACCGAGGCGAGGCCCATAATGCGGGGGAAGGTGAAGGATGAGCAGGCATCGGGTGTCTGGCCATAGGACGTGTACGGCGTTTGGAACCAGGCCTTCTCATTGGCCCACACCACATCGCAGAGCGGCAGGATGGCGGCGCCAAGGCCAAGCGCCGGCCCGTTCACTGCCGCCACAATCGGCTTCCTGAACTGGATGAAGGTGTTGACGAAGGTCCTGAGGGAGAGGTGACAACGGTCAGAGGTGAGCACTGACTGCACTTGTAACTTACTGACCACACCAGATGGGGTACTACGGCAACCTTGCTTCTCCATTTAGTGTTACCTTATGGTTTCGGCCATCTTGATGCTCTCCTTCTTCCTGTCATCCGTCAAGCGTCTGATGAAATACAGGAAATCGAGGCCACAACAGAAGACACTGCCAACGGCGCCGAGTAAAACCATCTTACTGTCATCTGATGCTGCCGTCGCCATGGCGCTCTGGATCTCCTTCATCACCTAGTAAGGAGGAGGAGGAGGAGGAACAACATGGCAATAGACATCAGTAACCATGACAGCAGTCCTGCATTGACACCACATCAGGTACTGATGTTCAGGATTTTGGGGGACATGGCCTCACCTCAGGATTGAGCGTGTTGTTCTCAGAGCTCTTGGTTGACAGCAGGATGTGGGTGAAGCCATCTTGTTTCTTCACCACAATGTCACGGTATCGGTAAGCACTCTCTGTTTGTCGAACACTGAACCTCAGACGCTTGTCGAAAGCAGAGCGTTCCTCCAGACGCCGTTTCCCTGTTGCACTGGTTGCCGCAAGAGCACTCTGCACACCTGACATCCCATTGGCAGCAACAGCCTCCATCAACGCTGAGTTACCTGGAGGTGCCAAAACGTTGATCATCAGACTTTCATGACAAGATATTAGTTTATATATGATTTTATACATCAGGATTTCTGCATGCAGTGCCATATTCTGGGTAGATAACTCACAACCCTGGTCCCAAAGAAGTTTGGACATAATCAAACTGAATGTGATCATTGTCGGATCCTTTCTGACATATACTAAATTGAAAACAGAAAAAAGTCAATATATTTAATGTTGCTGTTGTAAATATCTGCTTATTCTGAATTTGATGGCAGCAACATGTTTCAAACAAGTTGAGACAGGAGCAAAAAACGACTGTGAAAGTTGTGGACTGATTGAAAACACCTGTTTGGATCCTTCCACAGGTAAACAGGTTCATTGGTAACAGGTGATAGTATCATGATTGGGGATGAAAGGTTCATCCTGGAAAGACTCGGTCGTTCACAAGCGAGGATGGAGAGAGGTTCAACACTTTGTCAAACACTGTGGGCAAATAATCCAAAAGTTTAGGAATGTCTCTCAACACACAATTGCAAGGAATTTATGGATTTAAGATAATTCTTTATTGTTCCCCCAGAGGGGAAATTCGGGTGTTGCAGCAGCACAAGACAGTGGCACACAAAAGAATACAAATAGAATAAAGTATGAAATATTATATATAAAGAAAAAAGTATATTTCACCATCTACAATCTATAATATCACAAAAAAAGAGCTCTGCACATAAGGAGCAAGGCTCAAGGGGTCCCAAGCATTCAAAACCAACATTCAATCGATCCCTGAGGTGGCACTGCATTAAAAACTGACATGATTGTATAAAAGGATGTATTACTACACAGGCTCTTAAACACTCATGCAAGTTCAGACTCTACCATGCAAAGTCAAAACCATATATCAACAATGTCCAGAGACCCAGAGAAGTCACTGCTGACTGAGCTCATCAGAAATGGACTGACACAAGGTGGAAAAGTGTGCTGTTGTCTGACCAGTCTACATTTCACATTGTTTTTGGAAATCATGGACATTGTGTCCTCTGGTCTAAAGAAGAAAAGGACCGTCCAGATTGTTACCAGGACAAAGTTCAAAAAGCAGCATCTGTGTTGGTCCAGTCCCACACTGTCAAGCAGCTGAAGTCGTATATCAACCAAGAATGGGAAAGGACTTCACTTTGAAAACTTCAATAATTAGTGTCCTCAATTTCCAAACGCTTAGTAAGTGTTGTTAGAAGACAAGCTGATGTAACACTGTTTATCAGTTTAAATATTAAATATCTTGTCTTTGTACCATTGTCAATTGAATATAGGTCCAAAAGGATAAAAGATGAGATAAGATATTCCTTTGAAAATCACTGCATTCTGTTTATATTTATGTTTTACACAGTATCCTAACATCTCTGGAACCTGGGTTGCAGTCAGGTACTGGTGATCATGGAGAGATATGATAAAATACAGTCTGATCTTTGACCTCACCTGTTCCGCTGAGGGACCGCATTGCTGCAGGTGTGACGGGTACTTGGGGCGGGGGCGGGGGCAGGGGATTTTGGTTGCGGGGTCTGGTGCCCATGCGTGCCCTCTCCTCTCCTGGGCCCAGCTGGACTCCTGCGGGTTTCTCCAGCAAAGCGACCTCAGGTGGGACCAGGTGAGCCTCCTGAGCTCCAGCCTCCAGACCATGAGCTGCTTCGCTGGGAGACTCTTCTGAGTCCAGGCGGCTGTTCATCGGGCTCTTAGGAACCAGGATCTTGATGCCAGTCTTGGACAGATCCACACTGCGGCGAGCCGAGCCAGCCAGAGACGCAGACATCAGACCACTGCTGAATCTACTGGCCAGAGGGGGCTGCTGAGAGCTGATGGAGGCCGGGCTGGTCAGTCTGGCAGGGGGCAGGTGAGCCGGGCCAAGAGCAGGCTTCACCTGATCACAGTCTCCAGTTAAACCTTCGCTGATGTCGGTGCTGATGTCACTTCGAGCAGTGGTGGTGGGCGGCGGCCTGCAGGGTGGTCTGTAGGCAGGGTTGCAATGGTGACTGGGAGAACTGCGGGTGGAGCGCAGCAACGTGTTGTCTCTCTGCCACTCGGCGTACTGACGGTTAAAGTCATGGACATAGATCATGCAGGTGGACAGATGACTCTCAGGCTCCCAGGTGTCCCCCTCTGAACCGTAACCCCTCCACCTGACAAGGTACTCCACCTTTCCCCTCTTATTCTTCCTCTTATCCACGATCCTCTCCACCTACAGGAGGAACACTGTTAACAGCGCTGAAACAAATAGTTAGGAAACTGTCCAATAAGCGCCTCAGACCCTGTAATGCAAGAAAGCCCAGTCAGCTCAGAATACCTAAGGGAGAACAAAATAACTTTGAAAATGAAATTAAAGGGGTTAAATGGAATAATATTCTGCCTCATTCTGATTGACTCTGACTGCCAGATCTTTCTGTCCACAGTCTAAGGTAGAATGTATAATTTGTTTAAGAAAAACTAAACCTGTCCACAGACAAATAAATTGTTCTCCCATGGTTAAGTGGTGACATACTATACATAAAATGATGAGAGAAGGTGATGTGGCACAGAAAGCAGGTTTAAAATCAAAATTAGTTACTGTTAGATTAAAGTTTGTGGAACTACACAATGAGGTAACGAGAATCAGGGAGAATCGAGAGCAAAAGAAAAAAATATCTTATTAATATCATTGACCAAGCAAAGGGAAATTCCAAACTGATT
Organism: Holacanthus passer; assembly: GCA_025331565.1. NCBI lineage: Eukaryota > Metazoa > Chordata > Actinopteri > Pomacanthidae > Holacanthus > Holacanthus passer. The sequence continues at coordinate 168,712 of JAFREQ010000178.1, forward strand.
TGGGAGAACTTAAAGAGGTTGACAGGGAAACATCATATGGGTAATGAAATGCGCATTGAAATCTGTGTGGCTCCAATAGCAGCAACTTTAAATTCATATTTTATATACAGAGGGATACAGAGTCCCTCCACCAATCTACTAAGTATGATGCCTATAAAATATAATCAAACTGTATTTGGGATTAGGGAAACTTATGCAACAAAAGTAAGAATAATCATAAACTCCCTACAAGCCAAAAATGTGAATGGACCGGACACAATGTCCCTGAAGAGGTTCAATGAGTGTTTGTATGTATGCTCAAAGGCTGCCAAAAGTATTGATACTTCAATACCACTGCAAGGCTGTACAGATGAAACTACAGGGAAGAAAATCAACTGGTCCTCAACCTTTGCCTGTTACAGCATTCTGACCAGCAACAAACCCACCATGTGACTGGAGGCAGTGGAACAAGCAGGCAGCACTACGTGACTGGATGTTAGAACAACCAGTGAGCAACCCGTCACTATTCAAGAAGCTAGCCAGAGTTAGCCATCAGAGTTAGTCCAGAGATGATGTTGAAAACAAAACAGGAGTGCTGTTTGGCAGTTTTTTGAGGCTGACGCAGAAAGAAAGGCAAAAGATTTGCAAAAGCCGATGTGCAATTTGTCTCAGGACAGTGACAACAAGAGGAGGCAACAATACAAATTTGGAAACCTTGATGTTGTTAATATAAGTACACAGTTGTTGTCATTAATGAAACCCAAAGGTTAAGGTGCTGCGATGTGATGCTGATGAGTTCATTAAGCTTTCCCTGAGCAAGCTACAGTAACGTTAACAGCTATCATTAATGTTAAGCAAGTGAGCCTTTTAGCTCAGAGTAGTTTAACTTTAGCTGGCTAACTTGCGCATTGGTTAGTTAATGTTTCTGGCAATAGTTTCAAGTTGATCATGTTGTACGCAGATCCTTTATGTTTAACTAGAAATTGTGGTTATACCGCTCTCGTCAAAGCACCAGACTCCACTTACAGAAACAGTTATTTTAACATTGCAAAACACACTTCATTCAAACTCGAAAGAAACAACAAAATTTACAAAAACTGTTGTGGTTTGTCTTGCTACTGTTCCAAATCACTAACTCTGGTGTGGATCGAAATAAACTCTTAATTTACAGAGTCAGATGTGAAAATATCAGGAGAGGAGTTAGAGGGATAACCAGGATAACTTCACTGGCCTATTTACAGAAATGCCTCGCAATGTGCATTGTCTGTATAAATAAATAAAAATCAGGAGGGTCAGTTATCTGGATGATCCATGAGCATGTTGTCTTTATTTATTTTACATCTTTTTCAGTTCTTACAAACTGCTAAACACGGCATCATATATTTTTTAATTAACTATTTGAACAGTTTCTATGTCAACAGTCTCACTAATCTTCGACACCCTTTCACCACAATCAAAACTCTTTCAGATATGAAATCTTTGACGTTTGTCCCCCAGACCATGACGGTTCAGAACGAATCCATGAACCGTTACAGCCCTGACAAGAACTAAATCTGCTCATCACAAGTAGATTTAGTCTGGATTCTTGATACTAGACTTCAATATTGAGATTTGGGAGTTTAAAAAGAATCTATAGCTGTCAATGGACAGAAAAAAAATCAGCAGCTATTTTGATAATTGATTTAACTATTTAAATGCCAAAAATTCTTGTATGTAATATGTAATATGTTTGGTTTTCAGCTTGGGCTATAGCAACATTGTAAAAGGCTTTTTTTCACTGTTTTCTGATGTTATATAGACCAAACATTAATTCGATTTAGCGAAAAAATAATCAGCAGATTTATCAATAAATAAAATTATTAATAATAACTTTATAATATCAATTTTATTTATATAGCACCTTTAATACCAGAGTTTACAAAGTGCTTTGACAGACAAAGCAAAAGCAAGGTAATTAGAAGGAAATGTAACAACAGAAAGCCAAACAGAGGCAAGACAAAATTACGGTAAAGATAAAGTTAAAACAAGACAAAAGACAACAACAACAAACAGATGAAATCACATAAAACCAAGTCAATAAACCAATTCTGCAAGCCTGATTTCAGGTAGGTTGTGCCAAAGTCGAGAGCCTCTGGTGGAAAAGGAACAGTCACTTTTTAGATTTAAGCCTCCACTTTGGAAGAACCAGCAGGGCCCACGAGAAGATCTAAGGCTGCAAACTGGCTCATAAGGAGTCAACATTCCTGCTATGTAGCTTTGGCCAGACCCAGACATGCTTCAAAGTTAATCAGTCAAATCTTAAAATCAATTCTATAATGAACAGGATTGGGGTGATGTGATGTCAAAAAAAATATCGACATTTATGATAAAATAATAATAATATGATAAATTGTGTTGAGCATGTGTAAGAACGAGACACTTTACTGTGTAAAAATCTATAAAATGACATGGTCAAAACACATAAATATACAAATCTAACACCAATTTAACAGTTAATTGAATCTGTGAACTTTACTGGAAAGTAAATGAGAATCAATAACAACTATACAGCTGCAGGATAATCTATTACTCTGCCAATTATTTTCTCAATTAATCATTTGGTCTAAAACAGCAAAATTTTCAATTTACTTTCATTTAAGATGAGAAAAACAGCACACTCTCGAATTGGAGAGTTGAATCATTATCTTTTCAAACTGAATTATCGGTCAGTTAATTTCTATTAAATGGCAGAAAATAGTGAAAAAGTCCAAAGCTGTTGTTCTGTCTGACCATCTGATTAAAACCCAAAGAGGTTCAGTTTACTGAGACAGGAAACAGACAAAATCGGAGATATTTCAAGTTTTGACTCTTTGGCTGTATAAAAAAAGGGGATTTGAACGAAATTAACGACTGATTACAGTGTGTACATTCACTCTCTCTCACTCACACACACACAAACATATGATCAACTAATCACTTCAGCTGTACCGTTTTATTTATTTGATACGTACCCTCGTGATAAATCTATTATTTAAAAGGACTAATTGATTTGTTTTGTTTTGTTTTTGATCAACTTATTGGTTAACTGATTAATGATTCGGGAACAGCTTTAAAAAGTCTTATCTTTATAAAGTGGTGGCTATAACGTTGTGTATTTTCGTAACTTCGATTGAAATGAATGTGACAACAGAAATATTAAAACTTTCAGCTGGAGTTCTGGGATTAATTCAAACACGATCAAAGTTTGATGAAAGTTTGAAACCAAAGTTTCCCTTTACTCTCTGAACTTGTTCACAGTTTTTAAAAGAGTCACAATCCAAGCTGCAGTTACACAAAATGTCTGACAGACATTTAACCACTCAGCAGCCTGTTTAATCTGTTAGAACACGGAGCTAACCCTGAGCTAACACCGAGCTAACCTTTGCTAGCTACCAGAGCTAACTGTAGTTTTTTTTATCTCCAAACAGACTCGGACTCACTTTAACGAGTCAACAAGCTGCTCACTAACCAGTTTGTTCACTTCTCTGTTATTCAGCATCTTCTCAGCTCATAAACTTTATTTAATAACTCTGAACTCTGCCGTTAGATACCGTTAGCATGTTAGCAATAGCTCGGTCACCTCGTAGAGCTCTTCCGTAGCCATGGAGACTGTGCGCGTGCACGAGCAGCTTCCAGAAGCTTCTTCAGTCGAGCAGCAACATGAGAGAAAAGATGAACTTCTGCTGTCGGTCGGTTAATTCACTGTCTGTCGGTTATTAACAGTCTGTCGGCTACTAACAGGACGGTCGGCAGTTTATCACAGTTAACTAGCTGTTAGCTGTTAGCTGTTAGCTCACCAGCTCCACCGTAACATCCGCTCTGAATGACTGACTGGCCTCCAAAATAAAAGCCTGAATTTTTTTTATGAAACTGAACTTAATTTTCCACCTTGAAGTCGCTTTAATTTGTTGTCTCTCGATGTGTTGACGATATGTGGTTTCTTTAAAAACCCCACCTTTTACACAGATAGTCAAACATCTGCTAAAGCTGTAAAAATGACACCTAACCTATAGACTCAATTTATTTTAACCTCTGAACTGGCTATTTTAAGAAAGAACATAGGTTCAAATTCCACAAGATAACTGCGAATCACATTACAAGGGCTGGAGAAAACAAGACACTACAAATTTACCCATTAACGATGGAAAAATGGCTAAAATGACAATGAATGTATACGTATATGAATGGATTGTAACATATACATATTTAGATTGAAGTTTATAAGATTTAAAACTGATCAAATAACTGCAATAAATGCAAATCGACCCTTAGGTTCTACATTTATATAAAAAACACAACATCATTTTCCATTTAAAAGGGAAAATTCAATAACTCCTGAATGTATTCAGAATGTTTCCATGAATTTGTCCAAATCTGGAAAACCTGTCAAATATCAGAATACTGAATAAAAATTAAACTAAAATCTGGTGATTAATTTATCTGATCTGATTTACTGTTCCAACATGATGTTATCCATTTAGCTAGCTAACATAGCTAGCTTCATTTACAGTCTCAGTTCAGAAGCTAATAAACAGCTCATGTGTCCATTATTTACTACTGGGTTCAGAAAGTGGAGTCACTTCCTGTATCTGTGTCACGGATACAGGAAGGGACGAGGGACGTGAACGTGAGAACAGATTAGGATTCCTTCACCTCACAGTCACCAAAGTAAATATTGGACACATTTTTCACAAGTTACATATCTTCTGAACATTCTGACACCAAAATGCAACTTTTCAGACAAATCATGAGAAAATGAACTTTGTTCAAGACCTGCCTCCGTCTCAGCAACACAGGTGTCTCTTCCAAAGATCCTCTATCACAACATTAAGTCAGCAGATGAAATCGAACAGCAAAGTAAGACACAAGTTTAACAACATACTTACATATCAACTGACAGTTGAACTAAAACTGCTTTACAGGCCTCCACCTCAAGAGTTAATCTGTTACTCTTTAACGGACAGTGCAACTACTTCATCTGACAGTTTAACTGCTTAAATATTGACATTCAACTACTTACACAAATTGGTACTACAATTTCTGCTGAAATCACAACAAGAATTCTACAATTTCACTTAGCAGACCCAAAGCAACGTATGTGAGAGTTAGTCATCAGTCATCAGGGGTATTTGGGGTTCAGTGTCTTGGACACTTCGACATACAGCCCGCAGGGGTTAGGGATCAAACCACTGACCTTCCTATTGGTGGCCAGCCTCTTTACCATCTCCACCCCTAACTAATTTTATTGTTTACAACTGGTATTTTCTTCATCTCTAAATGGGTAGCTCAATACTTTCACCTCTTGTGCTTCAAATGACACTTCAACTGCTTTTAATTGCTTATAAACCAACTAACATTTCAGCTGCTTTCAGCCCATACTCCTCAGTTGCTTTTGGCTCTCTCTCTTAAACTGACAGTTCAACTACTTTCAGTGCTTACATACAAACTATCTCTCAACTGCCTGCAGGGACATCACAGTCAACCAAAGAAGAAACTGTTTTTTTGTTGGAGGGGAACTTTAAGTTGTTCTTAATTGCTGCTTTGCAGTTGTCAGTAAAACAGAGGTGGGGTGTTAAAGTATGTGGATTTTTTATTTCATTTTACAGAGACAGGTTAAAGACACATAATGTCATCCTGTGATGGACAGTAAAGTTTTCAGGATCAGTTCTAGTTGCAGGTACTCATGATCCTTGTCATCAGTCAGACTTTTTGTCAGTCTGTTTTTTGCGGTGTTGCAGTGAAGGAGCTAACAGCACAACACCATCATTATCATCACTTGTGGTGGTTCGGGTCCTGCAGCAGAGGTAGCAGAAGATGGTGACGACAGCAAGCGGGAAGCTGACGAGCAAGCAGCCAAGCAGCGGAGCCTGGTGGAACACCGGCTGGATGGATGGACAGAAAGGTGAGAGGTCACTGAGACAGGAAACAAGAAACAGGACTGATGACAGGACTTACCGTCAGTGTGATTTTGATGTCGTAAATGAAGCGTCTCATGCGCTGACCGACACTGTTTCCTCCCTGACACTGAAACGTTAAACAGAGTCACAGATTATTATTTCAGGAAATGAAACTGAACTGTTGAGTCTCCTCCGTCATCCTCCAGTTCAATCTGGAGTCCAAACTCACCTGGATACTGCCATCCAGAACCCCATTCAGGAAGTCCAGCAGGTGGCGCTCCGTATCCATGCCGCCTGGTGGCAGGAAGTAGCCATCAATGGAGAGATTAACCACAATGAAGGAGGGCAAGTTCACCTCACTGACAACAACAAACCAAATAGAAACATATTCAGTTCAATCAACACATCATCTCTTTATATGTAAGTGGACTCAAGATACCTGTAACATCTCTAGTTGCTTATGTCTGTAGTCTTTGTCATCTCATTTCATTACGTCTCTACATGGACGTGTGGGACTAGAGACATAAGCAAAAGAGAAGTTAACGATTCCCAGGTGTCCACGGAGCGATGTCATCAACCAGACACATTAATAACTAGAGACATTAAAGCCCATAGATGTTAACAAGTACAGATGTTAACAACTAGAGACCACAAGGTGTCCACCAGGCAGGGGCGCCGAAAAGGGGAGAATAAGGAGAAGGATTCTAGGGGCCCATGATTGACGGGGGCCCAGAGTGGCCCCTAATACAATTATAATACTGACAAAATAATATGACAGTAATAAACTTACAATCACACATATATTTTTTTACAATGTATTGGTAACACTGAGTTTAGTTGTTTTGGAAACATTTCTCAATGCCCACCCCCCCTCTCTATTTACGTAAAATGGTTCAGTCCACCTGCTCCATCAGACAGCTGCAGAACCTAACTTTTCACAGACAGCGAGTGGAGGCAGAGACGGCAGGATGCCTCAGAAGTCAGGGAGCAAAAAAAGCTCAGACAGGAGAAAGAAGCGAAGGGTCGACAGTCTGTCACCCAGTTCTTTCATAGGGGAGGTGGGTCTGTTCTGGAACATTAGCCTGTTGTCTATTCCTAACTTTGTCCATAGTTTATAAGCTAGCTCACTTTTCTCCCCAAATTAGCTCATATTTCTGAAGAAAAGTCTGGATTTACACATTTCACTGATGTTTTAGTTAAATAATCAATGTAGGCAAACGTTTAGCAGCTGCTCTGCTCAAAATATGACGCATGTCCCAAACAGACACGTTAAGAGCAGCAGCCGTGCGTCAGCCCCCCCGCCCCACCTGAACAAGTTCCCCCTGAGGAAGGAGGTGAGCACCCGTGCGTCAGCTCGTGTTGTGTTAGGAACAGAGAACATTTCTGGTGCGTGCAGACTGGGTGACTGCTCTCAAGCCAAAGAGAAATGTTTACATTTTCTGGAAATCAGAAGATTAAATAGCAACAACCATATAGCCTCATATATGTATTTTTTCACCACAAATCTGATGCCATCACCTGTGAGTCTACAGTTTTGGAGATAAATTAGACCTGCATGTGGGACTACAAGAGGGAGACAGTGAGTCGTGGAGTATTGGTAGTAAAATCCCATTTCCCTTTGTTATTTTTGGTCAAATCACTGATGAATCTAAATGAATTTCATTGTATTTTCAGTGCTTCCCCTACCAAGTAACTGTCATGTTTTTCTTTTCACAAATATGGGAATGATAGTCAAAAATATCATTAAAATGCATAGTTTTATGTAAAACAGTATAAAAATTTTCTGCCGGCGCCCCTGCCACCAGGTGTCCACATAGAGACATGAACAACCGGAGCAATCACCAATGTTTCATCTTTAACACAAACTTACCCCATTACAAGTCCATTAATGTAGTCGCTCCCCTCCATGAAACCAAAGTGGAAGTTTCTGACAGACAGACAGACAGACGGACAGACACATGGACAGACAGACAGAAGGACAGACGGACAGAGGGACGGACGGCACAGTTTCAGGCTTTTGCTGTTTTTTCAGAGTGACTATTGTGGATTATTGTGTCCTGAAAGACTCTGACCTGCTGAAGATCTCTTTGTAGTCTGCAGCCACTTTCTCCAAGAGACTTTTATATCTGAACAGGTAACAGGAAACGCATCGCACATGATGTCACAGTGTTTATTTAGCCATTAACCAATGGATGTGGGATGCAGTCTTACCTCAGACTTTCCTCACACAGACTCTTCTTCTCCTCCACCAGCGCCAACACCACCAGTTTACCTGCAGGAGAGGGGTGGAGTCACAAAAAACAATCAGCAGCCTCCTCAGCTGCAGCTGCAGTTCCTCTAACATCTACTAGATGGTGTTGTGATCAAACCCTGACTGAGAAAACCTCCACAACTTTTACAAATAAATTCAGATTTTTTTGCCTTTATTGAACAGCCAGACGTCTTTCAGCAGCTACACAGAGTCCTTCATTATCATTAAAGTTTCTGTAAAATAAGTAAATGTGTAATAAAGAAACAGAGAGGGAGAGAGACAGACAGACAAACATTGTGAATTTCCCCACTGTGGGACGAACAAAGGAATATCTTAAACATGATGACTGAACTGTTGCCATTTTAGATCATGTGTCATTAGATCTGTTTTATTAGGTCAGTTTGATAAAGTTCTAGCTCAAACTAAATTAGCCGTAGTAACATTAGCTAGCTAACATTAAAGTTAAGGTGTTTTTAAGTACCTTTGTAAAGTTTGTTTGAAGTCATCTTGTCATTTATTTATTGAAGAATGTTTAAATTCTTACAGATATGTGTTCTCCTATCAAGTGCACACCAGTCTTTCATTAAACATTTCTGTAGGTTGTGCATCCTTTGACTCAACTGAAGCCACAAACAATAACCAGTAAAGTTAATGTTGTTAAAGTTAATTGGCAGTTATAGTGTGAAGATGGAACTAACTTGTGTGCTATTATAGTTGACTGTAGAACCACAAACAGGAAGGCTTTCCAAAGGGACTGAGGACCTGGAATCATCAAAGTGTCTCTTAGCAGGAGACGTGAGGTCCAGTCCGTCTCTCCTTCTGCCTCTACCTGTTCTCTTCTTTTTGTCTGTGACCATTTTCTCCGCCTTGAAACAAGCTCTTTGCTGTGCCTACCTCACGAGTCTGTTTCATCTTTTACAGTCATACTGACTTTATCGATGTTTGTTTGTTTTACTCGTCATTGGTGATTAAAGATGGCAGCTGAAGTCGAGTGTCTCTTTCTTCTTTTCACACTCACTGTCACACAGTTCACATTCACAAAAGTAAAACTTGTTTCAAAGATAAACTGTGATGCAGGTCTGTCACACTGTTCTTGATGCTGTTTCAATTCAGTGTCTGAGGTGAATCATGAGTTCAGGCATTTTACTGTTATTTTTATAGTGAGACTCTTTACAGTGCATCTACCACAGTATTACATTTTATTTTGTATTGTATTTTGTGTATGAAATTTTATTCCAATGTCTGCACATTTTATGTCTCAGATTTTTCACGTACTGCCATGATTTTCTTATTACACATATTTTTGAAACACTGTTGGGGGAAGCCTGACAGCACAGTTTAGGAATACCAACAGATAAAGTTCACTCATAGGAAACCAAACTTCAGACTGTGTTTCATCCACTGTTGCACATGATCAAGCATTGCTAGCCCAGTTATTTAAAGCTGTGTCACCAAAATATGATGCACAAGTAGTATGCACAGTAAGAATTGGAAGAAAGTTCTATCTATAAGTATGTGAGAGCAGATAATTTATTGAATAAGAGCTTTACAATTGGCCACATGGTGGCGCTATGTTTTAACATACTGAGCACATGCTCAGGAGGAATTTTGTGTAGCAAGGATGATTTCTTTAGTGTGTATATATATCTAAGATATAGATGCTTATACAGACAATCCCATAGAGCGCCACTCAAAAAAATATTCAGAAAATTGTACATGTAACCATAGCTAGCTGTAAATATGTGGGAGGCAATGTGTGTCAACAAACATACAGAAGAAACAAAACAGCTGAACAGAAGACTGAAAAATCACACCAGCAGATCACTGACCTTCTTCTACTGTCGGACTCATGGGAGGTTTTCACAGTGAAAGTTCAGTTCATGACAATCAACTAATTTCTTCGAGTTGCTGTCTGTGTCCTGTTAACCTGAAGCTGTACTGAGGTGTGTCGATGTTACCTGACTCTCCCATAGCGTACAGAGTGTAGCTGTCAATCTTTAAGTAGTTTGGGAAACGTTCTCTGTTGATCCACGTCTTCAAGTCACCGTCAAGTTCCTCTGAAAAACAATTAAAACTCGTGAAAAAATCAGCTGAAGATTTAAATTCACTCTGAGTTTACCTGACCACAAGTCAGACCACCTGAGCAGAGGAGTGTGATTCAGTATTTAATCACACTTGATCAAACTGCTCCCTTTAATTCTTCAAACACTATTTTACCTGTTAATAGTCCTGTTATTAGGGCATTTTCATGGGACTTGGGGGGGACATGATTTCGCTAAGAATCTAAATAAAGGTTGAATTATTGAATGTTGCATTGTCATAGTAACATCATTTCTACCTGTCAGCAGGTACAAACAAACAGCTCCAAACATCATTCTATAGAGTCGTGTAAAGTTAAATGAGTTGAAGGTCAGAGGCAAGTTTCCTGTCTCACCGTTGAAGGTGAAGTAGGTTCCATCTTTAAAAACCACCACAGCTGGCAGAGACGGGAGGGAGACGGCCTGGAAACACAGACTGTGCTGAACACTGAACACATCATGAGACAGGTCTACAGACAGGTAGATCATGTCTATATCTGCTACTGTCCTCCACTGTCCACTACCACCCTCTACTGTCCACAACCTCCCTCTACTGTCCTCCACTGTCCACAACCTCCCTCTACTGTCCTCCACTGTCCACTACCACCCTCTACTGTCCACAACCTCCCTCTACTGTCCTCCACTGTCCACAACCTCCCTCTACTGTCCACAACCTCCCTCCACAACCTCCCTCTACTGTCCTCCACTGTCCACTACCACCCTCTACTGTCCACAACCTCCCTCTACTGTCCTCCACTGTCCACAACCTCCCTCTACTGTCCTCCACTGTCCACTACCACCCTCTACTGCCCTCCACTGTCCACTACCACCCTCTACTGTCCACAACCTCCCTCTACTGCCCTCTACTGTCCACTACCTCCCTCTACTGCCCTCTACTACCCTCTACTGTCCACTACCACCCTCTACTGCCCTCTACTGTCCACTACCTCCCTCTACTGCCCTCTACTACCCTCTACTGTCCACTACCACCCTCTACTGCCCTCTACTGTCCACAACCTCCCTCTACTGCCCTCTACTGTCCACTACCTCCCTCTACTGCCCTCTACTACCCTCTACTGTCCACTACCACCCTCTACTGCCCTCCACTGTCCTCTACTGTCCACAACCTCCCTCTACTGTCCTCCACTGTCCACTACCACCCTCTACTGCCCTCCACTGTCCACTACCACCCTCTACTGTCCACAACCTCCCTCTACTGTCCTCCACTGTCCACAACCTCCCTCTACTGTCCTCCACTGTCCGCTACCACCCTCTACTGTCCACAACCACCCTCTACTGCCCTCTACTGTCCTCTACTGTCCACAACCTCCCTCTACTGTCCTCCACTGTCCACTACCACCCTCTACTGCCCTCCACTGTCCACTACCACCCTCTACTGTCCACAACCTCCCTCTACTGCCCTCTACTGTCCACTACCACCCTCTACTGTCCACTACCACCCTCTACTGCCCTCTACTGTCCACAACCTCCCTCTACTGTCCTCCACTGTCCTCTACCGCCCTCTACTGTCCACAACCTCCCTCTACTGTCTTCCACTGTCCACTACCACCCTCTACTGTCCACAACCACCCTCTACTGTCCACAACCTCCCTCTACCGTCCTCCACTGTCCACTACTGCCTTCTACTGTCCTCCACTGTCCACTACCACCCTCTACTGTCCACAACCTCCCTCTACTGCCCTCTACTGTCCACTACCACCCTCTACTGCCCTCTACTGTCCACAACCTCCCTCTACTGTCCTCCACTGTCCTCTACCGCCCTCTACTGTCCACAACCTCCCTCTACTGTCTTCCACTGTCCACTACCACCCTCTACTGTCCACAACCACCCTCTACTGTCCACAACCTCCCTCTACAACCACCCTCTACTGTCCACAACCACCCTCTACTGTCCACAACCTCCCTCTACTGTCCTCCACTGTCCTCTACCGCCCTCTACTGTCCACAACCTCCCTCTACTGTCCTCCACTGTCCTCTACTGCCTTCTACTGTCCTCCACTGTCCTCTACCACCCTCTACTGTCCTCTACTGTTTAAACCTTTTTAAACAACCTTTAAAAGGTTACAACAAACCTTCTGCAGCACATCTCTGGAAGCAGAGAAGAAGTAGGTGTGAATAATCAGCTCCTCTGCTACCGACGTGTAGTTTCCCTTAAAACACATCAAAGGTCAGAGGTCAGCAGTGCATGCGTGTGTGGTTACTTACACATATACGGTATATTTTTTTGTTAGATGGGGCAGTGGTGGCCTAGTGGTTTGTGAAGTGAACTTGTAACCAGTGGGTCACTGGCTCGAGTCCCCGGACCGCCAAGGTGGGAAAGTGACCACCACCACCGTGGGCCCCTGAGCAAGGCCCCCAACCCCTGACCGCCCCCCAGGCGCTGCACCACGGCAGCCCCCCGCCCCCAGCATGCATAGCCAAGCTTAACTATGAATAGGATGGGTGATTATTATTATTATTTGTAAGGACCACTCATTACTCCAAAAGATTGATTTATCTTAGGATTGGCATTAGGTGTGTGTGTGTACCTTCAGTGGTGATGTGGCTCCAACATAAACAAACATGACATCATGGCGGTTCATGGCATGTTGGAACAGCTGCAGGCTGCTCAGAGATCGAACCGACGGCCTGAACGACACAATATGGACAGACTGACTATAGTGATGTCACACTGACATGTTTAAATCTCTTAACTTAGTTATTTTACATTAAATCTGTACCATAGACAATAAATACATAGAAATAGTCTTATATTTTCTGGTTCAAAATCAGCCCCCAGCACAAACACAAGACATTTCCCCTTTTAGATAGATAGATAGACTATGTGGAGTAAGATAAATTAAATGAAGTGAGAAATGAACAGTGACATAAGGCCCTAGTTTGCACAGCATACAATGGTTATTGCACATTAAAATATTCTCATTAAACATTGCTGTTGAAAAGTCTGATGGCAGCAGGCAGGAAGGACTTATTGCTGCGTTCAGTCCTGCACTTTGGTGCAATCAGTCTGTGGCTGAAGATGCTCTGCTGGAACACCACCAGGTCATGGAGCAGGTGAGTTTCATTTTCATCCACCTGCTGGACTGTGTCCAGTTCAACCCCAATGATGGAGCTCGCCTTCTTAATCAGTTATAGTTTACATTCAAACTTTTAGATGATTTTCTTTTTATAGATGTAATGAAGAATCACAAAGAAGGCACATGTAAATGCTATATCAAGTCTCCAGATACAGTCAGGTCCATAAATATTTGGACATTGACACAACTGTCAACATTTTGGCTCTGTACACCACCACAATGGGTTTGAAATGAAACAATCAAGATGTGCTTTAAGTCCAGACTTTAATTGGACAAACTAGCATAATCATAAATCTAATTAACACTTTCAATATTTGGTTTCAAATCCTTTGCAGTCAATGACAGCCTGAAGTCTCGAACCCATAGACATCACCTAACGCCGGGTTTCGTCCCTGGTGATGCTCTGCCAGGCCTCTACTGCAGCTGTCTTCAGTTCCTGCTTGTTCTTCGGGTATTTTCCCTTCAGTTTTGTCTTCAGTAAGTGAAATACATGCTCAATTGGATTCAGGTCAGGTGACTGGCTTGGCCATTGCAGAACATTCCACTACTTTGCCTTAAAAAACTCTTTGGTTGCTTTCGCAGTGCTTCGGGTCATTGTCCATCTGCACCATGAAGCTTCGTCCAGTGAGTTCTGAAGCATTTGGCTGAATATGAGCAGATAATATCGTCTGAAACACTTCAGAATTCATCCTGCTGCTTTTGTCAGCAGTCACATCATTAATAAATAGAAGAGACCCAGTTCCACTGGCAGCCATACATGCCTACACCATTACACTCCCACCAGCATGCTTCACTGATGAGGTGGATGCTTTGGATCTTGAGCAGTTCCTTCCCTTCTCCAGACTCTTCTCTTCCCATCATTCTGGCACAAGTTGATCTTTGTCTCATCTGTCCATAGGATGTTGTTCCAGAAGGGTTTTTTGGCAAACTCTAATGTGGCCTTCTTGTTTTTGAGGCTCACCAATGGTTTACACCTTGTGGTGAACCCTCTGTAGTCACTCTGGTGAAGTCTTGTCTTAATTGTTGACTTTGACACAGATACGCCTGCCTCCTGGAGAACGTTCTTGATCTGGCCAACTGTTGTGAAGGGGTTATTCTTGACCAGGGAAAGGATTCTTCTGTCATCCACCACACTTGTTTTCCGTGGTCTACCGGGTCTTTTGGTGATGCTGAGCTCACTAGTGCGTTCTTTCTTTTTAACAATGTACCAAACAGTTGATTTGGCCACACCTAATGTTATTGCCATCTCTCTGATGGGTTTGTTTTGATTTTTCAGCCTAATGATGGCTTACTTCACTGATAGCTCTTTGGACTTCATATTGAGAGTTGACTTCATCAGATTCCAAACGCAAATACCACACTTGAAATGAATCTAGACCTTTTTTCTGCTCCTTGTAAATGAAATAATGAGGGAATAACGCACACCTGGCCATGGAACAGCTGAGCAGCCAATTGTCCAATTACTTTTGGTCCCTTCAAAAGGTGGAGGGCATATATAAAATGTGTTGTAATTCCTACACTGTTCACCTGATTTGGATGTAAATACCCTCAAATTAAAGCTGAAAGTCTGCACTGTATTGTTTCATTTCAAACCCATTGTGGTGGTGTACAGAGCCGAAATGCTGAAAATTGAGTCCATATCCAAATATTTATGGACCTGACTGTACATACATGTGCACATATTAGTAACTATTTTAATACGAAGCTGCTGTAACTCTCAGACCTTTTAATGGAGAAAATGACATCTGACCAAAATACAATACATATACATATAATCCTAAAACAAAAAGTTTTATAAATGTATAATATAAAACAAATGAAAATAAAAGTCACCCAGATAAAACAGAATGAAAACATACAGGTCTTCAAATCTGTGTTACCTGATCTGGAGACAGAGAGAGCTCTGACTGACTGTTCTTTAGTTTACATCGATGTGGACATACTGCATGTACGCAAAAGTATTTGAACTTTTTTATTATTAAAAAAATATATTTCATTTATCATTTATTATTTTTTCATCTTATGTGCATGTGACCATTATAATGGACAAGTTTTTCTGACCATAACTGCTGTAAACAGTCGGATGAACACATTAGAATAATATTCACATCATAGTAGGACATATAAGATAATAATCAATAAGACAGATGTTGACTCACCCTCCAACTCGATTAACAAAGTCCATGATTCCATCTCTGCTTCTTGGTCCTGAATAACTATATTTCACATCTTTCTTCAACCTGAAAACAGAAAACATATAACCTAAAAATAACCTTTATTTAAAATGGAACAGTTAGGAAGAGAAGAAAGGTTGACAAGAACAAAACAATCAACAGTAAAATAATCTGTAATAACAGAGAATAATCATGAAGATAAACATAAAAACGCCAACGTGTTGGTCGAGATCATTGTGGAAACTAATCATGTTCAGAGTCTTCAGACATATGTTGATAAATCAGATCTGAAGTCAGACTTTCAGCCCAGTACAGTTAGAACACCTGAATGCATCAACAGTATGAACAGAAAGTCTTAAATCTGAAGAACTCTACACCAATACATGTGATTTTAGTAAAGATGAAGACAATAAAACCTTAATCTTAGGATTGTTCACAGACAGACAAATCAAACAATTAAGAAGCCAAAAATGTTCTCTCACAATAAGAACCAGAAAATACAACTTGCTGTTAATTTACTTACTGTATTTGATAAATTACATCTTCAGAAATATTCATTATTAGTAAGGCAACACCATTTTATTTGTACAGCAGCTTTAAACAAGGCAGTTTTAAAATGAGACCAAAAAGTTAAACACAAAGTGACAGAGAGATACAGACACATATGATATAAAACAAAATAGAGGATAAAAATCAGCTAAAATAGAATAAAACACATCATATGGTGTAGTTGAGGATATGAGTGAAAAATCCCACATTTCATTTCATTTAAAGAAAACAGAGAGGTTTGTGCACCAGACAAGCTGACTGGTCCCTTTCACACCTTTGAAAATATATTTTTGTAATAATATGAACAGTTAATTAGTCAGTAATTTTTTCATTTTGTATTAAAGATGGATGTGCTGGTTCTGCGTGACATGTTTCAACAAAGTTCAAAGTTCAAACAGAAAAAGTTTCAGTGAGGACTCACATGAGGATGGCCGGATAACCTCTGACCTTGAACTCTTTGGCCAAACCTGCAGAAAGAAATGCAACATCAGCAGTGACCTCTGACCTCAGACCTGGGTACAGTCTCCATGTTTCCAGGGAAACAAGAAAACAGGTGGTAACAGGAAGTTAGTAACCTGGTTACTGTAACACACCTGACTCAATTTCACAAACATGTTTTTGTGGCTTTGCTTCATGAATGTGGGTCAGCAGGTTACAGATTTATATCAATAATTTCACTCAAAGTTCACAGTTTTATTTTTCATCTAATTCTGAACTCTAAAGATTCAGACTCAGTAAGATCTTTAAAAGATAGAAATAATAAACACACATCTGCATACAATAACTGGATTATTATGTATACTGTGCATATAAAGAAGAACTGTACATAAAAAAGAAGAGAGGACCTCATATGGAGCCTGGTAGTACTCCACATGTCAGATCATTTATACAGAAGTTACTTTAACAGTAACTGTGATCATAGTCGAAACTGTGCTATATTAAAAAATATGTTTCAACACTCAACATGAAGCACATCAAGATTAAACAGAAAAGAAAGAGATGAGTTCAGACTCAGATGAAGGGTAAAAAAAATAATTATCTGAAGTTCATGTCAGAACTGAACTGGCTGACTTATACTGTACCTGTGTGTCAGAAACAAAGAAGAATACGTCTTCACTTACACACATTTACACATTTTCAGGATCAAAAACTGTTTGCCCTTCTGCTCTGCCTGTTGCTCTCCCCTAAATTACCTTTCACCCTAACCACAATAACATAAACATAAAAAGAAATGTTTATCATCAACTGATAAAATAAGAACACGTAAAAATAACTATTTCAGCAAAATAATAATTTAAGTTCAAGCCAAACACAGAAATGGCGCCAACAATATTTTTTTTGGGATAGTTTTATTTTGATAGTTTTTTTTAATAGCTTACTTGATAGATTTATGTGGATAGTTGTATTTTGATCAATGTGTGTGTTGTTGTTTATTACAATTCATTATTATGGATTTATTGTGACAGTTGTATTGTGATCATTTTATTTTGACAGTGTCACTGACCGGTGCTGATAGTGGCATCGGATTTGCCAACATTGACCGGAGAGCCAAGACTCTTGAGTTCTGATCCGATCTGATGCCAAACAGGATCCAGCTGTTTACAGAACGAACACCAGGGGGCATAAAACTGCACACAGACCAAACACAACACAACACCATCACCACATGCACAATATAATAATATAATAATACTAATAATATAAAGTAATAAATAATAGTATAATAAAATAAGTTATAATAAAATAACATACTAACTACACTGTTACACCTTCAACATGTACACAAAATATCAGCTGATGTAAAGTAAACAACCTGTCAGTCAGGACATTTCAAACTGAAAGATTAAAGCTGATTGACGGCACAGTCACACATGCACAAAATCATCATGGTGAATATTTGCCTCCTGTTCACTTCACTTCAAGTGAAGGGGTACATAAAACAGTCGCTTCCATTGACAAATTGACATCTGCGCTTTGTGCAGAGTTTAACTTTGGTAAACTATGGTGAGTCTTAACCAACAGCAAACAAGTGTGTGTGGTTGACACCACCTGGCTGTCAGTGTCACTTCCTGCTCCGCCCACATTCAGCACAACAAGACAGGTGATGTTCATTCACCTGCATTCACACATGTGAGCCTGAACAGGTGAGATGTTGTAACAGGCGAAGACGTTCTAAAACCTTTTCAATAAACAGCTGTTGCATCAGACAGATTTCAGTCAAACTCATCAATAATTCTGACAGTTGATCAGAATAAATCATTGAATCACACGATTCTGTCATGCAGAGCCATGTTGTCACATATTTCCTCTCTGAGAGAAAATAAAGAAGGAAACTTGTGATTAACGTTGACGTACTTTGATGAGCCAGATGTCGTCGGCTCCTCTCCTTTCCATGAAGCTGGTAAACACAATCAGACTGATCATTTATTTCAATAAAAACATCAGAATTAATCATTATGACATTAAATGACAGGATGATGTTCGCTGTGTTAAGCCTGCAGTTTGACTTTTAACTGCTTCCATATGTGTTTATGTATTTCGATCATATGTTAACTCGTATTTAATGAGGACGGCTTGTTTTAACTTCTGTTCCAGAGGTTCTTTAACTTCTTTATGTCGCAACTTAAACATGGATGGAGGCAGATTGTTTCTCTTTAAAATGGTATTAAAATCACTTTACAATAACGTGACAGTAGAATCATTTCACTTGATTTAATTAAATCGAATTAAACTACATCTTGATGTACGAATGTCTCATTTTAAAAATAGCAGGAGTTTGGACTCACGAATCATCCAGCTCCTCCACGAAGGCAGACACGCACACCAACAGAGCCAGAAGCCCTGAGAAACAAACAACAAACAAACAAGTGGTCAAAACACAGACAACAAAAACTGTGATTTGTTTGTGCAGCAGCAGTCAGCTCCCCAACAACAGCCGTCTGGTCTCAAATAAAAGTCCACTTCCTCGCATGTTCTGGAGCTTGTGACTGTGCCACATGGTCTTCATCAGCAGATGAAGGGACTTGTCATACATGTTTGCTTAACAGTTTGAACATCTACATGTCCAGTCTCAATCTCCTGATGAAGACCATGTGACATGGTTGAACAGCCCCAGCACAAACTAGTAAGTGGACCCTGAGACGGTTTTGTCAAACTGCCGCTTCCAAGTTAAAGAACAAACTGTCGACACTGGCGACAGTACAGTGGCTTTTTACCATTTAACCTCAACAAAGATGGTGGTCAGAGGTGACTCGACAGGCATCTGTGATTGGCTCACAGGAATGAAGTAATGAACAAAATTAAACCATAGAGATCTCACTCTGGTCATTTTCACTGGTACATTGAACTAAATAAAGAATAAAATAAGAGCTGTGATTGGTTTACTGATCTCAGGTCAGAGTTGTGTTCATCAGGTTGGATTAAATCTAATAGAAACACTCTCAGATTAAAGCTGTTTGGACACACCAACATCTTAATCCAGCAGCAAGCAACACTCAGGTCAAGAAAATAAAATCTGTCTTCACAACATGTTCAAATTAAAGGATTCAGAAATGTCCTTAAATCAGCAGGAAGTTAAATAACCTGCTGGATGTTTTCAGAGTTCATTTCAGATAAAAAACTGAAACTTGTTCTCAGGTTCAAACAGAGTTAATTCAGTTCTTTGTAGTTCTGAGATTAAATTCAACTCTCATTAACCCTTGTTAGTCTTTGTTATTCTGAACTGGATTCTGAGCACATGCTTCAGGATGAGTGTAAAAATGAGTGGAGTCTGGTGGAGGACATACCTGAGAGCAGGACTGTGTTCCTCCTGTCCAACATGGTGACTGACGCAGAAGAAGCTGCAGCACAGACGGATTAACAGCACAGAACTAATCTGCAAACTGCTAACAGAACGAACACAGTGCTAATCTGTCAGATTAACGGGTTACATTCAATCCACTGAAGCTTTATTGACATCAGCAACAATAACACAGATGATGATCCAACAAGAATATACAATAATCTTTTCACACTGAGACAAACAGGAAGTGTGATGTTCATTAGACAAGTCTGACTGACAGGTGAGAGGAAGGACACAAGGAGGCACAGAATATTAAAAGGGAAGGAGGACAGAGGAAGGAAAAAACGAAAATGAGGTATGGAAGGAAACAAAAGATGAAGAAGGAAAAAAGAAGGAAGGAAAGAAAGAAGGTGATAAAGTAGAAAAGAAGGAAGGAAGGAGATAAGAAAAAAGGTAAGGAAACAAAGAAAGAAGGATGTAGAGAAGAAAAGAAAGGAAATGAAATTGATGGAAAAGAGAAGAAAACAAGAAGTCAGAGAATGAGAGAAGAAGAAAAGAAGGATGTAAGGAAGGAAATAGGAACTGAAGGAAGAAAACAAGAAGATAAGAAAGATAGGGAAGGGAAGATGAGGGAAATGAAAAGAAAAGAAGGAAAGTGGACATGGAAAAAAGATGGTCAGAGAGGGTTAGGGGTTAGGGGTTAGGGTTGACGTCAGTGGTCACCTGTCGAGCTTTACTCTCCGTCAAGCAGGACTTACTGTCAGATGCTGAAGACGGCCGGCTCTTCTCTCAGCGGCCCTTGAACTGGACGCCTCCCAGTGAGCTCTGACTGGTCAGTGTGGCTCCACAAGACAAAGCTCCAGTAGAGCTGAAAGACGAGTGAAGGTCCTTCTCCTGCAGCCGCAGCGCAAATGCTCGTACACCCTGTTGGTCTCACCACAGTTCAGCTGCTCCACCTCCCGACCCATCCTCTGCACTGCTTGAAGGATGGTGAAGTAGCAGCCAGCGATGCTTCTGCGACACATGCCTCATCAAATGCTGGCAATGTTGACGTGCAGCTGGAGGGTACCGTTAGAAAACTCTGAGCCATTAGGTTGCCATTGCCATCTAGCTCAGGTGAAGCCGCATCAGCTGCGACCCCCTTCCCCAGCCAGCCAGAAGGAGACTGTTCCGCCAACATGGCCTCAGAAATCAGACTCTGCCCTGCAGTGGTCCTAGAAAGATTCCTCCCAATGCCAAGATCAAGAGCTACAATAAATGAACCAGTTCTTGTTCCCAGAGACAAAAAGCAAGGAAATAGGTGTTTCTCTGACCCTTAATACACCCAAGCACTACCAAGGCAGGTATCAAACTCCCACAGACATGGCTTTGCTGCACCAGGGACACACAAGAGCGGAAGTGCTGTGAAGGGCTGCCCACTTCCTTTCAGGGTCCTTCCTTTCACTATGTTGACCAATTGGGCTGTTCAGACAGAGCACGCCGTGGTGCAGAGCTCCAGAGCAACAAAAACACTGGAAAACATGAATCCAGTGTCAAACATGCTGCAGGCAAAAGATGTATCCATCCAAAAAGCAGGATGGTCTCAGAGAACAGGACCAGAGGAAAGTGCTAATGACAACTTAAAACGGCTGATTTTCAATGGAAGTTTTGCATTGATTTTTAATAAAATTACATAATAAACATAATTTGTGACATGACATATGTTGTCTAACAGTTTCCACTTGCTTCCCTGTCAGAATGCACCAGGAGTCCATCAGCCTGAGGAGCTTTGCATCCCATCGATCCATCAATCGAGTAGTAAGGTGAGAGCATCATCACCATCATAACAAGCTTCCAGACACCATCAGCCTCCCAACAGGGTTCATCTAATCCCTCCATCCATGTCTGTGATGTTTGTGTGCTCATTCACTCCAGGATATCTGTCTCCTCAGTCCAGGTGAGCAGGAGGTGGAGGGGGCATGATGAGGGGGTGGGGCCGACCTGCGTCTGAAGCTCCGCCTCTTCACCAGTTTTCCCATCATCCCTGTGAAACCATGAAAAAGATGAGGAGAGAGAGACGGACGACAGAGCTGCAGACAGACAGCAGGACCAACACTCGGTCTGAGACAGACAGAGAGACAGACAGAGAAACAGACAGCAAATTAATGCAGTGGAATACATTCATCCCCTTTTTTGCTTTAAAAATGACAAACGATGAATCATCAAACTAATTGCTGACTAATCCATTAATGCAATAACAATAAAATTTACAAGGGTTTCTTTAACCTTATGTGTTCCCCATAAATGTGTCCACTGTGACACATTTGACAGAGATTCAGAGAAACAACGAGCTGCTTGAGCATCACGCTGCTTTACAGATAAACCTGATTTTACCTGAATCATTTCAAGCAACCCAATATTCAGTGAACACAACACAGCTGGGATCTACACCTTGACACCATACCTTCTGCCTGAGGAGTCCTGTGATTGGGTGACAGGGTGTGTGGGCAGAGTCAGGTCGAACAGGACGGTCTCAGTGTTTGCCAGACAGAAACCATTTGACCTCATGATCTCTGGAGCACAAAAACACACAGAACCACAGAGTCAGACTGTGTCCATCTGTTTCACCTGAGTGCATTAAACAACACAAACACACAGATTCACATGTGGACAACATTGGCGTCTCAAAGAATCCAGACCATCAGCTGATACACTTCCACTAATAGATGACTGTCCAATCAAGATCAAACAACTATGTAAACAGGAAGTCACTGCAACATCTCAAGCTAGCAGAACTTACAAAAACTACAGTTTTAGAGGCTCTAAGATGAACGGACTCTCTGTGCTGACCTGACAGAACCACCGGACTCTGGAAGACATTGAGATCCTGGTCCTCCTGTCTGATGGTCCGGTCTTCCCCCTGTTTAAAGGTCGGATTCTCCTCCTGTGTGAAGGTCCGGTCCACAGCAGACGGTTCAAAGAAGGCCAGTACTGCCGCCGACTGAGAGAACTAAGAAAAAGGTAAGAAGTAAAACACTGGCAAGATGGCCGTCAGCAGCCTGGAGAGCTCATGAACACACAGACAAAACTTCACTATAATAACTGTGTACTAAAGAACCAACTGAAATCTGCATGAAGTAAAAACAGCTACAGTCCATGAGCTTTAGGCAAGGCAAGATTACTTGTACAGCACATTTCAAAGTCCTTTAAATACCTCAATAAAACATAAAGGACAGAACAAAGGATAGAAAAATACCATAAAACAATCAATTGCAATAGAAGAATATAAACCTTTTACAGGAAATTAAAGAATTCAGACATGAGCAGAGGATCAGAGGATGAGATGGTTCCTGATGAGTACTTCAGGTTCATCAAAGAGCAGTTTGAAGCTGGAAGGTGGTTTAATCTCTTCTGGAAGTTTGTTCCAGCTCAGCGCTGCTCAATGACAAAATGTTTAGTTTGCACTGTGGGAACCGTTAGCAGCCTGATGACCTGATGACCTGACAGGACCTCAGAGGTGGAAGACAGTCAGAGAGACAGATTTTGGTCCATTGAAAAATGCCAATGAAGAATAAATAATAATAACAAGTAAATACCTTGTGCGGCAGGTTGATGACTGTCTTCAGCAGTTTGTTCACCTCCACAATTTTAACTTCAGGATCTGAACTCTGTTCTGCAGCTTGAATGCTCAACAGACCTGAAAACACTGACAACTGTTAAAACCTGGTACTGATAATACTACTAATACTACGCTGAATACTAAAGTCAAGACACTGAGGACAGACACGTGTAAAAACTGTTAACTCACCTGTGAGCAGGTTGGAGGACAGCGTCTCTCTGTCGTCTAGGAAACCTTCCACCAGCCTCTTCATCATCCGAGCCAAGTCTTCATCGGTCCTGCTCAGCTGCAGGAAACTGCCGTCTGACAGCTCCGCCTTCACCTCCACCTGTCCACATGAGAGGAGTTTGGCCCAAACCTCCACCACGTACACGCCTGATGACCTCACCTGCTCTGACATCATCACCTGGTTCACCTGACACCCCGATGACATTACCTGCTTCCGCTGAAGGGACCTTACTGCTCTGAAGGGACCTTACTGCTCTGAAGGGACCTTACTGCTCCACCTACCCCAACTCCTGCAGACATTCACAGGTGAAGCTCAGAGAGGGGAGAACAAGACGATGAAGAAGATAATTATGATGAGGGAGAAGAGGAAGAACAGGAAGGTGCAGAAGACAAGGAAGAAAAAGAAATGGATGAGGAAGAAGATGAAGGAGAGGAAGAAGAAGAAAACTCAGCAGCAGCAGAAGCAGCAGCAGTCACCTTCTGCTGAGTGTCGGTCAGGATTGAAAAGTTAAAGCAGCTTTGAGCTTCAGTCGTCACACTTTCTGATCATAATCCTCAGGGGATCAATCAGCTGTTTACTGATCACAAATCACATTTCAAGTATATAGAACTCTTCAGTGCAATCAAACTGAATAACACACATATAAGACCAAAAGAATACACGTATATACATTTATGTCCTGTGTTTGTGCCCTTTAACCCTTCAGAAAGCACAGACCAGGTAGCCTTAAATATTTCAGAGTCAAACGTGAGTCAAAAATCTCTGAACCTTAAATTTGTCAAGAATTTCACATTCTTGTAGAAATCAAGAGGAAAGTCATGAAGTTCTTAAACTGTGCTTCATTTGTTCATTAAGGGCTTTTCAAATTAAGATATTTTTAAAGGGTTTAGTTTTTCAAATGAAAGGACAAATGCAGGCTCTCTGGCTGTGAACACACTGATTCAGATTCAGATGGTATTAAGTGTTCTTTAATGGGATTTGAAGGGATTGTTGATTGTGTGACATAAATTAAGTCAAGCAGGAGCCTGAAGAAAGGAAATCCATCTGAAAACTCATCGATAGTCTAAAAAATAGGAGGAAGTAAATCTATAAAACGGCAGCCTGGTCCATAAATGAAGCACTAATTTTCTGATGATAGATGATTCTCATCCTCTGGGCAGCTGATTGGTCAATCTACTGACCGCCACACAGACCCCCCCTCAGATCAGCGTAACAAGGTTAACCAGCTTGTGTTGGGGGTGGGGGTCTGCTTCAGGTTTAGTCTGGTTAATCCAGTCGCTGAAGCAGACTGTAAAACAACAGGAAGCAGGAACACAGCTCACAGAAATGAAAAACTAGTGCACCTTTTCTACTCTCCTCTCCTCTGATTGGCTCACAGACCTGAAGGTCCCCGTGTGTCTGAGCAGAGGGTAAAAGTAACTTGGATGAGGTCTGGCTGGTATTTAGTTGGACTAACCTTGTGGACACTGGATTAGACATTACTAATGATTTCCTTGTGTATTGTTTAAGAAATTGATGTGTTAGCCTACACTTAAGTTTCCATTTCATTTGTTCCTTTGTTAGTCAGGAGAGCATTAAAGGCACCCAAAGCCAGATCTTTAGAAACAGATCCCAGTAACACTTGAATTATAGCTGTGACTAAGCTTCAAGCTTGAGTTGATTGTAGGTGGACAGTAGGTGCTGTTTCTTCTTCCTGTTTTAGTCTTGAGAAAATGTAGCTTTAACTAAATAAAAAAACAAATTGAGTTCAGTTTTTATGTTTTGTCACATTTGTTTTTTACTTTAATTCAAAAATCCAACCAGCAGATAAAATGAAAAACATTCCATAACATCCATCAGACTGTCTGTGACATCAGCACCAGGTTTGGTGACATAACCCTGCTTTTATTATCAAACTGGTACATTAGTCCCACCCTGATCACCTGTGAGGTCACAACACAGCATGCTGGGAGGGGGCGTGGTGTCTGCGGACATGTCTCAGCAGCAGCTGACGGTCTGGACTCGAGTACTCACACTGCTGACATGAAAATGCCTCGCCGGTGTGATGACGGCGAGCATGGAGGTCCAAACTCTTCTTCTGGATACTGAGACAGAGAGAACATCAGGAAATTCATTACAGACCACGTCCAGCTCAGGTCTGCAACCACAGCTGTCTGTGGGAGGTCACAACCAATCACAGCAGAGACACACACTTGATGAGCCAATCACATCTGATAAAACAGACCAAAAAGAATAAAACAAAACAAAGTATACTTAAAAACAAACTCCAGTTGTTACTTGTTTTTTATAAGATAAGATATTAGATAAGATATTCCGTTATTAGTCCCACGGTGGGGAAATTTGCAATGTTACAGCAGTAAAGATAGATAGATAAAGAGTGGGTCAATTTACAAGAAGCATAAAAAAGTGTTAGCAGTTCAACTCGGGTAAAAAAGTATCAACAATAGAAACTAGAATAAAAAGTATCAACAATTTAATTAGAGTAGAAGTATTAACACTTAACTATAATAAAAGTAATGACAAATTAACTATAGAAATATACAAGTATACAGTATCAACAGTGCAAAAACCAGGCTAGACAGTATAAATAAATTAACAAGAGAATATGAAATATGACAATATGAAACACTATATACACTACAAAAACAATGAAATGCAATGCAATGAAATGAAACTATTGCACAGAATAATGGAATAATACCACCCCCACCTTGGCTGCACCACATCTCTGTGATGCTAATTCCTGTTTACAGACCAATTGTTATTGTAAACGGGTTAAACCGGTTTTGAAGCAGATCAGAGAGTGGCCAGCTAGAGCTACCACAGCTCAGACTGGAACATCTTCAAGGAAGCTACAACCTATGAACATGTGACTGCCCTGGATGAGTAAGCAGCATGTGTGCTGGTGCCATCAGTAAGTGCAAAGATGATGTCACCATCATCAAGATCATCACCATCGCACCAACCAGAAGCCGTGGACGATCCGGGGACAAGCAGCCCCTAGATCTGTCCTGTCACCTGTCGTGGACCATCAGTGTAGCAAAGCGCAGGTATGCAGGAAAAACCCAGAACGAACTCACGGACACAAATGACACATGTTGATGATGATGTGGCCATTACTGATGACAAGACTGTGGCACACACTTGAGACAGCAACGCCTCACTATCTGAGACACAGAATAATTTTTGTGCACGGTTCAAAGCTACGGACGACATGGCCACCAGGAAGAAGTCTTCTGCCGTTACTGATGCCAACAGTGGAGAGAGGACAGGTGTGTGTGTGTTTGTCTAGTGTGTTACCTGCTGTAGTCACAGTGTTGACACCTGTACGGTTTCTCCTGACTGTGAGTTCTGCAGTGTCTGAGCAGAGAGCTGCGATCTATGGAAGCATATGGACACTGAGCACACCTGTATGGCCTCTCACCTGAACACACACACAATACACACAGTCAGTCACAATCACCTGACAGTGCAGGCAGTCAGTTACAGGTGTGTGTATTCTCAGGTGTGTGAGTGTTACCTGTGCGTGTTCTCAGGTGTGTGTTACCTGTGTGTGTTGTCAGGTGTGTGTTACCTGTGTGTGTTGTCAGGTGTGTGTTACCTGTGTGTGTTCTCAGGTGTTGCAGCAGTGAGGCCTTCAGTCTGCTGCTGTAGGAACAGTGAGGACAGGTGAACGGTTTCTCTCCTCCGTGGATGCCCAGGTGACGCCTCAGAGTCAGCTTGGTGGAGAACTTCCTGTAGAGGAGAACATCATAGCTGCTTTCAACAGTCGGATAACCTATGGAGGGAGGGACTGTGGGTAATGTAGTTACCTGTGACACAGAGAGCAGCAAAAACCCATCTTCTTGCCCTCCTTCTCTTTTTCTGCTTCTTTTTTCTTTCTTCTGTTTTTCTTTCTCTTCTCTGTGACGCTCTGCAGTGAACCAGTCTGAGATCTACTGGTCTGACTGAGAACCATCCTGCTGATCCATCAACACAAACATACAGGTTTCTGACTGGCTGTCAGTTGTTTGATAGTATCACACATTTAAAATCTCTAATTAATTAATCAAAATTAACACAAAACAAACTAATGGCACCTGTACCATCACTAACATTAAATAAAAGAATAACTAACTATAATTAAATAATCACAGTTTGAGAAATTTTCAATAATCCCCCCCACTGTGGGACGAATAAAGGTATATCTTATCTTATCTTAATAAATGAATTTGATTAAATTTCTTTAACAAAGACATGAACAGATAACATAAGAAAAGATAAACCTTATTAATCCTACATCAGGGAAATTTGCTTGTTATTAAAATTAAGATATTGTCATATTTGAGGCACGTTTCAGTGATTTTTGTGGATATTTTAGGAACATTCTGATGAATGTTTGGGGAATATTCTGGTACTTCTTTGAAAATTGTTCAATGACATTTAGTGAAAAATTTTAATGATAATTTCAAGAATGTTTTTGATATCAATTTTAGGATTTTGGGGAATTATTTGTTGTACTTAAAATTTCCTGTAAAGCTTTATCAGAAGTAAAGACTTGAAGACTTCACTAGACATGAAGGTTCTGACTATCAGGTGAGGACAGATTCACTCATCCACCTGTCAGTGAGGCCCGCCTTATTCCCTCCTTTTCGTCCAATCAGCCGGCCCCTCCATCCGCCTGGAGGAAAAAAATCATTACCATTGTTTCCATTATCAATGTTGTTATTGATCATTGATTGAATATTCTAAACTGCAGTTTAATGTGTTCTGACCTGAGTGGTCGCTGTGATGACAGCAGCCGTCACGTGTTTGTTGGTGAACGCTTTGTGTTACGGTGCTCCTGAACGTCTTTAGACAGACCGGACAGTTGAATGACCTCGATGCTGCCGCAGTCTCACTCTTCATTTTCTCCTGTTTCTGTTCCTCCCTCCTCCTCCTCCTCCTGCAGTGGCTCCTCCAGTGAGGCTCCAGCTCCTCCCAGCTGTCTGCTGTCCAGCTGCAGCAGACGCAGCTGAACCCGCCAGCCGCCCGGTGAGACCGGATGTGAATGTCCAGCAGCCGCCTGGACGGCAATGTCTGAGGACATAGGAGACATGGAAGTCTCCGTTTACTGGGGAGCAAAGTCCTCGTCTGCCGGCCGGCCGGCTCACTGTGCTTCAGGCTGTCAGGCTGTGACAGGTGGGGAGCATCATCGGGTGAAGGGTGGACAGGTCGGGAGGCATTGGGAGGAGGAGGTGGAGGTGGAGGTTTGGCAGCTGAGATGCGACACAGTCCAAGAGTCATGAGGTGAGCCGACTGTGCCATCTCCTCCTGGGTAGCAGGGGGATCCATGGGACAGGACAGATCCACTGAACCCCCCTTCAGAGGGAAGATGGAGGTCTCCTCCTCGAACAGAGTGCTGACCTGCAGATGGAAAACTTTATATGTCTTTAAACTTTGGCATAAAGACCTTGTGTCTGATTGTTCTCATGCCTAAATCTGGTGTTGTCCGGTGTGACCTAATGTGTAAATGTAACCACTGACTTTAACAAATTAAGATGATAAACGTGACTGTGGAGCCTGCAGGTCATCTTCAGTCTCAGTCCCAGCTCTGTTCACATTCTGACCTGTTCAATCCAGCATGCATTTTCCATCAACCAGTGGTGATGGAGGAAATCTAGACTCAGACTCAAAATTGTTACTCTGTTACTGAGAAAGCAACATTTAGACTCAGCTCATTCAAATAACATCTGTTTGGAAATTCACTCTGTGTTAAGAGACATGAGAGCTTTCAGTCAGCCACACATGTTCACATATCAACATATTTACATACAAATCAATAAATATATGTTCTCATAAGGTCTGTGTAATGCTCAGTTCAATTTTCCATATAAAAAATGAGAACCAGAAAATTGGAAAACTGACTCACTGACTGTTGAAGTTACACCATTGGTTGGTGGAGTGTTGGAGTTTTCTCATTGGCCGTTACTCTTTCAAAATGAGGAGACACTTGTGTATAAGTTGAGCTGAGACCCAAAAACAGCTTTTTCTCCAGCATTACAGGAACCACAGCTTAGAGGGCGGCAGTTACATTCATAGAACATGGAGTTACAGTATGTAACGAACTCTCTGTTTCATACAGGCTTCTCCCTCTAACGTTAGGGTTAGGGTGATGGTCATTACCCACAGCACAGGCACACCCACTTCATGAGAAATGAATAAGCAGTGAATACCTCGCCACTGCGTCACAGTGACATGGTGCAACACAGGACATCATACGTGCATCATCACATGCAGAAATACCTGATATTCACCAAGAACCTGGGAAACAACATAAAACCTACCTACCTCTTGTCTTGTATATACTGTATATTGTATTTATCTGCACATATTTCTGAATACTCTTGCAATATTTCGGCATTTTTTGCACTCGGCCATATATATATACATATATATCTGCACTACTGTCTCAGGTTTTAGGAAAAATGCTTATGTTCACCTAGTCTTGTTAGTCTACAATATGTTGATAGTCTACGTATATGTAAGGATGGAGATCAAAGTGAAACCAGAGTCAAATTCCTTGTATGTGTATGCATACCTGGCCAATAAAACAGATTCTGATTCTGATTCTGAAACCTCCTGCTGTGACAAACAGATGATGGTGACTGGGGATGAGTAGAGACACTCACTCACACACACACACACACACACACACACACACACACACAAAATACCCATCCCTACTGGTCATAGACTGTACCAGTCCAGCAGAGAGCAGAGCAGAAGGGAAAACAGCTCTCTAAGCACTGAGAGGCATTCAGAAGGAAAAACACTCGATACAGACCGAGTCGCAGTAGAACAAGAGACAGAAGCAAACAAAAGAGCAGGTGGAGTTCATAGATAATTAGAGCAATTAGAGCAGCAATTTCTCTATTAAATATTACTGGGAACAGAAAACTAAAGATATTATATGAAATATTTAATATCACATTATAGACATACAGCTG
Organism: Holacanthus passer; assembly: GCA_025331565.1. NCBI lineage: Eukaryota > Metazoa > Chordata > Actinopteri > Pomacanthidae > Holacanthus > Holacanthus passer. The sequence continues at coordinate 199,332 of JAFREQ010000178.1, forward strand.
ACCACACATAGTCCAGACATACAGAAGGTTTCCACCCAGTCATCTTACTAAACATACTGCATCACGTACATAATATCTGATTCTGACTCTGTCAGGTGATTTTGTTCTTCAGAAACTGTCTGTTAGTGACCTGTAAGTGGAGGCGAACAATCAGGTACAGGTGTGTTTTGTGATGATGTCACAGTACAATTTGGTGGTCGTCCTGTTGTCACGAGTTCTGACTCCTGAGTTAACAAGTCAAGTCTGAACTTAGTGAACTCTGTGTGTGTGTAAAGTGTGTTACCTCACAGGTGTGTGCAACCTGCAGTGCTCCTTCGCTGCTGATGTCACAGGTGGGAGGGCTCATGTTGTCCAGCATATTGTAGAGCAGGAACTCCTCGTCATCATCGCTCTGCTTCGACTCTCCGTTCAAATCCAGCCGATAGGGCGACGGGGCCCGCTGGAGTCCCTCCTCCCTGTCCTCAGCCCCGCCCCCTCTGTCACCCCCAGCCAGGTATGTGAGGCCGGGGAGGCGGTGCCTAAGCAGCAGGTGGCTGCTAATGGAGGCCTTCAGGCCGCAGGTAAACTGACAGAGCTTACAGCGATAAAGCTCCACCAAGAAAGACTCCACCAAACCCCCCGACAGACCCTCCACCTCCCCACAGTACAGACTGGCACTCACAGCCCCACCCACCACCTGCAGAGTCACAGGACTGACGTCATGGTATCTTTGCTTCACCGACGACATCACCATGACCTCACAGAGGGCGTTCACTGAAAACACATGAAAACACAGTTCAGTGAGGACGAGAGACACATAGAGAAAGTGTCTTTCACTCAAACAATCTCTCAAAATCAACAAGCTGGAATCAGATTATCCACAAAAATGTCTTCACTTAAACCCAAAAAATATGTTCCACATGTGACAAAAAGCCTCTGAATACATTCCAATTAATGTATCTGCATATAATATATTCCCGCAATCTCATCATCATATCACCAAACTTTAATGAAACACTGAAAGATTCTCTACAAATTCTACTTTAAGTGTTGCTGAAAATATCAAAAATGATTATTTGATTTTTAGTTCACTTTCATGTAAAGCCTTCTGTATTGCATTTTATTTAAAAAAATATTAGCTATCTATAACATATATTCCATACTACAGTGAGTATTATATCATCACACCTGTTAGATATAATTCGTATCCTCAAAATAAATTCAAAGTATCAACAAAATATTATATAATGAAATATTTTCTTTTTGTCTCAAAAAGTCACAAAACCTAGAAAATATGAATTTAAATAAAAAATGTCTAAACTAAAATATCCAGACGTCATAAACACGTCATTAAATTGGCACCGCAGAAAGTTTACATGTTAAGACATAGTAAATAAAAATAAGATAAAATAAAATAAAATAACGGAGCTACATGGTCCTGGTAGAAGGGAGCTAACAGTGTTAGCGGAGGCTAACAGTGTTAGCAGAAGTCAGAAGTTAACAGTGTTAGCGGAGGCTAACAGTGTTAGCGGAGGCTAACCGAGCAGCTAAAGCTTCATCACTGCGTCACATTCAAACTGTTTAATGAACCCGACATGTTTGAATATGTGCAGTAAAACAGGTTTACATGTTAGATATTAAAGAATTTGACTAAAACTCACCTGCCTGCACAAACAGAAACCTGCTGTTGTTTACTTCCGCTTTTCTTCCTCTACGGTGTTACGTCACGTCTTGTAGATTCTACCGCCACCTGGAGGAGAAGAAGAAGGTCAGAGAGTTTTTTAAGCGTTAAAGAGTTAAATACAAAATCAAAAAAATAACATCAGATACTTTATCAATACAATACACCCAGCGTACTAAAAAATAATTTAGCACAGCAACACATATTGTGTTTTCCATAATAATAGCAGTATGACCCTAACCCTAACCCAAACTAGACATTATATGTAAACCTCTGCAACCTAAAATCATGTTGTTTCCTATAGGACAGTTTCCGATTAAAGCCATTAAAACCAGATCAGTGAAAATGACAAAAAACATTTTAAATAAAGTTCTTAACACACAAAACCATAAAGATGTGAACAGTGAAGTTTAAATGGATTCTGTTGTCATATTTCTCCACATACTGTCCATATACATTTTATATTTTACATTCATTTAGCTGAAACTGTTGTGCTTTCAACCCAACACCTGCAGGAAGAGTCATGTAAACACATAAACTTCATCAGATCTGAGGTGGTCTACAGTCCGATCAGGTGAGTCTACAGGTGAGTCTACAGTCTGATCAGGTGAGTCTACAGGTGAGTCTACAGTCTGAACAGGTGAGTCTACAGTCTGAACAGGTGAGTCTACAGTCTGATCAGGTGAGTCTACAGGTGAGTCTACAGTCTGATCAGGTGAGTCTACAGTCTGATCAGATGAGTCTACAGTCTGGACAGGTGAGTCTACAGTCTGATCAGGTGAGTCTACAGTCCGATCAGGTGAGTCTACAGGTGAGTCTACAGTCTGATCAGGTGAGTCTACAGTCTGATCAGATGAGTCTACAGTCTGGACAGGTGAGTCTACAGTCTGATCAGGTGAGTCTACAGGTGAGTCTACAGTCTGAACAGGTGAGTCTACAGTCCGACCAGGTGAGTCTCAGGTGACTTGTTTCTGGTGTTTCTCTCTTCTCTCTGTCCATCAGGTCATGTTGTCATGTGCAACATGAAGCAGACCGTGGCGGTCAGCGTGCTGAAGGGTGTCCTGAAGGATGAGATGTCGGTCACCAAAGCAAAAAAGAAGTGATGTCACTTCCTGTCAGGCATGTTTGCTGCGTCAGACTACCAGCTGCCAATCAAAACAATCAATCAATCCTCAATAAAAGCTTATAAGACTTGGTTGCTCGCTCCATGTGTTTTCCGTCTAATAGCTGTCAGGAGGAGGTGGTAACCATGGTAACCTTCATCCCACAGCTGGCTGCCCATCACTGTTTTTGTTTAGTAACAGAAGAAGAAGATGAAGAGGAAGAAGAAGAAGAACAGCAGTGTGAACAAGAAATGTAAATCTTGTCACATGACCAGGCTGTTTTTTCCTGTTCTGACAAGACAGGAAGCTGTGTGCGTGTGTGTGTGTGTTTGTGTGTGTGTGTGTGTGTGTGTGACGTCATTGAAACAGAAAACAACCACATTGCGTGACAGTGTTGCATGACAAGCTGTGACCGCACACACACACAGAGAGAGAGAGAGAGAGAGAGAGAGAGAGAGAGTAAAAGTACACAAGTATCCTTAATAAAAAATATTTCTTTAACTTTATTTCTTTGGAGATCTTCCTAAATTCTCTCTTTTTGTTTCTGAGCTGCTGCAGTGTCAGAAACTTCATTAAGTCCTTCAGCTTCATGTTAAGTTCAGATAAACTTTTTGTTGAGTTTGTCCTCCATCACTTCCATTAGAAACATGTCTGATGAGAACAGAGAAAAATTTCGCCGTTCATATGTTGTACTGTTGTTTTAACATAGAGTTTAAAAACTATGTGCTTTGATCTAAATGGACCTTAAGATAAGATAGGATAGAACTTTATTAATCCCGAAGGAAATTCTTTTGCCAGATTGTTCCAGAAATCACAGTAGCAAAAATAGAATATATCATTAGAGCATCCAAAAATAAGTTAAGTAACAGTGGAAATTAGGTCTTAAACCTAAAATGTGATGATTAAAACAGTTTTAAATCCAAACATATCTCAGATAAGACAGACAGTTACATGAACTCACATGTTACTCATTAATCATAAAATTATTTTAAGTGGTACATTTACTGCAGTACTGAGAGAGAAAACTACACTGTGAAGTGACCCTTTAAGGTGGTGAGATCAGCTCACTCTGAATGAATGGAAGTCAATGTGATGTCCTCACGAGTGATGGAATATGTGTGTATGTGTTACCTTTCTAACAGGAAGTCGACAAAAACAGAAAAGAGAACACAATGTTCAGGGTGGACGGCCACACACACCTCAGTACCACTACTACTGATACCACTACTACTACTGTTACTACTACCACTACTACTACTTCTACTGATACTACTACCACTACTACAGATACTGAAACCCTGAAACTGAAACTGAATATATTCAGTCCAAGAATATTTCCATGAATTTGCCCAAATCTGCTAAACCTGTTAAATATCTAAATACTGAAGAAGAGTTAAAATAAAATCTCATTAAATAGCGACTGAAAATATTTCCTAGTCCTAAAATCTCTTCACCTTAAAAACACCTGAAACTAATCCTTCACGGTTTTGTCAAATATTTCACATTCATGTGGAAATTAAGAGGATATTCATGAAGCCCTTAAACTCTTATTCTCAAATTAAGATATTTTTAAGGGGTTTAGTTTTTTTAAGTTAAAGTACAAATGAAGGCTCTCTGGCTACAACCACACTGATTCCGATGTTATTAAGGGTTAATTAAGGGTAAATGAGTCAGTCAGCTCCTCCCTCTGCGTTTAACTTCTGCTTTAACTCTGATCATCTCTCTGTGGTTTAACGGACAGAAACTGAGACACAGCAGAGACGAAGAGACGACGACTGTGAGTCCACACCTGTCTGTCTGTCTGTCTGTCTGTTTTAACTGTTCACTCTGCTCATGTTTCACTTTACTGTCTTTCTACTTGTTTTATGTCTTTTTAAATTTGTATTTCTACTTATGTGGAAATACAATGTTTATGAAGATTTTATGAAGAGAATAAACAAATTGCATGTTGTAAGATAAATGAAGATTTACAACATGTTAGTGTGATGAGTCATTTGTCTGTAAAGCGGTAAACAGTATTTCAGATAAACTGAGTTTCTACTTTATCCTGCAGTAATACATGACTTTAATCCCCCTCCGGTTGGTCAAATATATAAACATGTAATAACAGACCATAATGTAGTTATTAGCAAATATAACAACATGTCAAAGTGTTTATTAATGTTCAGTATTTGTTCAAATATCCATGAAGACATATTTCATATTATTACAGCTGTATTTTATTAACATTCATTATTTGTTTATACAACAGCTTCCACTTAGTAACAAATACATGAATAAACACTTAGAGTTACATTACAGTCTGTTATTAACAGTTATTAACAGTCTTACACACCATTCAAAGATGAAACACAGGGAGCCTTAAAGTATTTGTGACTTTAAAGATGATGTTTTTAACACATAAACTTAAAAGCAGTGGTGGAACAAGTTCTCAGTTGTTTTACTTCAGTAAAAGTACTAATAGCACAGAAAGTCCTGAATTCAAAACTTTACTGAAGTACAAAAGCATTACCATCAAAACATACCTAAAATACCAAAAGTAAAAGCACTCAATAATTTATTTATTTATTATTTTGTTAATCTGAATGTAAAAGTAACTAAAGCTGTCAGATACATTTAGCACAAGTACAAAGTATCCTAAACTGGAAATATTCAAGTAAATTACTGTAGATGTACTGACTTTGTGCCGCGGTTTTTAAGATGTGGCACATATTTAACATACGTATGTATTCAAATTATTATGAAAGTTTCCATTCTGGATAATACTTTCATTTTACAATTTCTACAATTTCATTTAGCAGACACTTTTATCCAAAGCGACGTACATTCACATGACGATGGCTACTTTGACTTTGGTAACAAGGAGGCAGAGAAGGAGAGGAGGTTCAGTGTAAAAAAAAAAAAAGAAAAAAAAAGAAAGAGAAGAAAGAAAAATCTGACTTCAGGACATCTAGAGTACACTTTGAATGTTTTTACAGTGTGATGTCACTGTGTGACGTCACAGCTGCAGTTTAACCTGAACCTGCTTGTATGTTCTTTTAAAGGTCACTGAATGATCTCATCAACATAAACAAAGAATCTGATCACATGACCTCCATGGATGACATCATGACCATGTTCACCACTGAGGTAACAAACCCCGCCCACACACAGATAATAATTTTTGATTAGCAGTATTGATCTAGCTCACCTGATTTATCATTTATAATGATATAATTCAATTAATTAATTGATTTACCTGTAGAAGTTTTTCTGCTGCATGTGCAGGCAGAGAAATGAAAAATTAATGAATCGTTAAAACGACAACGGATGACAGAAATATCTTTAAGATGCAGGTGGGTTCAGGTGGGTTCAGGTGTGTCGTCTCTTCCTGTCAGGACCCATCCTCCATTAGCCCCTCACCCAGCGATGACTATGACTACCCTGACCTGTTCTGTGACCGCGAGACAGTGCGTGAGTTCAGGAGTCGCTACGAGCCACCACTCTTCTGGATGATTGCCCTGGTGGGCGGAGCTGGGAACCTGGCCGTGGTGTGGATCTACCTGAACGTCCGCCGGCGGCTGAAGACCATGACAGACATGTACCTGCTGAACCTGGCGGTGGCCGACCTGCTGTTCCTCGTAACGCTGCCACTGTGGGCGGCCGAGGCATTGCACGGCTGGAGCTTCGGCTCAGCCCTCTGCAAGCTGAACTCTGCCCTCTACAAGGTGAACCTGTTCAGCAGCATGCTGCTGCTCACCTGCATCAGCATCGACCGCTACGTGGTCATCGTACAGACCACCAAGGCACAGAACTCGCAGATGGAGCGCTTCCGCTGCAGCCGGCTGGCATGCGTGATTGTGTGGCTGCTGGCCCTGCTGCTCACCACACCTGAGCTTGTGTTCGCCACTACAGACTCAGAGCAATACTGTAGGATGGTCTTCCCACCTCACCTGGGCAACCGCACCAAGGTCCTGGTGCTGTCACTGCAGGTGAGCATGGGCTTCTGCCTGCCCTTCATCGTTATGGCCTTCTGTTACAGCATCATTGTCGCCAAGCTGCTCAAGACTCGAAACTTCCAGAAGCACAAGGCCATGCGCGTCATCCTGGCTGTGGTGGTGACCTTCATCATGTCCCAGCTGCCCTACAACGGCATGCTGGTGATGGAGGCAACGCAGGCTTCCAACATGACCATCACGGACTGCGAGGCGGTGAAACGCTTGGACAAGGTGGGGCAGGTACTGAAGAGTCTGGCCTACATGCACGCCTGCCTCAACCCCTTCCTCTACGTCTTCGTGGGCGTGCGTTTCCGCCGCGACATGCTGCAGCTGCTGCGTGTCTGCCGCTGCCAGTCGGCCAATAAGAGTCAGCTGAGTAAGTCCTGCAGGAGTCCCCTGAGCTCCACCAGAGCCTCGGTGATGTCGGACAGCGAAACCTCGCAGGCGCTGTCGCTGTAGAGAGGCCGACCACTACAACTTCCGTTTGTACTCGACAGATCACATCATCACTCCTGTGGCCCTTCAACTCTGCTTCATTTGTTCATTAAGGTGTTTTTAAAGGGTTTAGTTTTTCAAATTAAAAGACAAATGAAGGATCTCTGGCTACAAACACTGATTCAGGTCCAGATGTTTGTGTGTTTTCTGGGTTAATTTTAAGGGATTTTTGTGTCAGAGAAGCAGATTTTTTTTTCAGCAGTTGAAAACATGACAAATTCAAATAAAAAAAACAACAGAACTGGGATCAAGGTCATTTAAGGCATTGAATGCATTATTTTTTCCAGGATTTCTCAGGACTTTTCCAGGACTTGCCTGTATATTGAATGTAAAGCTCTTTCACCAGCAAACTGTGACTTTTAGCTGCTGTTCATGGAGTTTGGTCACGTGGCCTCTGTGTTTTAATGTTCACCGTGTTGCATCATCCTGTTTGAACAGGAAACGCATCACATGGAGGAAGTTTCAATGAGTCAGAACGTCTCCTGTGACATTAATGTGATCCTTCTCTCTTTGCTGTTTGTTTGTTTACATGCATTTACACAAGAAGGAAACTGATCTGTTAGTGAACAGCGCTGCTAACAGATGCTAACAGATGCTAACATGGCCTCTGAGGATGTTTGTCTCCTCAGATGTTCTCTGATCGTGTACATAGTTCATGAAGTGTCTCTGTGTCTCAGACTGAAGTGAATGTACTGGTGTGTTTTTATGTGTTAAATGACAAACATTAAAGTGTGTGTAAAACGTGCACTGAGTTTGTGTGAGCGTGAAAAACAGGAGGAAGTTGATCAGAACACAGTCACACTTGTTTCTTCACATCCTTCCTGCTCTCATCCTGTTTGTGTTCTGACATTTGTTCTGTAGAAACCAGAACACCACACGCTTCGCATTATCTCAATATGACAGCTGCATCAGTTACATCTCATTCTCTCTGCGACGGGTTTTGATACTGATTCAAAAAGGTTTGACTCTGTCTTAGACACCACAACAAAAAGAAATCACCCACATCATCAAATATGACCATAATAACTCATTTAGCTGGAGATTAATTAAAATCAATCCATTTTTAACTGTGATGTTGATGGACAGTAATACACCCTAACTATACTCCAATAGTTAAATTTAGATACGGTCTGATGGGTCTTTTCTCCCACAATGCAACAGTGTAACAGAAACGGAGAATCTCACTTGAGACAGTTGAATATTCTGGAAACATGAATAGGAAGGTGGTGTTGATTCTTCAAGATACACGTGTCAGTCACCTGCAAACAATATATACACTTAATAAATTATTAAAATTATTAAATTATTAGGATGAACTGAAATTCTTGGAGATTTATAATCTGGTGTCCCACAATGCAATACTGCAACAGAAGTGGAGGAGTGAAAACTTTGTTACCGTCTGAAGCTTGAAATGACTGAACAGGACTCATGAAGCAACAAATGTATGACGAGGATTACTGTCTAATAATGACTCTGGACTTCTGATTGTTGTTTTCATGACATCAAGTCTGTCAGCTGACACCAGAACATCAGACAGAAGAAAACAGAAGTTGACCTTATATCTGTCCGTCTGTCTGTCTGTGACAGAAAGAGAAGTGAAACTCAGGAAGAGACAAAAACAACAAACACAGACAGAAACAGGGAGACGTTTATTGAGCTGGACTCAGTGAAATGACAGAAGGTGGCAGCTCACAGCTTCAGAGCTGTTTCCAACCTTTGCACAGAAGTGTCCAGAGAACAGAAGCGAGCTGTTGAGTTGAGATATTATGGACCAATCAGCAGCAGATAAATCCACAGATCCAGCCAATGACAAAGACAGACCTGTAGGTTACCCGAACAGCTGAAATGCAGCTGGCAGACAGCTGTTAAAGGAAGATTCTGGTTTCTTTCACCTGCTGTATTTCCAATGACTGCGGTGGCTGCTTCAATGGACCACAGGTGTTGGTCCGGTCCACAGTGAGCAGTCAGCGCCGCATCCGTCACCTGGTGAATTCAAGGCTCTGGTTTTTGATTGGGCAGCAGCAGCTGATTCCACAAAACAACCTGCACCCTCCACAACACCTGCTGCCGTCGCATCATCATGCAGCCTGGAGACTGAAACACGCAAGTTGAGCAAGCAGTTATTTTTGTTGAGTCACAAAAGCCTAGAAAGGGCCAGACTGAGTCCAGGCCTCTGCTTCAACTTAGTCTTCTCTACCTTCTTCTTTGTCAGCAGTTTCAGGCAGGCTAGAGTCAGAGATCAAAACTCATTGAAGCTCATTGGAGACGGACGGAGTCAGTTTCAACAGAGTTTATTGTGTTCTCCAAGACAGCTGTTGTTTCTTGATGTGTTGATGAAAAGAAGTGACCACCCCTGACACGTCTTCACTTGTGTATAAAAAAAGACTTTATTACAAAAAAGAACAGTGTCAAGAACCCGGGGAATCTGAGAGTCTCTGGTGCAAATTGTGAGGTCTCTCTCCTTCAGCCCAAACTGCTATCCTTATATATGATGTCTTATCTTCCAAAACCTCACCTTCTACACACAGATCAGTCAGTCAGACATCTCCTGAGGCTATAAAAACGACATCATGCCTATAAAACTCAATTTATCTTTTAACCTCTGACCTGGCTTTTGACCTTTAATCTAAGGAAAAAACATAGGTTCACATTTCACAAGGCATCTGAACATCACATTACACAGGGCAGGAGAGGACAAGACACTACACAGCAACACCAACAAACTGGAGTCAGGGTCCGGGACCAGACTGACTGGACTCACTCCAGACCCACGCTCTTTTATACTGTTTCAGAGGTTCTGCGAGAGTCTAAGGAGTCTTCTCCTTCTTCTAACCAATTTGAATAGGTTCGAGTTAACTGGTGTCACACTTGACCTGGGCTTTTAGGGACTTTCCACTCTAATTTGCCTCCACCTGTTTACTTCCATTAGTGTCGAGCCTTATCCATAGAGCATTTTTTAAAATGGTCAGGCACCGGTCAAACAAACCAAATTAGGTCTCTGGACATTCAGTAAATTCACATTTGGCCTCGTCCGCTGACGTGTGCCATGAGATAGTCTCTCTCCAGCCATGATACAGGAGTATGTACCTGAGTCTGTGTCCCATCAGCTCTGTTCACTACTCACTCAGAATAATACACAACATTTTCTGTGCCAGAATGAATAATGTGATGTTTTGAATAAGTGAGTTGTAACAGTTGAAGCTCCACAGACAACATCAGCCAGTGCTTCAGGCCTGAAGCTGTTTCTCTCTCTTTAATAAGATAAGATAAGATAAGATAAACCTTTATTCGTCCCACAGTGGGGAAATTTGCAAAGCACAGCAGCAAGGTGATAGAACAAGTTAAAAATGAATATAAACAAGCTAAAAAAGTATTTACAAATTTAACAAACTTACAAATTTAAACGGGCTTATTTGCAGATGTACATGAGAAGATGAATGTGATATGATATATATGACCAGTATAGAAGGATTGAATATGAAATATTAAATATGAAATATCAAATATGAAATGCTTGGCTTGACTTGGTGGAGTGGAGAATTGCACAAAAAGAGTATTGCACAGATGCACAAATAATTAAATATCAATACGAAACATTGCACTTGAATTTTTGAATGGAGTATTGCCCAGCAAATGAAATCTGGAGTAAATATACAGATATTGCACAGATACAAACATGGTGGTGTATAGTCTATAGGGAGCAGTGCTGGTTGTACAGTCTGACGGCTGCAGGAAGAAAAGACCTGCGATATCGCTCCTTCACACACTTCAGGTGAAGCAGTCCATCACTGAAGGAGCTCTCCAGAGCTGTTAAAGTGTCCTGCAGGGGGTGGGAGTCATTCTCCAACATGGATGACAGCTTAGCATCATCCTCCTCTCTCCCACCACCTCCACTGGGTCCAGGGGGCAACCCAGTGCAGAGCTGGTCTTCTTCATCAGTTTGTCCAGTCTCTTCCTGTCCGCTGCTAAAATGCTGCTGCCCCAGCAAGTTACTCCATAAAAAATGGCTGATGCCACAACAGAGTCGTAGAAGGTCTTCAGCAGCGCCCCTTGCACTCCAAAAGACCTCAGTCTCCTGAGCAGATAGAGTCTGCTCTGACCTTTCTTGTAAAGTGCAGAATTCCACTGTGAACGTCGCAGACGAGGACAGCGAGCTGCTCTTTCTATGATATGTCTTCTGTTTCATCTACTGATGAAGAAAAGAAACAAGCTTCTTTTACCTCTTTAATAATGTTTTTTTTCTTTCCCCAAAATATACATCATGTATTTTGTGTCATTTTGTGTTCATATATCAGTTTTGGATTTTGGTCTGTACAAATGATGTCCATGACTGTAGGTGTCTTTTCTGGTAACACATGAATTCAAACATGTTATTGGAGACTGAAATCAGGCTGCGTGGTCGGGACTTTGACACCAATTCATTCACCTATTTTGTTCCAAGGTTTCCTCTTTTTTAGCTGTGTTTGGAACATACCTTCTAAAATGAGCGTGTAATTCACTGCATTTCTTTATTTCTTCCGTCCTTGATGCTGCAATATTGAGCTGCTGAAACAACGTCTTCATGTTCCCGGTGAAAACTCTGCACAGACACAGAAAAAGTCCATAAGTTTAAAAACATAGCTGTGAGTCACTGTCAGACTGTGAGCAGCTTCCTGTCCTGCAGTGATTTTATACGTATCTCAGTATTAGGGTTAAGAATCACATCTTTCCTGTGCAGGAAATGTAACTGTGGTGAGAAACCGTCTGATCAGTTGGTTCTTTACGCTTCAGATTGACAGAAATCTGTCTCAGCTGCTGGGAAAGTTTCACCGGCTGCGTTGACATTGGCCACTTCCTCTCGGCCTTTTCAGCACTTCCTGCTGAGATTGACTGTAAACCTGAAACACCTGCAGCCACTGAGCTGACGTCAGTTTTCTGTTTCATTTGTTCTGGTTTGAACGAGTCAAATTAAACTTAACGGCTGAGTCACAGCGTGTGTGTGCGTGTGTTTGTGTACTCGTACAGCTATCTTTGTGAGGACCAATTTACGTTATTTTAATTTAACGTTAGCATGCTAACATCTGACCTGTTTAGAGTAAAAGAGGTAATAATGGGAACAGTCGATGTGTCAGACCTGAAGGTGCATTAGTGCTATTTAATAATGATTCAATCTGGAAGATTTGAACTGAGTAAATAACATCAGTTAGCTTAGCATCATCAGATGTTTCCTCTCATTATAAACCAGCTGCCAATGTTGACTTCAGCTTCAAGACAACACGAGATGAGCATGTCATTATATTTGCACCTCATTTCTTGTCCATAGACATGAGTAGTAGTTTGGTGATAAAGGTGCTGAACCTTCGTTGACCAACATCAGCCTCAGTGTCTCCAGATTTTCTCTCATGTTCACGAGTTTGCTACTTGACCTGAACAAGAGATTTGTTGTTGAACGCCTTGATGATGACGATTGGTGCGTTCAGGGACATTTTGTGAAAAGTGCTGCTTTGGTGCAAAGATGAAAATGTAACATGAGAAAAAACGTGTGATGTGAGAATGTGAGATCTGTGTCTCTGCTCAGAATGTGAGAAACACAGATTCCTTCACGCTAACACGTTTAAGATTCACCTTAAACTGTGTTTTTATGTCGGCTCGTGATGCTGCCGTGACTTCCTGTTTACATGGTTGGTGTCTCCTAATTAGATGGCGCTGCAGATGTTGCCTAGCAGCAGATTTACACATGAATGAAGTTTTTACTGAGACGTTTGTTTTAATTGTTGAAATGAGTCCCAGAGAAACTGAGACAGGACTTTGTGTTCAGACTGAGTCCTGGTTAGAATCAAGTTTAGGTTTGGGGCCATTGAATGCATTCTGTCAGTGAGGGTCCTAACAGGTATAGAAAGTGTGTGTGTGTGTGTGTGTGTGTGTGTGTGTGTGGGGGGTCAGGGTCAGGTGACCTCTAGTGTGTATGGACTCCGTGAGTTTCAGGACTCTTCCTGACGCCCCCGCCCCCTCCAGCACCTGCTGATGCAGCTGAAATCAGACTCTGTGTTTCCACGAGTACAAAGGCTTCGTCGCCGCAGCAACACAAACACCTCCTGAACAAAGGCGGCCATGTTTCCAGAACTCCGTCCTCCCATAAATCCCGGCTCTGAGCGGCTCTGAGCGGTTTGACACTGGGAGCTGCTGAGCATCATGCCTCTGCCCCGACGCCGCTCATCCTTCCTGGGACAACCGTCCACCGAGCGCCCGGCCTCCGCCTCCTGTGGGCGGATCAGCTCGGCCGGGACCGCCGCTCCTCGCGGCGTCTTTGTGGGCTCGGCCCCCCCGATGGGCGGGCCTTCCTGCCTGGGGACGCGGGTGTCCCGGCGGGCTCTGGGCATCAGCAGCGTGTTCCTGCAGGGGATGAGGAGCAGCGCGGCGCCAGTGCTTCCCCGGGCTGGGGAGCGGGCAGCGGGTCACGGTGCAGCGGCGGCTGGACTGAACAGCTGCCTGATGGAGTACAGAGACAAAGTGAGAGCGCTGGAACAGCTGAACCAACAGCTGGAGGAACAGATCCGACTCTGTCTGGACCGAAAAGCATCCAGCGCCGGAGCCTGGGGGCCCCTCAGGAGGGACTGGGAGGACGTCTACAGACAGGTGAGGACAGGTGGAGGGGTGTCCACAGACAGGTGAGGACAGGTGGAGGGGTGTCCACAGACAGGTGAGGACAGGTGAGGACAGGTGAGGACAGGTGGAGGGAGGACGTCAACAGACAGGTGAGGATAGGGGGAGGGGGGACATCCACAGACAGGTGAGGACAGGTGGAGGGAGGACGTCCACAGACAGGTGAGGATAGGTGGAGGGGGGGCATCCACAGACAGGTGAGGACAGGTGGAGGAATGTCTATAGACAGGTGAGGACAGGTGGAGGGAGGACGTCAACAGACAGGTGAGGACAGGTAGAGGGGGGACGTCCACAGACAGGTGAGGACAGGTGGAGGGAGGACGTCTACAGACAGGTGAGGACAGGTGGAGGGGCGTCCACAGACAGGTGAGGACAGGTGGAGGGAGGACGTCTACAGACAGGTGAGGATAGGTGGAGGGGTGTCCACAGACAGGTGAGGACAGGTGGAGGGGCGTCCACAGACAGGTGAGGACAGGTGGAGGGAGGACGTCAACAGACAGGTGAGGATAGGGGGAGGGGGGACATCCACAGACAGGTGAGGACAGGTGGAGGGAGGACGTCTACAGACAGGTGAGGATAGGTGGAGGGGGGGCATCCACAGACAGGTGAGGACAGGTGGAGGAATGTCTATAGACAGGTGAGGACAGGTGGAGGGAGGACGTCAACAGACAGGTGAGGACAGGTAGAGGGGGGACGTCCACAGACAGGTGAGGACAGGTGGAGGGAGGACGTCTACAGACAGGTGAGGACAGCCGGAGGGAGGACGTCTACAGACAGGTGAGGACAGGTGGAGGGAGGACGTCAACAGACAGGTGAGGACAGCTGGAGGGGGGACGTCCACAGACAGGTGAGGACAGGTGGAGGGGGACGTCCACAGACAGGTGAGGACAGGTAGAGGGGGGACGTCCACAGACAGGTGAGGACAGGTAGAGGGGGACGGACAGGTGAGGACAGGTGGACACGACAGGTGAGGACAGCTGGAGGGAGGACGTCAACAGACAGGTGAGGATAGGTGGAGGGGGGACATCCACAGACAGGTGGACAGGTGTCCGTCCCTGACGGTCTGTGGACATCTCACTGCAGCTCGTGTACGTTGTGTGTATAAATGTGATTCAACACTGTGCTGAAGTAAAAGACTCATCTCAACTGTTTTCACTTTGACACATCAGAGAAAAGTCAGGTGATGCATGTTGGTGTTGCCATGGTTACCCTGGGACATTGTAGAAACACTACGGTCATATAGCTGTGTGATTGGTTTTTATTGTTGCCATTGTTACAGGTGGACTAACTTCACAAAGTGAGTTGAAGTTTCCTCCTGAAAGCATCTTTATCATAAAATATTAACATTATTTAATCTGTTCATCATGTTTTATATCAAAGTGCAGCAGTTAAATTAATGCAGTAGTACAAATACGAAGTACATGAAAGTACAAGTGCCTCCAAATTACACTTAGGCGCAGTACAGGAGTAAATGTACTTAGTTACTTTACACCGCCGTGTTACAGAAAAACATTCTGAGTTATTAACAGCTGACTACATTTCACTGACAGCAGCAATGTGTGTGTGTGTGTGTGTTTGTGTGTGTGTGTATGTGTGTGTGTGTTTGTGTGTATGTGTGTGTTTGTGTGTGTGTGTATGTGCGTGTGTGTGTTTGTGTGTGTGTGTACTGCCCCCTGCTGGCTGGAGCTGCTCTCAGTTCTCTGATTTCCTGCGTTTTCTGCAGGTCAGTGAAGCGATCCTGGACAACGCTCGGCTGATGCTGCAGACAGAGAACGTTCAGGCCAACGCTGAGGACTTCAAGGACAGGTCAGAGGTCACAGGACACATAGGACACTGATTATTGATCCCTTCTAAATTTCATCGGTTTCTAAGTCCACAGTTTTTTCACCTCTTCAACTTGTCAGATCATCGTTAAACCTCAGTCAGAGCAGGTCTAGATTAAACCTCAGTGACCTCAGGTAGCATCCAGATGATTCTGCTCCAGACAACAGGGAGTTTGACCAGACTTGAACAAAACATGAAAATGTTTCTTAGCTCTCAACAGTCAAATGTTTGTTCAGAGACGTCAACGTGACAGCTTCAGAAATGAGATGAGGAGGAAGAGGAGGAAGAGTCATGTCTACCTTCGCCCTGCAGGTACGAGAACGAGCAGCCGTTCAGGAAGGCGGTGGAGGAGGAGATCAGCTCTTTGTACAAAGTGATCGACGACGCCAACCTGACGAAGGCCGAACTCGAGGAGCAGATGGAGAACATGAGAGCTGAGCTCCGCAACCTGGAGCACAACCACGAGCAGGTCCCACCAAACTCTGTTCAAAACACATACGATTTAACCTCAAATAACAAGACAAATATCCACTGGGAAGAACAAATAAACACCTTTTGACAAAGAGAAAAAGTTATTTGTCAGCAGTAAAAACTACAGACTGAGCTGCTCATTATTTCACTTTCACTGCACAGAACTAAAAATGGAGTCTGGTCTGACTTTTATAGATCAATAAAAAATATAATGAATATTGAAATTTAATGAATTCCAACTTTATGACAAAAAGAACATGAAAAAAGATGTTGTTTAATCCTTATAGCCCGTAATTCATTAATTTATCATTAGATTCTGAGATGGGACAGCAAAGTTATATTTTTAAAGGCTTTTATATTGACCTTTAAATAAAAATGAGTGCATGTTTATTTTAAATTCTATTAATTCATAATTCTATTCTAATCTATTTTAAAAATGATTGACCTATCATTTGCAGGAAACAGGATGATTGCTCATTCTTGTTTGCAGTTTGCAATTGGCAAATGTCATGTGTTTTTAATTCATCGTTCAAATGCAAATTCAATTCAGTTACAATTTCAAAGTTCATTTATTAATTATGAAATGCTTGTTGTTGACCAGTAAACTTCCGGTACAACATCGGTGAACTGTTCCTTTAGGAAGCTGACACTGAGGTCACGTGACCTGTCGACTTCGCGTCCATCTGTCCTTACAGGACGTGCGGGTCCTCTACAGTCAGATGGCCGGACGGGAAGTGGACGAACCTGACGCTCCCATAGAAACCAGTCTGGACCAGATCCTGGCCTACATCAGGAGCCACTGGGAGAAGGTGACCGAGAGGAACCGAGCCGAGACCGACAGCTACCTGGAGTGTAAGGTGAGGATGTCTCACCTGCGCAGGTGTCCTCACATGTTGGACTGTTCCATTCATGGTGTGCGTGTGTGTGGCTGCAGGAGGCGCAGTGTGTGAGCAGCAGACTGAGTCCTGAGGAGGAACAGGTGGAGGCGCTGAAGGCCGAGTGTAACGACACCGGCTGTAAGATCCAGAGTCTGCAGGCCGAGACCGAGTCCATCCGAGCGCTGGTGAGACCCCACAGTGATCGATGAGCTGATCACCTGCACGTCAATCAATAACTGACCTCAGAAACATGTCATCACGCACCTGTTGTCGTCCTGCAGAAACGAGGTCTGGAAAACTCCCTGGGTGACGCCCGGCACTGGCACGACATGGAGCTGCAGAACCTGGGCTCGGTGGTGTCCAAGCTGGAGGCGGAGCTGGCCGACGTGCGCGGCGAGATCGAACAGCAGCGCCGCGACTACGACACGTTGCTGAGCAACAAGCAGCGTCTGGAGCAGGAGATCGGCATGTACCACGGCATCCTGGACGGAGAGGAGAGCCGCTTCCAGCCCACCGAGACTCCGTGAGTCACCGCACGAGACCAGCGTCATGTGACCAAACACTCACTGCAGGTCACTGAAGAGATACAACCGTGGGCAACACTTTCCAACCATCAATCCAAGTCAGGATATATATATATATATATATATATACGCTCCATCAAGGTTACAAGATACTATGTCACGACACTGTCAAGGTTATGAAATAGGAATACAAAATACTGTACAATTTATAGGCTATAAAACAAAAATTAAGATTATAGTATAATTATTAGCAAATTGAGATATCAAGATTAAGAGATACTATGTGA
The DNA here is from genome assembly GCA_025331565.1 of Holacanthus passer. Taxonomy (NCBI): domain Eukaryota; kingdom Metazoa; phylum Chordata; class Actinopteri; family Pomacanthidae; genus Holacanthus; species Holacanthus passer. Next base: position 217,193 of record JAFREQ010000178.1, read on the forward strand.
ATATGAGGCACTATGTTAAAATGATAAAATACAAATATATAATAATATATAAATACATATATAAAACAAGATGACAAGATAGATTTTTACATACTAAATCAGATTGTGAGCTACTATGAATATAATGAGATTCTTTGTCGAGATTATGATTCGACTGATTCATCATGTGATATAAACATCCTGGACTCTAAAGTTTAATGACAACACTTTTAATTACTGTCAAAATTAATTATTAAAATTACCTGTCCAGGTGTCCAGGTGTGCATTCAGAGCCGGAGGGAGCTGCCAGTGCTGCTGCTGCTCCAGACTCCAGGACGGATACTCCAGGACCTCCAGGACAGTGATCCCATGGAAGACCTGAGGAGCAGGCTGAAGTCCAGCAGAGTCTTTCTGAATGTTTGTGTTTATTCAGATAAAGGTGGATTCTGCTGGAGGATTTTCTATCTGGTGACGTGTGCAGGTGTGAATGATGCTGAGAACCTGCAGAAAGTCCAGAGTGAACTGGATCAACACGAGGCAGCGGTCAGAGTGAATCTGAGTTTCTGCTGATGAATCACTGTGATTGTAATGTGTTGGAGATAGAAGTCCTCAGGTAAACCTGTCCCCAGACCACTCAGGTCCAGACTGTAGAGGGTTCTGGATCAGTCTGGCCTCTAGTTCCCATGTTTGCAACTTCAGTTGGTCATTTGAGGATTAAAATAAACATCACATCAATTGAATCTGGGTTTAATTATTCTGAACTGATGCGAGCAGTTCATGCTTCTATGTAACACTGAGGTGAACATAGTTCACGAGCCCAAAAATCACAACTGAAATCACGATTAACGTACATATGACTGAAGGCAGCACGAGAGTCCGGTACTTCTTCATTGGTCCCCTTCATGTCATGGAGATACCCAGGAGACATCCACGCCGCGACGCACACCTGAGAGATATGAGGAGGTCACATGACCAGTTCATGACTTTATAAGTTGACAAAGGTCACCTGAATGCACCATTAAACTAGTAATGTAACAAATATCCTGGCAACAAGAGTTCAGACTGTCAGGTGCTAAAGGACCTCAGGTGTGTCTCACCTGTTTCACTCTCAAGTCATGACATCACAGCATGTGTCATGTGATCAAAGGGATGGAGGGCTCAGTGAAATAGATTTTCTACCAGCATTTTTTACATTTTGCAATCAATAAACCATTCCATTTCTTTTGGATATTTTAAAATGAACCTGAACTGAGGAAGATCATTATTTTTGATTCAGTGTTTGTTTAAAATGCAGCTGTTAGAGCTGCTTCTGAAGGCTGAAGAATGCTGTGCTTAAAAACGGAGTTTGGCTGTTATCATACCCTCGAGTCTCGATGTAAAACTTTGGATGTCAAATTTGAAGAAAATAAAGGTTGGAATATTTGATCATCAGCCACAATCAGCTCAGATTGAACTTTTCTCATCTTCTTGACGAGGCTTGAAATGATTGCGTGAAGAGAATTATAATCAAGAAGTGAACGTGGTTGAAGTGAAATCACTTAAGAACAAAAAAACATTTCAGATCATTTAGTCCAATTTAAAGCTGAAACATCAATCTCTCATAAACTATTTACATTGGTCTGAATTTCAAAATGAAAATATAATAAAGTGCCTTACGGAGTCTGGCTGTTTTATTTCTGCTGGAAGCTTCAGTATCAATTTATGATCTTTACTCTGTTGGAATTTAATTGATCAGTAAGTAATAATATTAATTGTTCACAGACATTAGGTAGATTATAATGATAATATATTATTGATAATAATAACGATAATAACAAAGATGAGAAGGTCAAGGAAACAGCAGTCTCTTTAATGATCCACAAACCTCTGAGGAAAAAAAACAAGTCAATCATAAAATAATGAAAATGCTGAAGCTGTGTTGTGGAACAGAGGCTGCAGAGCTCCAACTCAGTAACATCAGTGCTTTCATTTGAATTAACTAAAATGATCAAGTATAACTTTTGTTTAATATGAATTCAACAGATTGATTTTTTGAAAAACATTTTAATGAACGTGGAATGTTGAGCTTTTAGATTGACTCTCAACCTTGGAAATCACTGTAAAATTTCAAAGCTTTCAGCCACACGTCAAGACCTTCATCAGCAGATGGAGCTCCTTATTCCAAAATGAGTTATCACATGATAACAACTGAACCATCATCATGACAACTAGGAAGAATTAATCAGCTGAGGAAGACCACACCGGACAGTTGAAAGGTCTGGAAATTTCGAGTAAGTGGATCAATGGATCAAAAGTGGATCAAACAACATATAACTTCTTTTTGAATCCAAAACATTATTAAATTAATTATTAATAACAAAGAAAATGACATGTACTGTTTATATAACAGTAATTATTCATTGCAACACATTTTTAATGGGTTCTGTTTTACCAACATATTCATGAACATTAATTGATTGTAAATACACTGAATTAATGAGGTCATTCTCTGCAGCGTCCATCAAATAAAGAAGTAAAACATGATATCATCTGGAGCCTCGAGGTTTTCAATATCAAATGATTATTAAGACATTATGAAATTATTAGTCATAAGTCTCAGACTCAGTAGACTCGAAGCAACAACACCTGCTGTTCACATTCAATTTCCTGCTCCTCAGAGGACAAACCGTTTACATATTTATGACTTCATGATCTTTCCTCTAGCGCCCCCATTAGAACAAACTGTACATGTTCACTACTGTTCAGACTAAAGCTCCATTAAGACAGGATGAAGCTCCAGGACCTGCTCTGTGGCAGACCTTCAGCAGGACAGAGACTAAAGCTTCCTTGTGGGGGGGGGGAAGAAGAAGAAGGGGAAGCAGAAGAAGAGGATCGAAGTGAGGAGCAGCCAGTTCACAGAGAAACAGGAGCTCATTGAGTCTGTGATTATTACTGAGGAGAAAACAAGAAATTGAGAAAAATGAGACACACACACATTAACATCACTGAACATCACTCACAAACTGTCTGAATGAGTCTTGAGAACAGACAACAGGCTGTAATGAACTCTGCAGTCTGTTGGGGGCGCTGGAGGAAATCTCACTCTGTTTGGAATTCAGTTTTGGGTTGTTAATTTAAATGTCGTTTCAGTCTTCTTGGTCTCACACACGCAGACGTGTTTCCATCTGTTTCTGTCGTCTTCGTGCATCTGCAACTCCACTTCCTGTCTGTCAATCTTTGATTACAGCCGATCAATAGAATTGATCAGGGCAGTCATCCTGTTTCGAGTCAGCAGCTTTGTTTGTTTGTTTTGAAGAGGGAATGACTTCCTGTTGCTAGTTTCAATCAAGTATAAAATCAACATTTAACATTAATCAGTCCACACGCTCGATAATAGCACAATGCTAGCAGCTCGCCTCCACAGGCTAGCTCTACAGTTTTTACCCACAATCCCACAGGCCCGGCGTCAGTGTGCACGTCTGAGCACGGCCATCGTACCAATAAAGCTCAGTGAACGCCAGCAGAGGGCGCCGCCTCCCACCTGCAGGCATCAATAACGCATCGATCATCAGCCTCTGATTGGAGGATTTAGGCGGGCTGCAGTGGGATACAGCCGACCCCGACCCCGCCTTCGTGGCAGACCATGGGGGCCCTGAGCGTCCAGCGGTTTGTGTCAGGGTTGTACATCTCCACAGAGCTGAGGTTGGACTGTCCGTCGTAGCCGCCCACCGCGTACAGACGTCCTGATGTAGAAACCAGCGACACTCTGCTGCGCCGTGTGTTCATGGCCACCAGGAGGCTCCACTGGCCCGATGCCGAGCTGAACACCTCCGCTCCGCTCAGGAAGCCCGAGCCGTCATACCCCCCCGCAACGTACATGTGACTGCCGAGAGCCGCCGCCCCGTGACGACAACGCTTGTTCATCATGGCCGCCGCTGGGTGCCAGCGGTTAGTGTGGTGGTTGTAGTACTCCACCTGCGGGCCCGGAGGGGATACATAATACATTTATAAATTTACATTATTTACATTAAATACATTTTGAGACAAAAAGTGACTGAAAAGTCCCAAATTACAGGTTTTTAAATTTTAAGATCTGTCCATGTGCTGTGAAGATGAATCTGCAATTAAAAACAAAATCTAACATTCAAGATTCGAATCTTGTGCACACAAACAGTTAAATATAAGTTAATAAAATTCCCAATATTTAATGTTTCTCCAGACGTTCCTTCTTGTCATAGTGGAAACTTCTGATACAATTGAGACAAAACTCTTTGCTTAAAACGATTCACTGATGCCACAATCACCAATAGTAAGAATAAGACTTATGAGCCATAGTTGGAAGAAACAACACAATAAGACAATAAGAAGAAGATATACAACCTCAGCCTAATGACAGGCTGCTTAGATCAAGCCTGAGAACTCATCAAACTGACCGTGTTGAAGATCTGTAGACCGTCATGGCCGCCAGAGACAAAGATGCGTCCGTCAAACACTGTCACACCGGCAGCACTGCGACTGGCACTCATCTCCGTCACCACCGTCCACCTGCAGCAGTTAGGACAATAATTGTTATATATGTATAGAACGCTGAATTCAGACAGTTGAAAGCATCCATTTTTCAATGGACAGTGTCTACATGTCATGTGACACTCATTACTTGGCTATTTAGCTACATGAATACATTCAGAGCGTTGATTTGAAATGAATGCTTTTTTCCTCACAATACGTCCAACTCAGAATATCTTGACTGACCAATCAGGAGAGGGTCCACGTATGCTGCTGCCAGCTGAAACTCACCTGTCGGTCTCTGGAGAGTAACATTCCACCGAGTTCAGTGATGATTTTCCATCGTAGCCGCCGCACACGTAGATGTGTCCGTCAATCACAACCGTTCCCATGGCGCTGAGGATGACAACACGTGTTATTACTCCCCTCCTGTTTCAGGATCAGCGTATTGATCAGCGTATTGATCAGAGTATTGATCAGAGTATTGATCAGTTCATCAACCTGCGTTGGCTGTTCATGCTCGACACACGTGTCCAGCTGTCTGTCTCTGGGTTGTAAACCTCCACCGTGCTGAGTCGTGATTGGCCATCATATCCACCAATGGCATACAGCAGCCCATTAACCACAGCCACGCCCACTCTGCTGCGAGCTGTCCTCATTGGCTGACAGCGCTCCCAGAAGTTCCCGATTGGATCGAAAACTTCGACCACGTTTAAGGAGTCACCTGAAAAAAGGAACTGTCAGCTGAGGACCAATCAAATATCAGCAGTGACATCACACAGTCTGTGATTGGCCAGTCATTCAAACTCCTCAACTGAGCCAGAAAATCAGAATAAATCATCAACTGCTGATGTTGCGGCTGCAGTTCCTCTAATGTCCACCAGATGCTGCTGAGATCAAATTGTGTCGAAGTGACTGAGAGAACATCCAACTTCCTTCTTCAAATTCAAAGCCAGTACATTTTTTCAAACAATAACATCTTCAAACCTCACCGCAGCTCAATTAGACTCGGTATTTTAGGCGGAGCAGAGCAAAGAGATGCCTTTGAACACACAGCGAGCACCTGGTTCAATTACAAGCTTTGTTTGAAATGGCTGCACACATTGAATCAGGAGACCGTGAAGTATCTTGTGTTTGTGCTGCAGCCTGAGCTTCATCTTCACCATCATGGTTGAGCAGTTTGTTGGAAACTGGACTTTGACTGCCAGCGAGAACTTTGATGAATACATGAAGGCAATCGGTGTGGGCTTCGCCACTCGGCAGATGGGCAACATGGCCAAACCGAACCTGGTGATCAGCGTGGATGATGCTGGGCTTATCTCAATGAAGTCTGAGAGCACTTTCAAGACCACAGAGATCAAGTTCAAGCTGAATGAGGAGTTTGATGAGACCACTGCAGACGGCCGAAACACCAAGACCATCATCACTTTTGAGAGCTGTGGAATATCTGATTCCACAGCTCAGTGGAATCAAGCTGTAATCGTGTGTGCACACCAAATATGAAGCGAATTTTCACCTCAAGTTTTTCACATGAGTTTGACTGCGGGATCATTTGTGTTTATCCTCGTTACCTTGGCGAATAACGTGAATAAACAGCAGCTCTGTCCCTTTGCTCTGCCTGGTCCTCCACAAACAACACTCTGCATAGCTCCACCATATGTGTGAATTTTTGGCTCCAGTTGAATATTTTCAACTCGCCCACTCTGCTCATTCACACAACACCATTTGCATTGCAGAATCCGGGCAGACTCGTGCCTATTTGCATCTTTGCATTGATCTTATATATGTAACTGAGTCATGCAAAAAATTCGCTTCATGTTTGACGTGACACATTATAAGAGTCCCACTATCACCACTGAGCCCCTGCTGTCAGACAGGTGAGCAACGTACCTGAGCTGTTGAGTCCTCCCACAGCATAGATGAGTCCTGTGATGGATGTGCAGCACCTCTGTCTGGTCTTAAAGGCGGGCAGGTGAGGGCGACGCTCTGGCATCAGGTGGAAATCTTTGGCTTCATCTACCAGATCTCTAACAGGAAACAGAAAGCAGGAAGCACAGTAGCAGAGTCAGAGACAGAGTCAACAGAAACAACTTGGGACAGTTTTAGGTTTTGAAACTTTATTTTCATTGACATGTCCAGCCAATGAGAAGGGCTGACATGAGCGACCCTATACGTGTACATAGTGACACACAGGCTTTTGTCTTACCTGCATTTATGGCAGCATCGTACAAGTTCATCCTGCTGGACTCGGTCTGACAGGAACTGAGGTCGACACAGAGGAAGTCTGATCTTTGACAGCAGCTCCGGCAGCAGAGACTCCCTTCGGTCCCTGTCATGATGAACCCAGGCCAGCACCGCCTCAAACACCTGCACAGGTACAACACATTCAAAACACCTTTAAGACCTGCAAAGGTACAACACACTCAACAGGTTTGCTTAGCTCTGAGGTTTTCAGGTGAGGCGTCTCACCTGTTCCTCTGCTTTAATGTTGAGTTCGTCACAGCCGACCAGCTCTAGCACCTCCTCTGTCCTCAGACCCAGGAACTCCTCGGACACAGAAACCTCAACAAAGTGCTGATGGAGGAAGCTGTTGGCTGAGTCGTACAGAGTCGTACACATCATGGTCTCTGCAAACTGACGGACACCCAGACAGTTCTTCGGATGTAACCTGAACACCACAGACCAGACGGGTCATGACTCATTAGTCATTAATTGATTTCATTGATCCATGTCAGAGAATGAAGCCGTATCCCCAAAAAGATTCTTTGTAGAACATTTCTTTATTGTCTTCTTTTGCAAATTCACCAGCGTATAAGAATTCAAGTTGAATTATTTGATTTTATGAAATTAAACTCAACATTGTAGACAAGTGAATATTTTTCACCCGTTGTCTCTATTTTCCATAAACTTAAAGTTAATTCATGAACTTGGAAGAAAAAATCATTGATATACTTGAAAGCTCCAGAACAGCCAATAAATGGACCCTGAAGTTTTAAAGATAGCTGAAATTTAATTTGAAAGAATTAAAATTTACCAATTAAAATTCATACTTTGCTGTTGCCAAAGATTTCAGCCCTAGTTGTGTAAAACTGTGCTGCTGGGTCTTTCTGTAAATGATGAGTCAGAACGTACTGAGCAAGTGCGGTGGCGTGTCACTGACCTCTCCTGCAGGAAGGAACAGCAGGCGTCTTTAACATTCTGCAGCTGCAAGAAGCTCGAGCCAATCAGAAGAGACTGAACATTTTGCTGGTCGATGGCAACATGGCCGCTGTAGGCAAAGTTTATCAGAGCCTCCAGAGCACTGCAGGGAGACAGAGACTGGTTAGACTGGGGTCAGGTTGGTGTGTGGTTACAACCCTGATCCCGAAACAGTTGAGACTCAAACAGAATGTGATCATTTAATCCTCTTTGACATCAACTCAATGTAAAACAGTACAAAGGCAATATATTGAATGTTTGATCATCAGCTTCATTGATTTTTGTAAATATCTGCTTCTTCTGAATTTGATGGCAGCAACATGTTTCAAACAAGTTGAGACAGGAGCAAAAAACGACTGTGAAAGTTGTGGACTGATTGAAAACACCTGTTTGGATCCTTCCACAGGTAAACAGGTTGATTGGTAACAGGTGATAGGATCATGATTGGGTCTGAAAGGTTCATCCTGGAAAGACTCAGGATGGAGAGAGGTTCAACACTTGGTGAACACATGGTTGGATGAAGGAGATTAATACATGGACTCAGGAACAACTTCAGGAAACACAGTTTGATTGTTAATGATTGGATTCTGGTTTTATTCATGTTTTACACAGAGAACCAGCATGTTGGGATTCACAGTTGTGTATGTACTGATCTCAGACTAGTATGTGCTACATGTCCTGGCCTGTGGTCACCTGGGGTCCATGCCCTGCATCAGGATCTCGTCCTGTTTACACTCCACCATGTCGTTTGTGAACATGGCGTGAAAGTACGGGATAGAGGCCGCCAGGATGATCCGGTGAGCGCTGAACTTATGATCTCCGACCTGCAGAGAGGACAAGAAAACATGAACGTACTGTCTTGTCAGCTGATCAGAGTTTTCTACAGGTGAATTCACCTGTGCAGCGTCACCTGCGTGTTCACTGTGCTGCAGGTTTTATTTCATCACTTGCAGATTCAGCAGATTTAATCGTCACAAAGAGGATTAACCTGCTTAACTGGCTGCACGACGTTAATCTCGTTCATGTTTACTGATCGTTTCTTTACTAACAGCAGAGGCATCACTGGATGATGATGATGATGATGGAGGTTTACAGAAGACGAAGCTACAGACACACAGCTGGATGACATGACAGCTGCTCTGTGTGGAAAACCTCACAGATACAAGACTCAGACTGGGCGACAGCTGACCGAAGGTGTGTGGACTCCTCTGTCTCCCTGTGGGGGGTCAGATGAGGAGGTTTCATAAGTCTGGCTCCAGCTGACACCCTGACTGCTTCAGGTGAACAAAGGTCACATGTTTAACGACAGGTACAAACTCTTCAAAGATACGTCCACTAATCGATTGGTTGATCGACAGAAAACAAATGAAACTATTTTCATACGAGATTTGAAGAAACATTTTAGAGTTCCAGCTTTTCATTTATGACGATCTGCTGCTGTTTTAAGTAAAATCAATTCAATCTTTAGCTTTTGGAAAATTGTCCATGGTGGATTTTGTCTCCTCTCGTGCTCATCAGGACACTGACAGCTGCTGCATTAAGGGAGACTTGGAAAAAGGTGAACAGGTGAACCTTTAAAATACCGGAAACATCTGCAACGTCCGCTCACTGATCACCATGACAACGGGACGGCCAATAAGCAGCCTGCTTTGCTGCCTTGCTTCAGGTGTTTCCGGTGTGCGGCAGGTCAAAGGTTAGCCGTGTTAGCTTTAATCAATCTGTTCATGCTAACGGCCTGTGACGTCACGAACCTGTCTTAACCGGCTGTTAGCCTCTCGGAATGATCCGCTGTTCGTTCTCAATCAATCACCACTTCTGTTAGCATGTTGTTAGCATCTACCCTGTTAGCTCGGCTACCTCGACGGGCTGTTAGCGGCTAGCTAGCTAACTTCAACCTGCGGTGTCGTCGGTTTTACCTTGAGGGTGACGTCACAGAGTTTCCCCTGACGCCGGATCTCCTCCATGACGACATAGCCTCGTGCCGGCAGGTCGTGCACCGAAAAATGAACTAAATCCTCGAGCTCTTCGCACAAAACGTCTCCCATCGTCATCAGGAGCGGCGGAGTGGCGGACTGAACCCTCCGAGCCGCCGTACACAGACCGGAGCTGAGACTTCCGCTGACAGCCTTCATAATAAAACACGCTGTCCAGCTGAGGCTCTGGTTTAACACTTCCGCTTTGGGGTTTACCCTTCAAAATAAAATTGTAAAGTTTATTGAAAAAAAATGGTTTTATTTATCTACAGCTCCACATTTTGGCCCACGAACAAAAACGACAGAAGAGCAGGTGAGAACAGTTCTGATGTTCTTCATCTGGATTCTCAGGCTTCATCAGCTGAAGCCTGTTTGTCAATGAATGAGAGAATAAAACCACGATGTTCTCATGAACCTGGTACCAACATGGTTTGATCACCTGTCCAGTCCTGAACAGAAGGATCAGATCAGCCGACAGCAGTTACTTAGTACTCACATCGAGCTTTGTTGTCTTCTACATACATAAAGTTTGTGGGCGCTTCTCTTCAAACCTTTAGAAACTGATTCATAATTACAAAGTGAAACCTCAAACCTCCATCAGTTTTCAGCCTCCGTGAACTCAACCTGCTGCCTCCTTTGAAATGAAACAGCTCCGACAGTTTCTGAGTCTGCTGTAGTTTTCATCTGCACGCTGTCATATATATATATATATATATATATATATATATATATTATAACCACCAGATGGCGCCACATTTCTCTGTGACGTTACATTCAGGAGTAAGATAAGATAAACATTTATTCGTCCCACAGTGGGGAAATTTGCAAAACTAAGTAACTAAGTAAATATCAAAGTAATACATAATCTTCAGTTGTTACTTAGATACAGTTAAAAAAAATGTTGTCAAATGTTGATGTTAATTAAACTCTGATCTGATGTGACAACACATTTTTACCTGAACTCGGAGAAAAACACGAAAATAAGTGTGTTTCTGTCTAACTTTATCGCTCAGTTCAAAGCTGAAAAGGGAACATTTTATTTCAGGGTTTCTGTTTCTATTCTCTTCCATCTTTTTATACGTGTGATGCTGTGAGTTTTTATTGCTGTTTTTGTGTGGAGCACCTGAAGACCAGAAACCACTTTATGGAAATAAAAGTGAAGAATAAAGAAAAGATAAAGTTTGGATGAAATGATCCAGTCCAGCAGTAAAGTTTGTCTGATCATTTTGTTAAATAATGATAACTGTTGAGCTGAGAGCTTTTAACAAAACAACTTTATAATCTAAAACCTGAAAGTTGACCTGCAGGGTCAAACCTCAGATGAAGGAAAGACAGAAGGAGAGCAGCTGATGACATTTTGCTCTGACTGGACTCCTTTGGTAGAAAACTGCCTAAAGATAGGATTTTTATTTAAAACTGTCAGCCAACCAAACAGCAGGATGAAAAACAGAGAAAAAAACAGACTTGTAAAAAAAGGAAAAAAAGTTTTATTCACATATTTCTGTGACTGACACCTGTACACACCATGGACCTGTGAAGCTTCATCTTTGGAGGACAGACTGAAGTCAGTTTTAGTTTCAATGGTGATGTGGTGCATTCAGGAACGTCAGTCAGTTCATCAACAGTCAGAGGATGAACATCCAGATGTTTCTGCTGTCTGGAACTAAACAGGTAAAGTAACATCTGGACAACAGTTGGGTTCATGTTTCAGCTCAAATCTGTTTCAATCCTGCTGAGCATTTTACCAAAACTCAGATGTCTGAGTGTCCCTGAACGTGGCAACAAGAGTTTTCAAACAGCCTCAGCTGTCAGACTAGGATGGATGAACAAACTGGTGGGAGTGATGCACCGATGAGCTCATCATCCACCCTCCACCCTCCTGGACGAATGATTTTCTCAGTGACAGACCCTCACCCACATGGACTCCACCTCTACTGGCCCCTGTCGGCTCCATTCCCTTTGAAAGGATGTGAGCTTTCCAGGGGATTTCTTTATTGTGTGTTGTATTGATGGAGGAGGGTTTTCTTTAACGACTGGAGGGGCTGCTTTCAGTCATCTGAAACGTTTCCATGCAGGCAGTAATGTCACCGCAGCAAACATCGTGGCACATTTAAGCAGCAAAACTAAGAACTGGATAGGACAGAGGAAACAGAATTAAACTCGTTGCCTCTGGAATACATTTGTCAGACAGCTGTGATGGAGCTCAGGATTCATCAGGACGGCTGCTTCACTTCAATGTGACTGTATGAACCTGGACTGTGAGAGACCTTTGGACGTGTAGAAGAACATAGAACAGTAATGAACATTGGATCATGACCGATCCATGAAGACACTGCTGAGCCTCATGTATAAATGCCTCTTTATGGGGAGGGATCGATGCAGGAAATGTAATTAATATTCTCCTCATTAATGATGTAATATTTCATCAACCATCAGCTATTAATCACAGTATTAATTTGTATGATCAGACCCGTAATAACTGTGTACTGCCCATCATTGCTGACGTCACATTTATCTCTGTTCCTGGGTCAGTGTAACAGTTTTCAAGCTAGTGGCCAGTAAAAAGTATTAGCTGCTAACGTTAGCGTCACTATGTGCCTTTTGCAGACTGTTAATATGACGTAAATCTGAGGCAGTGCTGGACTTTCAGTTTGAGAATGATGTGACTGGAGGACATGGAGAGCTGATTTCTTTCCAGATTTCATACAAAATACATAAAAAATGTGTTGATTTGGAAAACGATCAGCAGGAATGGAAAATATTTGTGATTTGCAGTTAAAACATGACAAACAGTGGAATGGTCCTTTAAATCCTCTACAGCCACAAACTGAAGAAGAAGAAACGTCCGGAGACAAACAGTGATAAAAAACTCTGACAGATTAGAAAGAGGCCACTACACTACGCTCTGTGAGTGTGTATATGTGTGGACATGAGTGTTTCTGTGCGCGTGTTCTACGCCGACAGGTCACTGTTGTCGAAGCGGTCCTGGTCGTACACCTCTGCGACCACCTTGCGTCCTCCGAACCAGCGGTGGTTGAGCGCCTGAATGGCTCGGTTCATCTCGGCCACCTCCGAAAACTCCACAAAGATCTTGACGATGACGTCAGCATCGTCCTCCTCGCCCTGACGCTCCTGGTAGATGATGACACGCTTCACACGGCCGAACTTCCCACACTCTTCAGTGACCTCACCCTCCAAGTCGTCATCGATGTCATCAGGACCGACCATGTTCCTCAGGACCATCACGGTTGACTGATGGGGGAGTCAGAGAGAGCAGGTCAATAATTTCAGTCCATTCGTGTGTATATAGAATAGAATAATCCTACTTTCCATTTCATAACACTGTTGATCCTCAGATTAAGTGTGAAAGGGACAAAAAGTCGTGGGAATTCCAAAACAGCAAACCCTGATAACTAGCTGATGGATCACTTCGGGTTGCTGCACCTTTGCTTTTGAGTCGTGTCAGGCACTTGAACAACATCCTGTTTACTTACTTTTAAATACTCATTTATTTACTACTTAACCTTTTTGTCTTCTCATGTCAGACCTGCAAAGTCTAGAAAAGTGAAAGAGGTGACATGATAACTGTCTGTAAGTAGATGTTACATATTATTTTTTAATCCTATTCCTTTATTATTTATAGGCACCTTACTTTGGCCCTGTTTCTATTCTTATTCTTCTCTGCTGAGTTTGTGGGACAAATGCTGCGACACATTCTCTGTATGCATGCAATACTTGACGAACAAAACTGCTTCTGATCCTGATTCTGAGCAGGGGGAGTTGAACCCTACTCCTGGTTGTTAGTCCCATACTCTTCAACACATACCTCCTGCTTGCGGAGCAGTTTCCTCATCACCATGTGCCTGGCGCTGCTGCCGCTGATGCTCATGTGCTCCTGCTCGCTGAGCGGCTCCATGGCTCCATCCTGCTGCGCCTCCTGCTGATGCTCCTCCTCCTCCTCGTTCCTCTTCACCTCAGAGCCAAAAGAGGCTGTTGGTGCCGGGGGTGTAGCTAGCACCGGGTTCACCAAACCCACCTGAGGCAGGCCAGGTCGAGCCGGGGTCACACCTGAAACAGACAGGAAGCAGGAAGGACAGGACGGTCAGACGGGCGGCGGCGGTCCAGCCGCAGGGAGCCACCCCAGGCTGCTGGAGAAGAAGAACCTCGTCCTGGATGGCAGCTTCTCCACCGGACTGGGACCGACCCCCGGCCTCTTCTACCAACCAGAGCATACACTGGGTGCACTGGTTTAATACGCCTGTACTGCCCTGCCTTGAGACGGGTGGAGTTAAAACAACAATGCTTAAACTGACTTTATACTTCTGTTTTCAATCTGCAGTAAAAACAGATAACTCCACCCACCTGCGAACAGTCCCCACCCGACAAGTAGAAGGAAACAAGCGCACCCAACTGTACAGTGTGAAGCATCCTGACTGTGTGACTCCACCCTCCGAGTCTCAGCTGCTCAATGTTCTGCCTCTAGTCACCATGTGGTTGTATTTTCAAACTAATACTTACTACTGGTGCAGCAATAATCTCCAGATCACTGGAGGATGACATGCCCCCCAAACACCGACTAATGAATGTTGGTGTGTTGTACAACATAGTAATTTTTTTTTTAATCACACACGACTCACTGGCCAATAGGAATGAGGGAATATGTTTAAAGGGAGGGGCTAGAAACAGTCCTTCTTCTGGTTGGTCAGTGTGCAGCAAAGGGGAGGGGTTAAGAGGTCACTGTTGGTGCAAATGTTGGAGGTTGGGGGAGGGGGAGAAAAAACAGAGAGAGAAAAAAGACAATAAAAGAAAAAATCTATTAGTGGAGATGCTTCTGACGAAGCAACACAAACAACAACTAGGACAAACGTCAGTGTGGAGTCTGTTCATCAACCCAGAGCAACAGCTTTGACTGATGGAGGAGACAGCTCAACACTTTTCTCATCAGAGGCCCCAGAGTCCTAAAAGATTTCATTGTTTTATCTTGTGAAAGTATTATCTTGTCAAAATTAATATCCATATCTTGTGCACACAACATCTTGACAGATTGATTTACTATGTTCACACAATTCAAGTCAATTTTTTTAGCCCAATATCAAAAATCCCAAATGAGGCTCAAGGGGCCTCACAATCTGTTTAGCAGATGACAGCATCTGTCCTTAAACACAAGCTATCATCCTGAAATCACAAGTTAAAATCTCATTTGCACAAGATCCATATCCTGTACAAATAAGTCCTCTTCTGGTTTACACAAGATTTAAATCTCATTCTCACAAGGTTTTATTTTGCTCACACAAATGTTTATCTTGTTTCACAAGTTTTTCATCTTGTTATTGTCGTTGTAGAAGGTATTATCTTGTTTACATGAGTTTAAAAATGTATAATTTTTCAGTACTACTGGAGATTTTTATAAAGCACACAAGAGCAAAAAAGATGAAACAAAGCAAAACATAAAAGACAAGGTGTCAAGATAAATGTCTATCCTGAATCAGGAAACACAGCACCCAGCTACTCTGGTCCAAAATAAAACGGTCACAAAAATAGCAAAACTGATTTAAAAAGCATAAAATATCGAATGGAACTTTTTGCACGTTGCAGCAGTTATTTCTTTAAAAGCTGCATCTTAAAGTTGTGTTCAGCTGATTGTTCTTGGTGTGTAGGTGTGTGGACTGAGGACAGGTAACAGTTTACAGGTGAGTGAGACGCTGTGGGAGGGGTCTGTCAGCCTGAAACTGCTGTGATGTGGGCGTGGCTGTAGGTGTTCCTACCTGTGATGACACCTGGAGCCTGAGCAGCCATGACAGCCTGAGGAAGTCCTCCCAGCTGCTGAGAGAGGAGCGCCGGTCCGGCCAGAGCTCCGAGCACCGATGTTCCCACTGCCTCCTGAATGCAACACAGAACAAAACAGATTTAATCCTGTTGAAAATATGTCTGTATGTCTATTACTGTAAAAAAAGTAAAGTACACTACTGGCCAAAATACAGTAGAAAATATATCAGATACTGTGGAAAATATAAACATGACTGCCCAAAATTCACAAATACTGTGGAAAATATATGTGACACATACATTTAACACTTTTGTTAAAAAATATATCACATCCTGTGTAACATATATGCAGTACTGCACAAAATATATCAAATACTGATGAAAAATACTTATATACTGTATGTATGTACTTCTGTGGAAAACATAGTTCATCAAATACAATGCTGACATAATAATAAGCACAACTGCCCAGAATACCTTCTTTATGGAAAGTACATCCAGTACTGTAGTACTGCATGTAGACAGATAGTTAGATATACTATATACATATATATGTAGATATATGTAGAACAGCTCCTCTATCCATGTTGTACTACAGTACTTGTCAACACTTTCTTTCAAACATTCACATGTTTTTGGTGTTTCCTGTTTGTTCCTCCTGTGGTCGGTAGGCAGAACTTCAGGACGTACCTGAGCAGTGATCTTGGCGGTGGCGGCGGCGGCAGCCACAGCAGCAGCAGCAGGGAGACCTCCTGGAGTTGTTGGTGTGAGGAGGGGTACGGGCGGAGTCACAGCCTTCCCCACCCGCAGGTACTGACCCCCCAGGTCAAACAAGTTCATGGAGGCAACGGCGTCCTGAGAGGACTGAGCCTTCTCATACTCTGGAGACAAAACCATTGGACGACCGTTAGCTAGACCATAAACTGCACTGCCCCCTGCAGGCTGTGATATTCATTACACTTCCAAAAAAAACAAACGTTGGAAGACTTTAACTGTGCAACAGATGAGATAATGGCTCTCTGTGAGGCAAAAATTCAGCATGCTGAAAGCAAACATGATGGAAGATGCTCAAAACCGTCTTAATGTTGGGTTCTTAGCTGAGGATTAGGTGAACAGCATGAAGATTGAAGAGTCAGATTTGTTTTTCTTCTACCTGTTGCCCAAATAATAAAATCCTCCAACAAAGAATTTAGCTAGATGGAGCCAGAAGATTAAGCCATATAAAGGTCATACATAAGTTTTATCTTCTTCATTAAAGTTATTCTCTTGTTCCCACAAGTTATATCTAAGATTTTTATCTTCTCACAGATTACAATCTTGTTTGCACAAGAAAGTTGATTCTTCAAGTTCAAGAATCAGCTGTTAAACTCAACTGAAACTCTTTGATTGAGAACCACATTTTGTTTATCTCCTCTAACATTCTGAATAATCTCTCCAACATTCGCTGTGTGGTTATAAATGTTTGCCAGGTGGGCTCACCGATGAAGCCGTAGCCTTTGTGTCGCCCAGTTGTCGGCTCTCGGGCCAACATGCAGGACTTGATCTTTCCGAAGGCCTCAAAGACACTCTTGATGTCGTCATCAGAGAGGTCGGGGTGGACAGATGCCACGTAGATCCTGTTAAAGGCACGTGCTTCCTCTGCCAGCTGGTCAATGATTGGTTGAGCTTGGCCAATGTTACTGGGCCTCCCGACCTGCAAGACGAGCAGGAGGAAAAACAAAAAAGGACACATGAGGACACAGAAAGACCTGCTGCTAAAATTTAAACTCAGCGGCTGAAGTTTAGTCTTTTTAAACTGGAAGTGTCTGTACTGGTCAGTGACGGTAGGAACCGGACTCACCTTGATGTTTCTGCCTCCGAGGACAACAGAGTTCATCTGTTCCAGAGCCAGCTGAGCTGCTTCGGGCATCTCGTACTCCACAAAGGCAAAACCCTGCAGAAACACAAACACATTGAATCTTTAAATCAAATATTTTTAATTCTGTGCATAAAGTAAAAACAGGGGGGAACTGTTGGAGAAATTATTATTATCCTTTATGCTCATGATCTTGTGACTCATCCTATATGTTCATGACCGAGTAACAACCTCGTGCTACTTGTGTAAGAGGTCATCTCTAGTGTTCCCCCCATGATATGTTAACGGGCTATGTTTAACAGTTGTATGATTGTCTCATGACCACTTTATGGCAACAGAAGCAGTAGATGATGAAGAAGGACAGGGCATCTTGTTCTTCTCTTAAGGTCATTTGACTAGTCGCCTCTTTCTCTTATGATAAGCAATAGATTCTCTCTCTCTCTCTGTCTACCATGAAATGAGGTGTTTGTTACTGAGAATTCAAGCTTCCACCTATCAGTATTATAAAAGCCTCTGGTGAACTGTATCCTTGAACAACATTTGCACTGCAGACTCTCTGTGTGTAACTTGTTCCCTTGCTGCAAGAATAAACAACCTACTCTTGTGATCTTCAGACGGTGTTCCTGAGTTTGTTCTTTAATTTTCCAAACACTTGACCACAGTAACAACAGACTGAACCTGTTTCTACATTTTACAGCTCATTTCTGAAGCCTTGCATGTTCATGATCTGTGATCTGTTAATTCCCTGCGAAACACAACGACACTAATAATGCTTCAGCCTTTCCCTCAGTCGTGAATCTCCAAACTCAGTATCCTCTTTTAACAACAACATTGCTGGGGACAGGGATTTGTGGACTACCCTGCTTAAGATAAGATAAACCTTTATTCGTCCCTCAGTGGGGAAATTTGCTGCCACTGCGACCCTACCCCTGGGTAAGGGGCAGAAAATGGATGGGACTGGGATGGACAGAGACTTACAGAAAAGAGAGAGTGTGCTGATGTCTGACCTTGTGTTTCATGGTGACAGAGTCCCAGGACATGTCTATGCTTTTGATTGGTCCAAACGGAGCAAAGGCCTGTCTGATGGTGTCCTCTCCCAGTTCGTAGTAGATGGATCCCACGTAAACTCGGCACATGATGGCCAGAGCTCTCTGACGCTGAGCCGCTACCTGAATGCAGATGCACATGCAGACAAGAAGTCAAACAACTGAACCACAACAGATATCACCACTACAACCACAGGCAGTTTAGATTGAAGGTTCGGCTCAGGAAGGACTCTGAGTGAGACAAAATGGATGAAGAGTTGAAATCAAGTTTAAGGTTTAAGGTCTATATACAGAAGTGACTTTACTTACTGACTGTAGAGGAGACAGAGCGTCGCCCAGACCCATCGACAGAGACGCCATCTGATAGACGGAAAGACAGAGAGGTAAAGACAGTTGAGTGTCTACAACATCCTGAAGACCTCCTCTGTCAGGTCTCAGTTTGGATGCTTCTGATGTGTTCAGGTTAAATGTGATGGATGATGGAGATGAAAGATTCTCATGTTTATGACTCCACGGTTGTTTGATTACACAGTCGGTCGTTTGATGATTAAAATACTGTGAACTGGCAATATAACATCAAATCCATTAAATTCATTTACTTGGCAACATTGTGTAACTCTTATTAGCACCCAGCAGCTAGTTTGCTCAGTGGGTGTATTCTGGTACATGTAGGCACTGCCAGCACAGCACTGCAGCAGGAGAACTCTGCTTTCTCTGCCACACATTGAGGATATTTTTGCTTCAATTGCCTTCATTCCCCATCAACACTGAATGGACACCCACATAAAATGTAGTGAAATTTCAGTTCAAAAGACTGATGTTTCCAACTGGTGGTCTACCTGCAGACAGGTGAAGGCGTGTGTTACCTGCAGGCTGGTGAGCTGCTGCTGCTGAGCCAGAGTCTGTTTGACCAGAACGCTCTTGATGCTCTGCTCCATGGCGTACTTCTTCGCCTGCCAGGAAAAAGCCAATCACATCTCACATTACACAACCAGCTCTGATACACAAACAGGTACAAATCACAGACTGCAATAAAATCTAATCTACTCAACTATCTATCTATCTATCTATCTATCTATCTATCTATCTATGTGTATGTTACCTTCTGCAGCGCCTCTTGCTGGTTTGGGGTGAGCGGTGGCAGGCCCAGCTTGGTGGTGGTGCTCTGTCCGTTCTCCATGATGAGAGCCGGCCCTCCCTGTTGATACCACCAACAGGTGAACAAAACAAACACATCCTCAGGTACCTCAGCCCTCAGGGGCGAACTAGCAAGTGAGATGAATGCATCTACAGGTCTCCATGATAACTAACTGCTGCACACCTGACCTGCTCCTGTTCAGTTTCCACTAATTCTTTTCCTGATGAGATTCTCTCTGAGTGACATTAATTCTCAGGTCACTAAATGCTAAAATCAATATATCAATTCCTTTCTTGCCTTATTTGCAGTAACAGTGCTGCTTTCTGTTGTAATTTATATAAATTAATATTTTAAATAGTTCTCCATTATAATGACCTGTTCTTCTGAACAGAAGGAGGCGGCACCTGATTGGTCCATTCTGTGCTGAAGAAGAGTCACATGATAAACAAGCATATTCACGTGAACAAAAACTGTTGAAGAAAACCTGGGTTGAAGACAGCTGATAACCACCGCTGTGATCCTCATTGTCTCTGACTGTTCTGTTGAACCAGCCCACACTAACAAAGTCTGACTTTATTCACAGTTCATCCTTCTGCTTCACATTATTCTGTGTGATCTGAGTCTGTTCTCTAATGTGTCTCTTTCATTACATTCAGTAGCTATGAAAACTGCAGTGAGAGATTATTTTCCTTATTGAAAATAGGTTCATTGTTTACAGGAAATGGAAAAAGCACAACATCACCTCCTGTCTCATCAGATGTCTCTTTTAATACATTGAACGTTTTTCAGTTTATTATCACATCAGGTAAAGAAAAACCTCACAACTGAGAAAAGGGAATCTTTGGTATTTGACTAAAATGATTAATGGATTTTAAAGAAAGTTCATGATTATTAGCTGGTTGACTGATTCATTGATTGATTCTTTTCAGCTCTATTAATAATAAAGTGAACAGAGAGTCAGAGGAAATTAAATTTCACTTTGTTTTGAAGGCTGTATAAATAAAGTTTATTTTTTGTATCGAGATCATTATGGAGGATTGTTGAGAGGAAACGTAATAATTCAGTCATATTTCCATATTTAACTTTAATGAAATGTTTTTTCTGCATCAGCTCACAGATAACCAGTTTCTGAACTTCCTGTTTCTCTATCCAGGTGTTTCACTTGCACACAGAATCTCAGCTAGCTTAGCTTCAGCTAACAGAACCGTCCAGAACTTCTCAGATGTTAGCCTAGCTTAGCTCCTCTGCCTGCTAACATTATTCGTGTTTTTATCTGATCAGTTTCTCTGAGTTCAGTCTGTGTGTTTGTGGTTCGATAAACTCATTTCAGTTTAACTACACTCAGAAAACAACGAGCAGCTTCACGTCAGTCCGGCTCCTCCTTTTAGCATTAGCTTAGCATGTCTCCATTAGAGCAGATAAACAGAATCATTTTGTTCTTCATACCGCGGAAACGGTCACCGCCATGCAGCTCGGCTCCGCTTCTCTCAGCTCCCGAGTCTCTTTATTGCCTTTATCTGGACCAAAAACTGACGCTGAACGCCTCTGATGCTCAAACCAACACACACCAGCAGCACTTCCGCCGTACGTCACATCCTCTGACACGAGTTTCAAAATAAAAGACGTGTCCGAATCTGCAGGATTTATGACGAAAATTTCAAAAAAATAAATTAAATATCAAATAAAAATGAAATAAATACAGGAGTTAATTTTTTTCCATTCTCCATTTCAACTCTGTTTGTTTGAATATATTCTGAGCGTTTTATTTACATTATGGTACATTTATCTATATTTTATTACCTACTTATAGAGAGAGACGTTTGTTATTTATTATCAATTTACCATTTTTTCCTTTTCTTTTTTTTCTTATTGGGAAAATATTTTATTTATAAAACTAAATGATCACCAAACTCAACATTTTTACCAAAGCATGATTTAGAAATGTCACGATGTGTCAGCTGTGGAGACAACTGTGTTTCAGGTGTGTGTGTGCGTTCGTCCTGCACTGATAAACACACATGTTCTGATTTTAAAATAGATGTTTTTTTCTTACTCTTTTTAGGTTCCGGTAGAAAGTACACATGTACACAGAAAATACAGAAATTATACATTAATCCTTCAAACCAGCGAGTTGCTGTTGCTGTCTGTAATCAACAGAGACTTTTTACTGTTCTTTGAATTTTCTTTTCATTCATTTGCCTAATATGAACAGGTGAACACAAAGCAATGCCACTGAGTGACCATGTCTTTTCACTTCATCTAAAAATCTCAATATTTCACTTCTGTTCATTATGATTCATATTTGTAACTCATTTGTGCTATGGAAACTGTTCATGTTGACTGATTAAAGCTTTCACTGAAGCTTTTCTGACTTTATTAAAACATCTGAATTATGAAACACAACACAAATTTACACATTTGTATTAATACACATCATATTACACGTGTACAGTGACAGCAGACACTCAGCTGCACGTTAGCATGAGCTGCACATATTAAACAGCATGCTAGCAATAACTGATCAATACCTAATCAATACCTGATCAGCACAGATTGCAGCTCTGAACTGCTCTCTGAGAATCAAAGTATCGTGTTTGAGCTGCTTTAATCATCCACGTGCTAACATTAGCTTTTATATTAGCTTTTTTTTCCCAGCAGCTGTGTTGTCTCTGTTAGCTTTATGCTAACACTTCAGCTCCCTCTAAAACTACAGCACAGTTTCCATAATGATGATGATAAAGACAAAATGTTGTCTTTTGTTTTAATCTCTGAGGGAACCAGAGAATCTCCAGATCTTCCAGATCATTCATTTCTTTCATATCTGGATCAATAACTGCTGATAAATACGTGATGATGATTCAGACTGAAATCTGTATTCTTTTCACCAGTTAGTTGTTTTGGATGTTTAAATAAGTTTTTCATCATTTTTAACAGCAGAACTCAGTGTTCACACATCAGCAAGTGGTTCTATGGAGAGCCCTGGGTTTTAAGGGGAACTGCACTCAGAGTTGACACCAAATAACTTCAGGGTTCGGAGTCAATGATCAACTGTAAAACTCCATTATGGTTCTGTCCATTATCTGCTAGAACCAGAGAACAGTCAAACAGTTTGGCTGAGATGAGGAACCAGCTGCTGCAGAGTCCAGATCTAGAACCTTAAACAGGAGCTCTGCAAATACGGTGCTCTTAAACGGTTCTACAGGTTGAAGTAAAAGTTCTACAAGCATGTTTGATGTAGAACTCTGCAGTGAAGTGGGACTTTTAGAACAAAGAATCTCACGAGGCAGAGAACAGTTCTTTGTTGACAAATATTCCAGAACTCACTGAACAGGTTCTCTGATTCAGAACTGGTCCTCATTTGTGATGAAAAGATTTGCTGTAAATGAGGTTGATTGTAGAACACCAGAAAGAGAACTTTGTACAAGTCTTTGCCTGTTGTCAATGACTGAGAACCCTACATTGGAGTGAAGGTTATCAATTGAATGTCGTTAAAAAAAACATTAAAAAGTTATAAATCGGGTGGCTAAGGGTTCTATTAGTCAGTTTTGGGCATGTCTGTTTTGTGAATAATCTAGAACCTTGTTCTAGAGCAAAGATTTTAACATCAGAAGATTTCTCAGCACAGAAAGGTTCAATAACTCAATGGCAGGATTCTATGAGTCTGAGCTAGATTTAGTTATGAAATGAAAATGAAAAGATTTGTTGTAACAGAAATTGATTGAAGAAGGTCACAGAGCTTCAGATTATAGGACTCCAGATAGGGAACATTCCAAAAGTACTGTATGTGGGTGATGTATTGTAGAGCTCTGAGTTGCAGTGGGAATTCTAGTTCCCTCCACCTAAACTCAGTCCAATGGTTCCATAAGATCAGTGCTCAAGTAACATTTTTGGAACTACAAGGAGAAGGTTTGAAGGAGCATTTGCAGAGTTCCCTCAAGGAGTTCTAGACCACAAAGATGGAGACCAGGTGATTGTAGATCTCTATATAGCCAAGGCTCTGGACCCATGTGGAAGGGCTGGGTGGGGTTTAGAGTGGTAGAAAGCCACACATCCAACAGAATGTTAAAGAACTTTCTAGGGCGAAGTTCTGGTTTTTGGTGCAGTGAAAAGCTTATATGAGCAGGTGCAGAGCGCTTGATGTTTATTCTTGAAGAAGTTTCTCGACCTTGTGAATGATTGTGACTGCAGAACTCCAGATAGACTATAATTTAGATATATATGAGAGTGATGAGTCAGTATTTGGGTGTTCACCCATCAATCAGAAGGTGCTAGAACGGCATTCCTCCAGAGATCTGGCGGGCCACCTGCTCATCCTGGCTCTCCTCCTTGTCCTTCCGCTCCTGGTTCCAGTCCTTCAGACCCTCTGGCAGTGTTGTGTCCTCATCCACTCCTCCGGTTCCCTCCACAAACTCCTCATATGTCGACTTCTCTGCAAATGGACGTTTGCCCAGTAGCTCCACCATGTCACTCTTATCCAGAACCTCCTTCTCCAGCAGGCGCAGCGCCACCTGCAGGATGACACAGGAACACAAAGAACATGGTCCGAACTCAGCATGAAGCACAAGTGCATATGTGCACTGTTAAAGGCAGAGAATGACATGGTTCTACAAATCAGAGCTGGCTCCAGTTTATGAGGATAAGATTGGATGTAGAAGTTTGTTTATTGTTATAGAAGAAGATTTTAGATCATCAGGAGAACATTCAAGGAACAGGTGTTATGAACAGCCTGGCTGGAGGAGAAGATTTAAGCAGCTCTGTTGAAACCGAGTGAAACAAGAACAAAGTCTCCACAACACCTCAACAGCACCAAACAGTAAAGAGATACGACTGGAGTTACCTCACATTTGGATTCAAGCAGGATGGAGCAAGAACCCAGGCTGCAGTGTGTGGTTGAAATACAGCTGTTATTCTGAATTCTTAGTTCTCAGTTGCTCTGTGTGCGTGTGTGTGTCCAGAGCAACCTCTTTGCACAGCATGGTAATAAATTATGATCTTATTAGGATTAAACCTGCCTCCTGCATAAATGCTCCTCCTACGCTACTGTATTTTAATGTCTGTCATAATAGCGGTACTTTGAGAGCCTAATATTTTCTGAGGTGGTTTGACTTTGAACCATGCTTTGAAGAAACAGAACCCTTCTTGTCCACCAGAAGGTTCCAGAAGGACATTCCTCTAGAAATCTAGAGCCTTCTGCTGGATGTCTCCACCATGTATCTAGAACCTGTTCTGTCTGGAGCTCCTGAACCACCTTGTTTCCTTCTGCAAGGTCCCAAACATAGAACAGATTGAGATCCTTGTGGAGGTTCTTAATGATGATCTACAACAAAACACTGTAGATCATTGGTACCTTCTCTACTTCGGCCTTCTTGTCACTCAGCAGTTGGTGGGTTCTCTGGTACGCCTCGCTGATGAGGGTTCGAACCTCTGTGTCAATGAGACGAGCCGTAGCTTCACTGTACGGTTTCTCCAGAACCATCTCGCCTTGCCGGGGGAGGTCGAAGGAAACCTGACCCACCTTTGCATTCATCCCAAACTGAACAATCTGCAGCACAATACGGGAACCAGGAGGTCAGATGAGAACAGGAACCACGACATATCCAAATCCATCTCAGTCATCTTTAGAGTCACTACGTGTATTATCCAGACAAGGTACAAATAGTTATTTTCAGAATGAGTTTGGCTGCTTAGAAATGGCATCATTAAGCATGTGAGTTGTACTTTACACGTTTTAGGACAATTTATATGCAAAGTGCAATTTAAAAATGTAAAATGGGTTGAGTTTTTGTTTGTATATATATATATAATTTTTTAACAGGATATACAAACAGGACGTCTTTATTCTGGATGGACCTCACAGATACCATCAGATGCCATCCTCAGGAAGTGTAAGTCATGATATCATAATATGTGTTTCACATCTGTGCGTTCAGATTTGACTCCGAGAAGGAGGTCAGACCTGTGCAACCTCTGACCTGTGCGTAGGCACTCTGGGTGACCTTTCGGAGGTCGTCCTGAGCTCCGGTGGTGATGCGTCCAAAAAAGATCTCCTCAGACACTCTGCCTCCCAGAGTCATACACATCCGGTCCAGCAGCTGCTCTTTGGTGTACAGGTACTGCTCTTTAGGCAGGTACTGAGCGTAACCCAGACCCTTCCCTCTGGGGATGATGGACACCTGCACAGGTAACAACAAGAGTATGCTCTGTAACACCTAACTGCCCACGCCATGATGGGATATCTTCACACTGTTGTAATAAACATTTCTCTGAGTTGGATAGGTGAGTCCACTATTTAACAGACCAATGAGCAGAACAGCACGAGATAATCATTAGTCACCTTTAGCAGAGGGTCAGCGTGCTCCAGGAACCATCCAGCAATGGCATGACCTGCCTCGTGATACGCCACCGTCTTCTTCTCCTCTGGCTGCAGGACCTGAGTCTTCTTCTCCAGACCTCAAACACAAATACGAAGTTCTTTCTCAGTGTTTCACAATGGACTCAAACTTCATTCTCTGAGAAACATCTTGGAATTCACAGACAATAAAGTTTTGCAGAGGAACAGACACCAGTCTGTCCGAATGGAGCTCAAATTTAAACTGAATTTCAAGAAAATCTTTCAAACAAAACATGACCGAATGTTTGTTTCCATCTACCGCTGTTGTAAGAATATGAGTTCACTGGCTGACAAAGAGCAGGTGGCACTAATTCTCCAGTCAGTGCCATTAAACCATTACAGAAGGACAGGACACAACAAGATGAGGTCATTAAAAGACTCCAGTCAAAGATTGATCGATGGAAAACCATGTGGAGAACATGATGAAGGTCTCAGTCTCCTCATCCTCACAGATCTGATGGTTTCAGCTCTTCACTGAAGAGACGAGTGACGTTAACTCACAGCTTTTTATGGATGTCAGCATTAAGTCATTCAGTCAGTTTCTGGTTGGATCCACAACAACCTTTAGACCTCAGACAGCAGGAAACACTTTTTACAGATATTTACACTCTGGCTTATTTATGTGTGAAATAAAAATACAGAAATGGGAAAAAATAAATCAAGTGGATGGCATTTGATAGTTGTGGCCTAAATGTGTCAAACTTCAACAATCAAAAAATATTCATTGACAAGAAAATCAAGATGAGGATTGAATAAAAAGTAAAACTGTTTTACAATTTTTACAAACAAAAACTAAACAATAATGTTAAAGACAGATACAAGAGAACAAACTCATTTGAGTTTTAATGTAAAGTCTCTTTAAGGTCAGTCTGCCTCCTGATTGGTCAAACAGTTTTCCATCAGAAGTTGATTCATCTGATTGATGTGTCACTAGTATCACCTTGTGTTTCAGTAACTTTAAGTCTGTCATAAACAGATTTATGAGCTAAATTAATCAACAATCAGATAAGAAGAATGACAAACCTGCAGAAAAAGAATAAAACCAAATCGAGCTCTGGTCTCACCTCCAATCACTCTCTCGATGGCCTGTTCAAAGTGTTTCTGGTTGATGGCGTCTGAAAGGTGGCGAGCGGCAATCAAAGCTGCCTCATTACAAACGTTAGCGATGTCTGCGCCTGACAGACAGAAAACAAAGAGAAGAAACCCAGGGAGTGATGCAGACTGAAGTCACAGCTGTCTGAAGGAGAGAAGACCCAACAGAGTGTTTACCTGAGAAACCAGGTGTGAGGGCGGCCATCTTCCTGGCCAGACTGTCTTTGTCCAAGTTGACCTCCAGCTTCAGAGGACGCAGGTGAACTTTAAAGATGGATGCTCGACCTTTAATATCAGGAGGACCTGAGACACCAGAACACTAATTTACACAAATTTAACTCTACATAGAAGTATGTCTATGTTTGTATTGTTTTTCATCTTATATCATAAAGTTATCAAAAATGTATTTATTGGGGGTTTTTAATCTGTTTTGTGAAGCACTTTTGCTGCATGCTTGCATCAAAGGTGCTATGATAATAGTTAGTTATTAAATTATCGTATTATGGATAGATCATCTTTTCATGAAGAATTCACAGCTGTAAAAATAATGCAGCAGAATTAATAAATATTTCTTTCTACCATTCAAAGTAAATGTCTTTTTATTATTACCCTGAAATGTGTATTAATATCAACTAACCAGTCAACTTGGAAAAATGACCCTGAGAGATTACAAGATAATTTACCTGTTTGCTTTAAAAAAAAACAAAAGGTTTTTCCCTAGCATCATGAATTAATTTACAATCTTTCATCATCTTGAGAAAATACATTTAATACATTATCTTAAAATATGAAAAAATCACCAACTAAAAGATATTAACCTGACATCTTTCATAAGCAACCGGTTTTCCTAAGATATTAAATTCTTTATCTCAGAAAACCATCTTTCATTATCCCGAGATTAAGAGTTCATATACCCTTGAAATACACAAATCTTGGTGGGTTTCGACTCCTCCACCTTCCTTCTCCTCCTTTGCTCTTCTGGTGCAGGAACAGAAACAAAAAGCCAAGATCCTGCTGGAATGATTTTTTAATCTGCATCAAATTGACAGAAATCAACCAGAGTTTCTCACCAATGTAGATCTGTCTGTCAAAGCGTCCAGGTCTCATCAGAGCTGGGTCCAGGATGTCCGGTCTGTTGGTTCCTGCTAGAACCACAACATTGGTCGCCGTGTTGAACCCTAAAAGAACAGGGAGGAGTGAGACCTCTGACTTCCTGTCACTTGTCTCTCTGACTGATGATCAAAAAGTTATTTTGGAGCTCCTGGATATAAAGATTCTGACAGTGTTATAGAGCTCCTTTGATTATTAACTTATAATAAAATAAGATGTACCTTTATTCGTCCCACAGTGGGGTATTCATTTACACATTAAACGTGATGTCATTAAGATATTTTTACGGGGTTTAAGGGGTTAATTAAAGGACTGCAAATATTGATGATGTAATAATATTAATGAATTGAGGTATCAGTAACAGATCATCTATAGCAGGACAAATAGGGGCAGGTCAGTAAACACGGAGGCTTTGTACTAAAATGTACTTATAAAAAAGTGGGAACCAGAAAAAAAGCCTGTTTCAAATAAAGGCCTGGTTACGCTCTACAGTGGATATATATATATATATATATATATATATATATATATATAATATATATAAAATGGGGGCCACTCACAACCTGAGATTTTACAGTATATCAGTTCTGCTGCCTCCTGGTGGTCACAAATGGACAAATCATTTCTTATTTGAGAAGGAAGTCTCAGATCAGGATCTCTCTTACAAACCCCTTAAGTGGCTCCTGAACAAGCGACGTCGCACACTCCCATGATGCTGTTTCCCAGATTTAGACTTTACAGAAAAGCTTATAGTGCCCTCTAGCTTTGGTGCAGACATAACACTTTACACTTTACGAGAGCTCCTTCAGCGATAGACTGCTGCACTCGAAGTGCGTGAGGGAGCGATATCGCAGGTCTTTTCTTCCTGCAGCTGTCAGACTGTACAACCAGCACTGCTCCCAGTAGACCACACACCTCTGTCATTACATCTGTGCAACACTCATTTTTATGTCAGTATATTTTTTCAGATTCCATTCACTGTGCAATAATCATTCAATTCAATGTGCAATATTTCATATGTAATATTTCGTATTTAATTCCATCCTGTCCATAGTGTATATACTGGTCACATATTTCATATTCTCATGCACATTTGTAAATAAGTCTTGTGTAAATTTGTAATTTGTTAATACTTTTTAACTACTTTTTACTATTCAACTGCTTCTATCCTCTTTGCTGCTGTGCAATGTAAATTTCCCCACTGTGGGATGAATAAAGGTTTATCTTATCTTATTTAATATCGTGTTTTCAGAGCCCTTAAAATAAACCGCTGCCACATCACTTTGCAAAGACGACTTTATGGTTCTTAAAGTGACGGAAGGATCAATATGTTCCTTTTCAGATGAAGCCACAGCTCTGAATGGAGATATAAGATGATATATGTGGGGTTACACTTTATGGTGGATCCTCTCAGAAGGGTGTTTTTTCCCATGATTCCCATCACCCACCGTCCATCTCCACCAGCAGCTGGTTCAGCGTATTCTCCTGCTCGCTCTGTCCTCCGAAGTTTCCTCGTCCTCGTTTCCGTCCCACAGCATCAATCTCGTCGATGAAGAGGATACAGGGAGCATTCTTCCTTGCCATGACGAACAGATCTCTGACCTGCACAGGAAATTACATCAGGATGACTCTGAGTTTCCAGGTGCTCCTTGTCTCAGGTGAGTCCTGAACCATCCGTTAGATATGCTGCTATAGGCCTGGACTGCTCGGGGATTTCCCATGATGCACTGAGCTTCTCTCTCTCCATCTGTTTTTATTCATATCCCATCAATGCATCTTACTAACTAAACATCTTTCCTCTCTCGTAGTTTTGTGCTCTCTCATCTCTCTCCTTTCTCTCGTCTCTCTCTGTCTCCAGAGTCTGGATCTGACACTGATGTCACCTACTGACCACATGCTACCTGTTACACTGCTATTATTATTATTAAATTTGTGGATTGTCCCTCTCTCTCCCTCTAAAAGAAAGTTTTTTTCTCTCCTGTGTCTCTTGGTTCTTGTTCATGATTTGAATTGTTTGGTCTCTATAAATAATATTATAAAGACTTTGGTCTAGACCTGCTCTGTATGTAAAGTGCCTTGAAATGACTTCTGTTGTGATTTGGCACTATACAAATAAAATTGAATAAACTGAATTGTTGCAAGTAAACAGAAACACAACAAGCTGTTTTGTGAATAGTGACTTGATCTCAGTTCATCTCATCAAATGTCATCAAATTATAAAAATATGTACAATTGAATCCGTGAAGTGTCCACAGACAGGAAGTCAGCAAAGAGAGCTTCCTGTGTGCGTGCGTGCGTGCGTCCTCACCCTAGCAGGGCCCACGCCCACAAACATCTCCAGGAACTCGGAGCCGTTAACGGTGATGAACGGTACATTGGCCTCACCAGCCGTCGCTTTGGCCAGAAGAGTTTTTCCTGTTCCTGGAGGACCCGTCAAGATGGCTCCCTACACATCATTTATACAAAATACACACATTGACACACACTGAAGACCTGTTAAGATGGCTTTCTGGAAACAAACAAAAAAAAATCACAAACTGCTGAATCCCATCCCTCACCTTACAGGACCTGGTCCCACTCTCACCCTGAGGTTTCATGTCCCTACCGCTAACCTTGGGAATCTTGGCCCTAAAGTCGTGACTTAAAATTCCTTGGCCCACCTTAACTGTTGGGATCTTAGATTGGCCATCCCCTCACTGATCTCGGCTCCCCTGTATATTAAGAATCTTGGTTCCTACTACATCGCGAAGACCCTTGCCCTCACCACAAGACCCCACCCTGGCCTCAGGGATCTTACCCCCTACCTCACCTTGGGGATTTTGGCGCCCAGGTCCTGGTACTGTTTGGGGTTCTTAAGGAAGTTGACGAACTCCATGATCTCCAGCTTAGCTTCCTCACAGCCCGCCACGTCTTTGAACTTCACATCGATCTCGTCTTTCAGGATCTTTGCCGTCGTCTCACTGACGCTAAACAGTCCGCCCATCCCCCGGCCAGGACGTCCCGTCCCCGCCGGGCCACGCCGCAGCATGAACAGCAGGAAGCCAATGATGAGCACCGTGGGGAGCATGCTCAGCAGGAACGTACTGGAGAGGAAGGACAAACATTAGATTACAAACTCATAATGTATCTCTTTGTAACCCAGAGCTGTGTGATGCACATAACAGACGTTCCTCACCCGTCGCTCTCTGTGGAATAAACCACCGGCAGTCTGTTCTCTCCCTCGATGCCAAGCTCGTACTGAGCCGTCTCCAGGTTCCTCTCAAATGTGTCCACACTGCCGATGTTGAACCACACATACTGCTAAAACACACGAAGGAAGAGACTGAATCTCCTGTTTCTCTTGATGTTCGTTCAATAACAGATTGTTCACTAAAACTAACACATTTTCATTAGGCAGATAGTGTAGCCAGTAGATAAAAACGTTTACTGTTGCAAATAAGCTACTTGAACTTCAAAAAGTCAAAGAGTTCATGTTTGAAACATGCTCTACAGAGCTGTCAACTATTTCCAATCCAACCATCTGGGCTGAGAAATGCTGGAGCAAATACTTCCCGACTGAATCTGACAGCCGAGTGAGTGAGCAGGTTACTCCGTCCGCCATACCGATGAACTAAGTGGTGTATTAACATTATGAAGAACTGGTACGTTTTGCATCTATTTACAGTTTCAGAGAGCAAGTCACTTTTAAACCACTGTTGTAAATAGAAATTGTGCCTCGATCCCCTCATGGACAGCGGGGCACATGTATAAGAGGTCTGCAAGCCTGGCACCCGGCAGGCACCAATGGGCTGAGTCGATTTGGGTTGGGCAATTTTTCTTTTTCTTTTGTTGATAAAGGGGTCAGTCTCTCTGTCTCAACACTTGCCAGTAAACAGGGAATTCTGAAGACTAGAGTTATTTGGTGAAAGCTGGTGTTAATATTTGTGCTACACCCTCTGCTACGATGTCCGTATTGAGAATACTGAGCTAGCTTCGCCTGACGTAGTGCCATGAAGTGTCATGCACTTGGAGATCGTACCTGCTCAGCCCAGAAGGCAGGCAGGCAGGCAAAGAGAAGCCATTTTCCGTATTACAAGTCAGTGTACTATCAAAATGATTTTGAAGCCGTTATTTTAAGGTAGAGTACGTGCATAATGTAGCTTTAACTGTAAATCCAATCAAATATCTTTGATTATTTAAAGGAAACTCCAGAGGGGAGGATTATTTGTGGTTGAAGATCTGAATTGTCTGTATCCTTGAATTGCTTATACAGATACTATTTGATGAACTCCATTTCTAAGCACTGAAAATAAACTGAACTGTTTCCACTAAACTACACTAGACTGAGCTCGGCTGTGTGGTATTTTTTGGAGTACTACATTTTGACAAAAGTTACTGTCTGGTGAGGGACCATGGACGAGGGCTTTAGGTTCATGCATCTTTTGTATGTGGTTTAATTGTGAAACTTTTAAATAACAAGAGCATCCAAGTTAAAAACTGATTTTAAATCCAACAGAAAAATGTTCAATTTCTATAAACAGGAACTCACCCCGTCTACCGGTGTCTTCCCAGGAGAGAAAACCACTTTGACATATCGCTTATTGACCACCTCTAACCGGTCCACCTGATGAATAAAACACAAACTGTCAAACTAATATTTGCAGTCTTGTTACATTCTGTTGCACCTTCATTACATGCACTCAAAATTAACAAAATATAAGATAAGATGAACCTTTATTCATCCCTCAGTGGAGAAGTAAACATATGAAATAATCAAGCCAACAATGTTCGGTTAAACTGAGTGGGTCAGATTGGGGTGAAATTAGGAGATTAGGAGCAGGGGGCAGATTCCAGCTTTAAGCCAGTACCTTGGTCAAGGGCACTGACAGGAAAATTAAGCTGCTATACATGTTCTTGAAGGTGGGAGAAACAGGAGGAAACAGGGAGAACATGCAAACTGCACATAGAAAGGCCCTGCCCCAGCAAGGCGACTGTGCTACGCCAGACATGTAAGATATTCCTAAAATAAGATATTCCTTTATTCAAACCACAATTCACAATAGCAGTAATCTCCTTTCTACAATCATGTGTTTGACAAAGTGTTGAACCTCTCTCCATCTTTACTTGTGAACAACTGAGTCTTACCAGGATGAACTTATATCATATACATATCCAATCATGATACTATCACCTGTTACCAACAAACCTGTTTACCTGTGGACTGATCCAAACAGGTGCTAATGTTATCCAGCAGCAGTTAGTCAGTGGGTCAGTGACATCAAAAAAAAAAAATTAATAATAATAGGGCAGTGGTGGCCTAGTGGTTTGTGAAGCAAACTTGCAACCGGTGAGTCGCCGGTTTGAGTCCCCGGACTGGCAAGAGGATGAGGTGGGAAAGTGAGAGCAACTGCTTGTCCCAGTCACCACCACTGTGGGCCCCTGAGCAAGGCCCTTAACCCCTGACTGCTCTGCTCCTAGTATGTATAGTTAAAAGGTTAACTATGAATAGGATGGGTGAAATGCAGAGAAGGAATTTCCCCAAGGGGATGAATAAAGTATAGATTTAGATTTTTTTTTAAAAATTGATTTATCAACTGATTGATCTTTCCCACCTGTACTGCTTTGACTTGTTTATGCACTTCTGTTGAATCACACATCTTTTAGCACTTTCATGGCACAGAATAGATGCATAATCAGTTAACAGATACATGTCTCCCTCACCTCTCTCATTTGCTCTCCAAATTTGAACAACAACAACCTACATTTTATGTTAGCTTAAAACAAATATCTGTATCAGTATTCTGTTGTGCAGGGATCCCAGCAAGTTGTACAGATTGTATTTACACCTACCTAAGATCTAAACACAATACGAACCAGACAACCAGATGTGGTCAGGCAGATCCGATCACAATGAATTTGCACCCTGCATGAACATGTATTTTCCATACAGAGACCCCATTTAATGCCAGGTGTAAATGGGGTCATTATGAGACAGTAGAGTCGCATTATGAGGATCAGATTATATGAAAGTGATGACAGGATCTGATTATGGGCGAGACTCAGAGGAAAGACGTTGTCCTCACCACTCCTTTGGATAGGTAGTTGTTGACAAAGTCCTTCCAGGTGACCTCTCGTCCTCCGTCCCTGAAAAAGAAATAATAGGAGACAGCTGTCCAGAACGCTGCTCCGCTCAGGAAGTACATCCGAAACTCTTTATCATCCCAGGGAACATCACCCTGAAACAAACACAGCCTGAGATCAGATCCACACTTGTCTGACCAGGTGATCATAGGTGAGAGTTGAAAAACACCTGTACGGGTTACATCAAGGTGGAGCTGAATTGATCTGTTTCTCCACCCACACTGACCTTCTGCAGCCGGCTATACCAGTGTGACTCCTCCTTACGGCCTCCTCGTTTTGGACCTCCTCCTCCTCCTCCTCCTGCTGCTCCCCCCACCACCACCACCACCACCTCCTCCTCCTCCTCCTCCATCTGAGCCAGAGGCTCTCTGAGCATTGGCAGGTCTGGCTTCTAAGAACAGGACAGACAGTAATCCATTGATCAGGTTGACAGTAAATAACAGAAGACCTCAACAGATTCGGTAGTTCATATTTGCAGACAGTCAGGAGTCAGGAGGAAGCCAGGAGATGTCAACAGACTTTGTTAAAGTCACTGACAGTGAAGTCAGTAGAAATTAGACTGGCAGGTGTCTAAACTGGGGTACAAGGACCCGACACAACTAGAAGCGCAGACATCTACCAGAGGAAGCAGGGAAGGAGCCGAAATAAAGTTATACAATATAATACACTTCTAACGATGTGAAGCATCATCAAATGTTCACCTATATGTAGAACTGTAGAATTGTAATATGGTGAGTCATGGACACCACCTCTCACCCCCTGCATGAGACCATGGGAGCTTCAGCACCTCCCTCAGTAACAGACTGCAACACCCTTCAGGTCCTTCATTCTGACAGCCACTAAATATCATAACATGTTATAACACTGTCATTGTCTCTGTCACCATCACAGCCACTTTACACAACGAGATTTGGTCAGGATTAATGGTGTCCTCAATGCTGAGAAATACAGGCAGATTCTTATCCATCATGCAATACCATCAGGGAGGCGTATGATTGGCCCCAAGTTTATTCAGCAGCAGGACAACGACCCCAAACATACAGCCAATGTCATTCAGAACTATCTTCAGAGTAAAGAACAAGAAGTCCTGGAAGTGATGGTGTGGCCCCCACAGAGCCCTGATCTCAACATCATCCTGTCTGTCTGGGGTCACAGGAAGAGACAGAGGGATTTGAGGAAGCCTACATCCACAGAGGATCTGTGGTTAGTTCTCCAAGGTGTTTGGAACAACCTACCAGCCAAGTTCCTTTAAATCTGTGTGCAAGTGAACCTAGAAGAATTGATGCTGTTCAGAAGGCAAAGGGTGGTCACAGTAAATATTGATTTGATCTAGATTTCTCTTCTGTTCATTCACTGCATTTTGTTAATTGATGAAAATATCACACCTGCCTAAAACGTTCGCACAGTACTGTATATATATTAAATGACATTACACTTTACTACATTACATATATATTACACATATTCGGATTTATCCTGTGCAACTCATGCTTGTGTCCTGTTTTATACTTTTAACTTTTCAGTATGATGCTACACACGCTACTTGGCCACACTACCACTTTTATGTGTGTGGATGTAGATGTTTCTACCTTTGGTTTCTGCTCTTGGAGTTTTCTGACTCCCTGGAAAATATTTCTCAAAACCTGAAAAGAGACAAAAACACATTACTTTGCTGAACACATAAATGTCGGCATTTCTATACTTCATCACAACTAAATGTTAAACCTCAATTAGCTATACCAATAATAACCAAGAACCAATCAGAACAACAATGTAAACACAGGTGAATTCAATTCCAATCAGTGTACCTACTCCTCCCAAAAGAAAATGTCCTTTACAGTCAAATCCAAATAATTTAAATGCAAGTCCAGATCATATTCAGCACAAATAAAGAGTCCAGACTTTTATGGATTTAGCAATAAACAACAAAAGGTAGTAAAAGTTTCTCAAATCTGTCCTGAGCAAATCCTGTTTCTAAACAGATCGCTACAAGATCTCTCAAAAAGAAAAAAACCCCAACATCTCTGACGCTGACAGAGTTACCGCTGGATGATATGACCCTGTAAGCAATAACCCTGGTAGGTTGATTAATGACCTGAATAAGTACTCGCTAGAGTAGGTTTTCTTTTCAACTGACAGCTTGATGAAAGAAAATTACTGTTCAGTCTCCAAGGAAATGAATCTCTCTATTCACATCACATACTCTTTCAAGCATTTCACACAAATTAGCTTTTATCGAGGCAAGAGAGCCTGCAACCACAACAATTTAAAGGCACTCAATGAGAATGTGGCTTAGTATGCACAGGATATCGCAACTCGTCCTCCATAGTTATCCCTGTATTGTTTATGCATGTTATATGTCTGTACTGCCACTGAAGCATCAAAAAATGAAGGTCTCATATGTGTACACACACACACACACACACACACACACACACACACACACACACACACACACACACACACACGTACCTTTAGGCGGTCTGGAGCTTAGTCTCCTGTATGCTCCCAACAAGTCACTCAGCAAGCTCTGTCCACTGTCTACCTGTCCCGCTGTGCTCAAACACATCACCTGATCAACAGGACACAAGTGTCTTCAGCATTCAGTCAACCATCAAATTTATTTTAAAAAAACACCTTTTAAGCACAAAAGAGAAAATGGCGAGATAATAGATTGTAAAGGGTCTTTACTCTGTCCTCAGAGCCTCCATTCAGATAAACCTGATAATCCTTTAATGGGGAAAAATAGAAGAAAGCTCAGGAAGATGAGAGATGGCATCCCCCTTCATGATGGGCAGACCGAGACCGGATCAAGTCAAAGAAATTAGAGCTGCAAATAAAAATGATTTAGAAACTGGGCTGTAAACTACAAAACAAAATGCTAAACTGGACTAAACGCTGACTGTGATGGACAGAACTGGAGCCACGAGTCACTGAGGTCATGTCCTCTATCCTCATGTCCTTTATTTATGACTGAAGTAATAAAAAGAAGCGTTGTATGATTACACATATATGACACATGTTGGATTTTACTGCCAGTTCTGATCATTTTTTAGACAAAATTTCTAAGTTGGAACTGGTTCTCAATGAATAAGTGCACAGGGTATTGTAAAGATCAGCTCTTTTATCTGTAATTGAAGGAGAGAGATTAGCAGAGCAAAAAAAATATTTCAGTGTCATTTAGGTTTGTGCATGCAGCCTCTGAACCAACAACATCAGAAACTCAGTCCACAGAATGAGATATCAAATCATTTCATCAAGACTCTAAATCAGACAGTAAATCACGATGAAAAGTCTCACTGTCGTGTGAGCTTCACGGCAGATTGATGTTTGCACAGTTTAACTTCACCTTCATCTGCTGAAGGAGGAAAGTTTGTCTGTTCCTTTAAATCTCAATTTAACACCTGGACACACCTGCAGGATTTATGACATCACAGCTTGTTTGGAGCCAATCGGGGTTCATTATGAAACTAACAACAGATACATTTACAAAGGTTCATTTAAAAACTGCGAGGAGGAAATTTAACACTTTTGTGGAAAAACATTATAAAACACAAACTATTATTTGAAGCTTCCTTTTATATGAAACATGTCTGGAGCGGATCTTTAAGTCAACATTATGTAACTAAATTATGAAACAGCAAAACAAACTCCTGACTGAATGCATCATATGTTGGTTGACCTTAAGTAGCTTAATTGTATAATTCCTGACTTTCCAGACATTCTTCCAAAACGCCTAGATCATAAGTATTTAAAGAGCAGACAACAGCAGCCGCCCTGAAGTCACACGGGTTAGTGAACACACGTGGCTCACAACAGGCCTGCGGTGGAGCAGTGAGTGATACAATACGGACGGACTGTGGAGGCCTCCTCTGCCTCTGACCGGCTTCTCCCACAGCCTCACCTCCACCCCGGTTAGCACACTTAGCATGTTAGCATGTCATCACCTACCGGCCGGGCCGGAGCGCTGGAGGGCAGCAGAAGCCGGAACATGTTCCTGCAGCCGGCTGACAGCTGCAGGTAGCGGTGAGCCATCCTGACACCGGACTCACACCGACACACGGCGCACAAAACAACACTAACGGGCTCTAAACACAACTCAAGTTCAATATTTGTGTTCCGTAATCAACCTGCTCCGCCATCTTTACTGGGGCCGCTTTCTTCTTCTATGGTATTTAGCAGTTTTGACGTCACTGGGTATATTACTGCCCTCCGCAGGATGAAAGATGAATTACTTCGATCACAGTCCATGTTCTCAGGTACAAATTTGAAGTACTTCAGATCAATGTGACCACATTTCTCACTGTTTTCAATAATCAATCGACAACAACAATACACAGTATACATTCATATACCCCAGAATTTTTAAATGAATTGTATGTGATAAAAATAGTGTGTATGATATACATACTATAGACTTGACTTGGGTATATAAGAATGGATAAGAAATACTATGTACATAATAATATACAACATTATATAGCATTGTATATAATGTATGTGCAGTATATGTAATAGACACACACTGTACAGTAATAATACAATGCTATGAAATATATATATTGTAAAATACAACAATAATATAACAAGCAATATTATAGTATATAGTAGTATATTATCACACAGTGATATAAGAAATATAATGCACTGTAATATACTGTTAGATATGTTACTACTACTACTAATACTACTTCTCATAGTAATAATAACGTGAATAATAGTAATATATAAACCAATTCAGGACAAGCTGCAGGTGTATTGTTGTAAAATTAATTATCACAATTAAGAAGATGAACAGATGACATCAAATAATAGTCTGTCGAACAAACAACCACAAAGTGAGACAGTGCCAAAAGTCCATTATTTATGAACATTACTGTGGTTTTAAACATCTACTTTACTTATCTTGTTGCTGCTTTACGTCACAGTATGTAGCCTGGATTAGTCTACAAAGTACAAACAGCAGAGTTTAGCAGCAACATGGACATTTCTTGCAGCAAAAGTATCTGCAAAGTAGTCTTACATGTACTACAGTTTAATGATGATGTTGAACTGCCCGGCTCATGATAAACCACTTCACCCTGAGCTGGGTGCTCCAGATATATTATCCTGGGGTTGAGCAATAATTAATAATTGTTCACTATTGCTAATTATTTCTGAAAACTTCCTCTAGCATTCAGTTCTCAGGTAAATAACAAGAGGAGACTTATTTCAAATGGTTTAATGTGTTGTCAACATGTTTGTTAGATTAGTTCTTTGTATGATTGAATATGAGACACAATCATGTTTTCTGTTTGTGTGTTGATGTTCTCGACTGTCTGTGATTTGTCTTTAAGTTTAATCATCGTCATCGCCACAGACCTGAACAGACGAAGAAGAAATACAGATGTTGAGAGGATGGTAGTAACAGAGCAGCCCACAGGTGGCGCTGTCTGACTCGCCCCCTCTCCTACAGTTGCATGCCGGGTAAATCAGGATGGCGTCTGCGGCTTGTGTGGAGGAATGAGACGGCTGACCGCTGCCTGTTTCCCCGGTGAACCCGCGCTGTGAGCGGCCTCAGGTGTTTGAGCGGAGCCGCCGGCGTCACTGAGCGATGAGGTGAACACAGCGCCACCGTCCGGCCCCGACAGCCCGATTAAACCCGGCTTTCACCGCCTTAACCACCCAGTTGTCAACCAGGTTATCCGGTAGCGAGAAGGACGGACTGATGCTAATAGGCTAACAGGCTAACAGATCAGCTGGTGGAGGATCGGAGCTTACAGCCAGTTTAGCTTAGTTTACAGTTAGCTTGATTTAACGTAGTTTAGCTTGTAGCCACAGTTAGCTTGTTTGAATGTTATGTATCTCTGTAGTATGTAGCCTCAGTTAGCTTCATGGTACCTGTCATATAGCCGTTTGAGTGATTTAATGGTAGCTGACATGCTAAATGACAGCCGGCTGTCAGTTAGCATGTAGCATGTAGGCTACTCGATTAGCTGGACTGACAGAAAAAAAGACAATAGGAACGTCAAATAATTCATGACGTCATCTGTATTTGACCTATGTAGTGACGTAACTGTGACGCCACAGCTGGAGGTTCAACCGGCTTACTAGCCGCTACATGCTACGTTAGCCTGAGTCCTGGACTGACTGAGTGCTGCTGTCAAGTGAAGTTAGCGGGAGGACCGACAGGTGAACAGGGACCGTGTGCAAGTTGATCGAGTTAAAGCTTGTTTGGTTGAAGGTACTTATTGCAGCTGCTTTCTAAAAGTTTTGTTAAGTGTAAAGTCAGATCTTAAGAACCGTTTCTCCTCAGGGAAAACCATTTCAACTCTACATCTTAGTGTGGCAAAGTAACATTAACTCAGGCTTACTTACTTTATCTGAAGGTTCCAGCCACGTCTCATAGCAGTGTGCCCATTAAAACCATTAAACCCATGAAAACCAGCAGCAAACTGGTTCCAGTGGATCTGTCCTTTTGCTGGTGTTTGTAACTGGGGCTCTCGCTCTCTGTGTGTTTGGATGGTGATGTTACTAATTGTCAGGATTTACCTGGATCACACTTTGTATTAGAGATCAGATCCAGACAGTAAATGGGCTTTTCTTATCGAGGAAGTACTTTGATTCGTTAGATAGATAGATAGATAGATAGATAGATAGTTCAAAACTGAACGAAAGGCTGGATCCAAATTTGAGTCTTAACTAAAAGGTGCGTGCTTAACTACTTGAGTTGAAAGTATTCATGAAACGATTTAAGGCAGCTTCAGCATCTTGTAGGTCGAGGTAGAGTAAAAAAGAATCAGGAGTTAAATTTCTAAAGTTTCTTTATACAACTATACAGAACCTGGATTTGGGCAAGTGTGTATCTGTAGTACATATAATTGGGCAATGATCACCCATATCTAGTGTGAGTATTTGTCTGGTGTATTTGTTCAGATCATATCAGTTAACGTTGACTTGAAGCATCCTTAAGGTTCATCCGTGTAGGTTCAGAGATGAGCTTGGAGTTCTAACTCTATCGATCAACAACTTCTGAGGACATAAAGTAAATTCTTAGAAATGTCAGTGAGAG
This sequence comes from Holacanthus passer, assembly GCA_025331565.1. Lineage (NCBI taxonomy): Eukaryota > Metazoa > Chordata > Actinopteri > Pomacanthidae > Holacanthus > Holacanthus passer. The sequence goes on from JAFREQ010000178.1 coordinate 258,397, forward strand.
CATCCATGGGAGCAGAAGGAGGGACATGGAGGATCCTGGCTCAGTTCTGATTTCAGTGCTGATAGCTCATACTGTTTTGGAATAGAAACACAAAGTGCCTTGATATTAGTTCTGACATAAATTGCAACACCACTCCCTTTGAGAGTCTGTCACATCTGGATATATTAATATATCTGGATATATTGTAACCAATTAAACTGACATCAGCATCTTTGAGTAAGGGTTTCTGAAATAACTAAAATGTCCCAATTGTTACTTGTCAGTTTGAGGAGGTGTTTACAACTGTTTAAAATAAGTCATCCATTAAAATAGTACAGCTAAGCCACTATTCCAAAACAGGTTAAATTATCCATGAAAACCACGTCATAAACTGGACAGACAGACTGAAGCCAGGTGTGGAGGCTTAGGGTCCTGCTACCACGACCAGGGCCTCTCTTCAAAGGAGCAGTGGGGCAGAGATAAAAACCTGCTCAACAGAGTCTTTAACAAAGTCCAAGAACCTGCTAAAATCCTGCTTTTGGACCTGTGTTTGGGAAAGTCTGTACAGCCAGCAAGGATAAGGACACTGGATCTGTTGTCCAGTGGGATGCCATTGTTCGGGGAGTGCGAGAGAGGGGCCACAGTGTAGTATAGCCACAGCTGTTTTTGTGACTCAGCTCAACAGATACACAAGGTGAGACTGAGCTGGGTCCCAAGTAGGAACATGAGCGAGCGAGGGATGAACCCATGAGCCTGGGAGGGCTGCAGCTATACTCTAGAATCTTGAGCTATGATATGTAACTAAGCTATTTGTTGAACTATTCCTTTAATAACCACCTTCTCCTTCTCCTCCTCTATAGGTGTGATGTGCTGTTGCCTCCAGGCGGCCTGGCTGTTGGACTATGCTGTGTTTGTCCACTGGGTGGCGCCTCCTGAGCCGCGCTCACCGCCTCCCTCCCTGCTCCCCCCGTCCCGCCACTCAGTCTCTCGCCATGTACGCCACCCGCCTCTACAGCACTGCGGGGGAGGAGGAGGAGGAGGAGGGGGAGGGGGGGGTGGAGGAGGTGGAGGTGGGGTTAAACAAGGGCGAAGGGCGGGCCTGGCCATGCTCGAGGCGCCCCACCCCTCTCATCCCCACCTCCCCCACCACCCACACCCAGCCCCACCTCCCCCCGCTTACCAGTTGTACCAGGGCCGTCACGATGCCCATCGAGGAGCACACTTCCACCACCACTACCACCCCCACCCCCATCCTCACCCCCACCCGCAGACCGCCCACCTGGCCCCACCCCCGTTGCCTCCCCACTACCAGCACCACACCCACTTCCACACATACGCAGGGGGGGCTGCAGCCGGAGGGGCTACCACTGCTGGCAGCAAGAAGAAGACGTGGAACTTCATCCATGAGAAAATGAGCTATGACACGTTCTTCACCATGAAGCGTCTGATCGAGCGCTCCCGGCGTCCAGATGAGGTGCTGCGCTGGGTCACCCAGAACCCCACCAAGATTTCCCACAACCACTACCCTGTCGCCCTGCAGAAGATTGGACAGCTGCTACAGGCCACGCCGTCGCCACGAGGCGGAGGGGATGACACTGACACTGAGGCTGCAGGAGGAGGAGCCGAGGGTGGTGACGGACGTCAGATCCTGGAGCATCAGGACTTTCAGACGCTTTGTAACGCCATCGTCAACGACTGCGCCAAGTTTGACAACTTCAGCATCGTCAACTGTCTGTACGCTGTGGCAGCACTTGGTGAGTCCATTATGATAATAGGGGGCAGCTGTAGCTCAGGAGGTAGAGCAGTTGTCCACCAATTGAAAGGTTGGTGGTTCCATCCCTGCAGTTGAAGTGTCCTTGGACAAGACACTGAACCCCAAAATTGCCCCCGATGGCTGTTCCATCGGTATGTGAATGTACGTCGCTTTGGATAAAAGCGTCTGCTAAATGAAATTGTAGAATTGTAGAGCACACAGGTCACAGAGATCAATGCTGCAACGATTAGATGATCAACTGGTCTCTGAGGGTTTAATAGACTTTAGACTCCACAGATGTCTCTCAGTGTTTGAAACGATTTCAGTAGATAGCAGGCCGGCTTGAAAACTTGACAGACGACATCACATGCTAATTTGCCTATGATAATCCAGTGAGAGAGTAGCTGAGTTGTCAGCACAGACTCTAAATGTCTCTCAGGTCTTTATTAGATGCTAAAAATGACAAGTAGGCAGGGTCTGAAATTCACACCTGCCAAGCACCAAATGTGTGTAGATTTTCCTTTTGGTGAGTAAATCTCAAAATGTTACCTGACATCCTGGCAACTAACCAAAAGAATCATGTAATAATAAACAAAGCTGAACGTCTCTTCTGCATTTTGGTGTCATTTACAGATGCAGCTTCTGTCCTCTGCTGCCTGTGTTTGACACACACACACACAAAACCTTACCTTAAAAAACCTTCAAGTTTACTTTGATGTATGATCATTAAGTACATTTAATAATAAATACTTCAGTACAATGTTCAAATCAAGACTTCTGGAGTTGTTTTCAAACTTGAATTGATTAACTTGATCAAAACATTTAAATCAATTTGCTCTGGCCTCTTCTGTAAGTTTCTATTCATCATAATACCTCATTATCTGAATGAAATGTACTGAAACAAATGTATATGTGACACAAAAAAGAAATCTATTATTTTGGCCATATTTAAGAAATATGTTTGGCCGGTTTCATCTTCTAGTCCCTTCTTCCAGTGAGACAAAGTGTCAGTTTCAGGTACTGTGCATAGGAAATGTGCCATATTGCAACCTACAGACGCACGTCTGTAGTTGCTCACATCTGTGTGCAGTTTTGTAAGTTGCAAGTTGTTGTCCAACTTGTCTGTTTCAATGATGGCGACTCTGAAACATTAAAGCTGGAACATCGGATCTGATCTGAGCTGTTTGTGTTGTGTGGGCTCTCTTTAGGTCTTCCCAGTGACTCTCAGGTGGTCCAGGTATTGGAGGCAGAGTCTCAGTCCAGACTGAATCAGTTTAACCAGAAGGATGTGTCAATGGTGTTCAGCTCCAGCATGAAGCTCCACCCAGGCAGCCAACACCCTCTGACCGAGGCCTGCCTAGCTGGCCTGGAGAAGAACCTGGAAAGAGAGCGCCACCCACAGACGCTTTTCCTGCTGCTCTCGTACTATAGACTCAAGTGGCGCTCGCTGCAGCTGCAGGAACCTGCTGCTGCTGCAGGGGGCGCTGCCGCTGCTACCGCTAACAATAACAACACACCTCCAAACCCTGAGCAACTGCTCGCCAACAGGTGAGAAAATACTATGTTTAACAGGGATGTACCTCATTAAAATTCCTCTCTGATGACTGTCTGCCTCTGGTGGTTTCTGCCTGGAGCGAGTAAAAGGGCTACTTCAATCACACAGCTGGCAAGTAAATGTTTTCTGATGTTGTCTCTCTGTCTTCCGCCGTCTCTCAGGAAGATCTTGCGTCTGGTCAAACACACCCTGGCAAGTGTCAGTGGTGTTCGTGACCAGGAGATGGCGCTGTTGGATGAGATGTTGGCGGCGTGCTCTCGTGAGGCGAGCAACAAGAGTCTGGAGTTGATCTTCAGTTCTCACCTGTTCTACCAGAACAGACAGGAGAGGTTCATCAGCAGCCTGGCAGGTAAAGTTTGGTCAGATTCTCACCACACAGGATTCATTAACAGTCATTATCCGCAGCTGATGTGATCATCAACCCAACCATGGAGGACAGTTTGATGGCAAACAATACTTGAAAGGGAAAAAGACTTTGACACCATTTTGACTTTATTGTGTTGCTCTCGAACAGAGGAGTTGCCAAAGAAGGTGGACAGCATCACTCCGTACACGATGGCTCTGATTGCCAAATACATTGCTCGCCATCGACTGAGAGAGACTCGACTGCTTGACACCATCGCAGACTTCCTGGTGAAGAAGGCAGAGTACCTGGACAGTAAGGTGAGGATTGGACGGGTGGTCATGTGGTCTTCAGTGTATGTGCTCAGGACTCTGCAGGTGTGTTTGTCTGTGTATCCTCAGGTGATCCAGAAGCTGGTGTTCCCTTTCAGCAGGATGAGTTATCGTCCGTCCAACGAGCAGCAGTTCTTCTCTCGGTTGGAGGAGGTGGTGGAGCTGAAGGCGCTCAGCTCACCACTTGCCACAGTCAACATCCTCATGTCTTTGTTCCAGCTGGGACATTTTCCCGGCCTGGTGCTACACCGAGTCTTCTCCTCCGCCTTCATTAGCAACGTTACCAGTATGTTACAACCACTTAAACTCAATACAACCAGTAAGCTCCTGGTACAACTGTCGGGTTTGATTCACAGGAGGATTTTCAGATTTTATCTTGCTACCAGATGTTAAGAGTTTTTCCTCAGATGTTTTCCTGCCCCTCCTCCACAGACAGTCCGTATGCTCTGATCGTCCGGCGGTACCTCTCTCTGCTGGATGCTGCTGTTGAGCTCGAGTACCGTGAGTACACTGGCCCACGACTGCAGGACGCCCACAAGGTCCTGATGTTTGACCACGCCCTGACTGCTGATGAGGTCAACCGCAAGTACAGGTAACATACAGACACAGCTGTGCATAGGACTTTGCAATAAGAATAATCTCAATATGGGATTGTGATAAAATTTGTGTTGATAACTTGGACATCTTGACTGAATATGGACAGATGTAACAGCCAATCACAGAGCAGAAATAAACAGCCTCTGCTCTCTATGTGGCTGTCGATGTTTTTAATGAGGACGGGCTGATGAGTGGACAGCAGTGAAACTTCAGAGCTGAGCCCACAGCCGAGGAATCAAACAGACTTTAGTACAGATTTTACTGCTACTGCTCATTATCCATCACTGCAACAATAGTGCGATCAATTTATCAAACACCTGTTGAACAAAGAGAACACAAACATCTTCAGTCTCTCTGCCTGCAGTGATGCTGCTGCCTCTTCATCCACACCTAGTCTGTTCTACACAGACTTTATGTTAAAGAGCTGAAAGTCAACTCTGAGGAAGCAAAACAGGAAACACAGTGTCAGTTATACAGAGGTGGTTTGGATATCTCCAAAGTGAAGAAGAGCAGAATGAGACAGTCTGAAAAATCAACCACTACGAGAAACACAACAAATCTTTACCATCACCTGTTCACGAATGTGCACACCTGCTGCTGCTGCTGCTGCTGCTGCTGCTGTTGTTTGGCCAAGCCCATTTTAATGTTGAAAATATGTTGATAGCCATCAGTCTTTTCAGTTTTTCTCTGTGGGTTAATTTCAGCAGAACTTCATCTGCTTCTGCAGGAATTATTCTTTGTAGTACTCAAGTGTGTCTGAACAGTCCTGACTAGTTCTGAACTTGGATTGGGCCTTTGGGGTTAGACTTAATTGACTCTGATCAGTTTGTATCCTGTCAGTTATAAAGGTCTGGTGGCTGAGGCTCTGCGACAGCTGGTTGGAGAACAAAACTACAAACAGGATGAAGTACTCCCCCCAGGATACTACACAGGTACTACACACTAGGTACATGCTGAATACTGCAGTTTTTCATGTGTTATAATCTGAATGTTGTAATCTGATTGTTATCTCTTCATCTCCAGACTTTGTGTTGTGGATGGATAGTTCTGGTCGCGTTCTACCTATCAGGACTGGAGCTGGTCTGGCTCTTAGCATCGTTCCTCCGTCCTGTGTCGCTGTGGCATCCAAACCAGCTGATGGTGCAGTTGCCGTGGTGACTTCAGAGTTCCAGAAGTTCTCTCCGTTCGCGCCACTGGAGGAGGGTGCGGAGCAGCCATGCCAGGTGGGTGAGGCGATGGGCGGGTCCATGGAGCCCAGGTCCTTCCTGCCCCACCACATCCGCAGCACACCAGGGGCTTCAGCGGCCTCAGCGCCCCCACGGCCCGGGACTAACGGCGGTCCCCTGGACTATGGCCCCTACTACGTCCCTGCAGCGGAGTACTACTCCAGTCTGGCAAAGGAGCACTCTCTGGAGAGCCAGGATAGTTCCACACTCAGCAGCCCCCCATCTGACGGCCTGGCCCAGCCTGGGGCTCAAGGACCTGCAGGGGCCACAGCCCCGGATGCACTCTTCCAGTTTTCTATTGGGAAGATCCTGGAAGACGAGGGGGGGACCGGGGGCCAGGGGACAGACTGTGATCTGCCGGGATTCTATGAAGGCGTTACGTATTCTGAGGGATCTGGGGCTGACAGAGGGCCCCCATCACCACCACAGCTCCAGCACCCCAACAGACCTGATGCAGAGAGCCCCCCAACAGACCAGAGGCAGCTCAGGAGGTGAGTCTGGCTCAGAATCTGAGTAAGCCTGATCAGACTGGTTCTGATTAGTTACTGTCTTTGTCTCGGAACATTATGTGGACATTTTCAATTTTATGTCACCATACAGTTCAGTGTGACCAACAGCCGTTTGACTAGGCATCATGTCATTTATCATGATAGGTAAAACTGTGTCTGATCTCTGCAGGGTTATCATGTCAGTCAATGATAAGTGGCATTACTGCCACAACTCTGAGGTTCTGGTTGGTTCACGGGCCATGAGGGACCGACACCTGAGGCTGCTGGGATACATCATCCTACAGGTCAGCCACCACCCACAATTTGGGGAAACAGCCATTAAACAAATGCATGACTCACGACAACACAGGGGGTTTTAATCCTCTTGCCGGTCAGTTAGAAAAAGCCCCTTACAACCAAGTCCAGTCGCTCTGGATTCCACCTTTGTTTGTCATGTGACCTGTTGTCGTTCTTGTCCCCTCTCAGCTGCCGTACCATGAGCTGGAGAAGCTGAACGGCATCGAGGAGGTGAAGCAGTACCTGCACAAGAAGCTGCTGGACGTCCCGCTATGACGCTCTGTGTGTGTGTGTGTGTGTGTGTGTGTGTGTGTGTGTGTGTGTGTGTGTGTGTGTGTGCGCGCGCGCGCGTGCACGAGATGTCACAGCTGCCGTCTGCAGTTTGAATCCTGATTCTGGGGTTGGATTGGGGTCAAAGGTCAGCAGTTTGTCCTCTGAACAGTCCGTCAAACATTAGACGTCCTCATGTTAACGTCTTGTTTATTCAGATTACAGCTGCAACTAACAATTAATTTATTAATGAATCCGCTAATTATGTCCGGCATTAATCAATTAGTCAACAAATCCTCTTCTCATTGTCTGCTGTCAGCTTCAGAAACAAGACATGAAGATCTCACTTTGGACTCACTTGATTAACATTTTTATGAACCAAATGAGTGACCAGTCAATCAAAGAGATCATCAACAGATGAATAATTGAAATGTGTAGTTGCAGCTGTAAACATTAATGTGTAGGTCAACTGACAGACTCCCATCAGGTTGTGCATCTTTTGATGGACATTCCTGCTGATTTCTGGCCATTTTCCAAATCAAATCTGTATGTTTTCAGATTGTGCTCGTTCCTTCAGGGAGCATTTGGGCTTCTGTTCATTTCTACAAAAATAAATTTTGACAGTTGCTGCAGAGAGATAAATCCACCGTACATACGATTGAGTCCAAACTCTCCCAGCAGAACCCCATCAGTCACCAATCAAACTCTGTTCAATTTTCAGTGTATTTATAGAACTTTTTTTGATTAATTCATCTAAATATTCAGTTATATTTTTCTCTCCCTACATGATGGTCTGGTGCTAAATGTATAATTCTGGTGAATACTGAATTCTTTCATTTTAATGTAACAGAAGACGTTTTCTATCCTGTAGCTGAGCAGCTGAGATGCATTCAGATGCCTAAAGTAAATCTGTTGTCCAAAACTAAAACCATAAAAATAAACATGGATGCTATGGACTTTAAAGTTTCCCATGTTAAAAGTGTTCATGAGCGCACCGTCACGGCTGCTCTCACCTGCTCAGGTGTGACGGGGGTTTATTTTGGAACATGGTCAGAAGGAAAGTGAAGGAACACCCAATGGACCTTCAATGAGTCATCGTGTTTGCTGTGTGCAGGCTGTGATCTGATTGGCTGTGATCTGACTGTGTGGATGAACAAACATATCTTGTTTTTGTTTTGGTTGGTTTTTTTGGGCGGGGGGGCTTTTTATAAAGTTTGGTAACCGTGGTAACAATGATGATGCATGTGTGGGACTTTTTTTGGGCGTCGCTGTTTTATAAAATCAGATGATGGAGCTTTTTCTGTGGTGAGAGCAGGGGCTGATGGGTACTGTAGTTCTCTGAGTGCACACGGCTGTCTGGGGTGTGTGTGTGTGTGCCAAAGGCCTAGAAGATGAGCCAGCTTCAGTCTGATGTGTGGGTGATTAATGTTGGGGTCAAAGGTCAGATTATTTATTTGTGTATCAGGTGACAGATGTTTGAAGAGGGAAAGAAAACTTGTTTATATTCTATAAATCTATTAATTCAAATGTCTATAAAACCTGAAACCAAACTGAACTCGTCTGTCATTTTTATCAGCGTTCAAATATTATTTTAACTGACTCATGTTCATTTTCCTTCTTTCATCATAATGTTGTCTTAATTTGAAACAGGTGGACGAAATCAGTGTTTTACAAGTCACAGGAAAGTCTCAAGTCTCTGCAATGAAGCCCCGAGTCATGTTCCAAGACCGCCAACCGGCCTCGAGTCCTTTACACGTTCAGAGAGGGCTTTTCAAATTAAGGCATCTTTAAGGGGTTTAGTGTGTCAAATTAAGGATCCCTGACAGTTTGGGTGTTTTCAAGGTTAAACAAGGGGACCTGTTTTAAAGGTATTATCGTTTCATATTTGTGATGTCACACTGATGAAACTTGTAGCTGTGATGTCATGTTGTATTTGGTCACATAATGAAACAAGAGAGCGGAAATGAGAAAAAGTGCATTTATTTGTTAATAATTTTCTCAGGCAGGCGGCTGCTTGCAGGCTGAACACTGGCTCCTCCGTCAGCTGTAACTAATGATGAACAATAGACTCCGCCCCCCTCCTGCCTGTCAAACCCCGCCCCCCACATTGCTCCAAAAAATAAGACAAACCTCTCCACCCGCCTAAAACGTCTGTCAGGTAAAAACCAACAAACACTCGATAAAAAACAGAAACAAACACAAGTAACAAAACACTCCGTCAGGCTCCGCCCTCCCCGAGGTGGGGTGGGGTGGGGTGGGAGGGGCCAGCAAGGCCGCATGATGATGTCACCACTTCTCATTGGTCCACTAGGATGAGTAGTACGTGAGGAGGCGTGGCCTGCACAGCCTGTCCTCTCCAATGAGGTGGAGGGGGCGGGGCTAGTCCGAGTCAGAGTCACTGGATTCCTCAGAGGAGCTCTGATCTTCGTCATCCTCGTCATCATCATCGTCATTCTGAAAAAATGACAAAACAGGAAGCGGCTTGTGAACAGCCACATTTTTTACATTTTCTGCAATATATAAGGTCATCCCTGAATTTATACCTCAGTAGGCCCTTAAGGCTTTAGTTAAGGGGTTTTTATCTGTAGTTCACATCACATATCCATTTCCATATCATTGTTTTATTAATCGATCAACTTCTCACAGTTTGTCTCTTTATAAAGACTCTGCGGGGAGAAAAATATGTATCACCTCATCATCATCATCATCTTCATCATCGCTGTCTGTGGATCCTGATGTCTCGTCATCTTCATCAGAGTCAGACGAGTCACTCTTCTCCTCCTCATCTGAGTCGGACATGTCTTGCTGGAAGACAGACAGGAAGACAGACAGACGCTGCCTTACAACACAAAGCCTGTCAGACAGCACAGAGGGTTTCAAATGTCCACACAATTTAAACTCAGTGAAAAACAAGAAAACTAAAAAAAGAAACAGAACCAATAATTAAAATGCAGGAAAGTTGAGAAATGTAATGTAAATGAAAAATACATTAGTTTCACTTTATACTTATTATACTTATATTTTTCCTCAGGAGGGTTTAAGTTTCCTTCTCTTTTCTACAGTTTATTGTCCCTCCGTGTCTGTACTGTGTTACTGTATCTGTTTCAGCTCTGCATTATAATCATGTCGTGGGCCTCGTGAAGTGAAGGAACCTTTGTGAAATATCATGGACACAGTCACTGAACTGTTTGAATGAGGCATATGCACTTACCTGTACTTCAGATTTCATATTACACACAGACAGGTGACAAATTAAAGGAAATACTAAAGAGCCTTAGTCAACCTAAGATGTCGAGCTCCAGAACAGCTTCAGAGCTCCGTGGCTTCGATTCTTCAATCTCTGCACTCGACTGGAGGGATGAAAGGCATTCTTCCAAAAGATCTTCCCTCAGTTGGTGTTTGGATGATGGTGGTGGATACACAGTATATATATACACACACACGCTGTATGTTAACCTATCACTGTTAACCTGGATATTTTGATACTGACTGATGTCACTCCCCACTGATAAACTTTAATATCTGTCATTTTGTCTCGTGTTACCTTGGCTCGGTACGCCATGGCCCTCTTAGCCACCCCGACCGTCTGAGTTGCGGCTCTCGAACTTGCCGCCTTTCCCTTCGCTGTCACTCGGACTTTAGCTCCAGGACTGCTGCGAACTTTAGTGGTGCTGCGACGTTTCTGATGGATAACGAAACACATGTCGACACACTGAAACTGCTGAATGAGGATAAATATGTTGAGCAGGAGCTCAGGAGCCTCGGAGCTGAATGCTCATTCTGCTAAAAACTCTGTGGTGCCAAAGTTAACTTCTGCTTCAGCAGTTAAGGGAAAAGTGAAGGGAAATTTAACTTCCATTGCTGAGCGAATGATCCTTTTCTTGCACCTCTTACTGTTGTGAAAGCGTGACAGATATTTTAGGTAAAACTTGAATGCTGTCGGAAACCTTTATTCTATTTGTGAAAATGCAAAAAAGGGAGATTTTAGCATGATGTCCTACGTGCGATCACTGGTAGCTTAGCCTTGCTAACGTTACGTTAGCTTTGTGCCTGTCAGTTTATGGTGGATTAGCAGTAGTTTAGCCCTGCTAAATGTAATTAATACATTGTGTTAATTAAATTGCTGTGTTATAAAATTAAAAATTAAAAAAAGTCTGAAAACATTTGGAAATAAAAGAAAACAGCAGAAATAGAAACATTAAAAGGTTTCGGTGTGTGAAAACATGGCTGGAAGTGAAGTTTATTCATGAACAAAGACTCACCGAGCTGGAAAACTCCTTATATACGGCTCGATCCTGAGGAGACAAAGACTGAAGACAAGAAATCAAGAGTCAGACTGATGGAGAGTGAAGCTGACTTTTTTTTTTTTTTTACATTTCATATCTCCACTTTTCTTTGTTTGTGTTTGTTTTTCATCAGTTGTGTGCTGTTGCCTCTAGAGTGCAACGTGATACGTCAGAGCTCTGGAGAAACAGTGACATCATGACATCATCACCACACTGAGCTCTGATTGGCTCCTGGAGCTTTTTGGACGACGCAAAAAACGACTGAATGATTTTATGTCCATCATTAACAACGTCACAGAAAACTGTTCCAGAAAGTTGATTTGTTCCTGAATGTTATTTCTGAGAGTTGAGCAAACTACAAAAAAAGAATAAAAATGAACCTCTTGGCTGCTGAATTCTTAATAAAGTTTTCAGACAATACTTTTTCTTCTAAATGTTCGTCAACATAGAAACAATGTAGTTATCAGACAGATTTTAGGATATTTAAATTCAACTGTTCATCAAAGAGTGATCATAAAATCATAACATCATTTTGTTCTTGAAATATGAAAACCTTTTTCTCATAATATAATGAATTTATTCTTTATCAACTTTTTTTCTGATAAATTTGGAACTTTGTTTTTGAAATATTTAGTATTAAGAACCTAAATTTCGGCTTTATTCTCTGGAGGTTTTGAGCCGGTGCTGTTCTCCAACCTCAGCTGTTACCTTGATCCAGGCCTCCAGCTCGGCCTTGTACTCCACCTGCTGCTCCTCCACCAGCTTCTTGTACTTGTCTTTCTGGCTCTGGCTCAGTTTGTGCCACCTCTTTCCGATCTCCACCATCCGCTCCTTCAGGCTGAAGTGGTTCAACTCGCCGTTGGTCAGCAGCTCCTGGGAAAACATCTGATAGCCGCTCCTGTTGGACCAAGAGGCCAAATGAATTCTGTCGTCAACAGCCCTTAAGTTTGAACTGAACAGTAAAACATCAGAGGAAAACAGCTACTCGAGTTCTTTAGAGCCGTTAATTCTCTTTTTGACATCATATGTCTGTTGACTTTAACGCTTGTTCTTTTAATTAGAGCTGCTACTTATTTTAATGACTTTAATGAATTAAAATGATTTTAAAGTTTTCTCTGGCTCCTGTTTCTAAAATGTGAATATTTGCTGGATTTCTTTGTCTTCTATCTATCTATCTATCTATCTTAATGTCTTAGACCAAACAATTAACTGATTCATCAAGAAAATAAATGACAGATTAATTGATGATGAAAACAATCACTAGTTACAGCTGTGCAAGAAGACAAATCTAAAAATATTGTCAAAAATCACAGCTGCTAAAAACAATAGCCAGACAATTAAAGAGAGAGCTGAACGCTAAGTCACAACAGCCCGGCCCGGCTCGACCTGGCTGTTGTCTTCAGTCTCACTCACACTGGAGGTTTCTTCGGTTCTCCGTCAAACTTGGGTTTCCTCTGAGTCGGACCTGCTGGCGGAGCCCGCATCTCCAACAGCTCCCTCTGCAGGACACCATTCAACAGTCAGTGCAGCACCAAACATACAAACACTAAAATTCATAAAGGGGGGGGGGGTCATATCCTCAGTTACATTCTCTGAGTGGCTGATTAAAACGAAAGGACTTAGCAGAATTCCATCCTGGTGTGACGGCTTTGGAACAGCATCAATCAAGGAGCTAAAACTCACAGAAATACAGATTTGAACATTTAAATAAATGAATGAAAGGGGAGAACATTCTGTGCTGAGGCTGCAGCCGCTGCATGTGGTGGGCAGAACCAATGGGGGGCGTGGCTCACTGACCACAGGTTGGTACTGAACCTCATAACGCTTCTGGTCCTCCGCCGCCTTCTTGATCCAAGGAATCTTCTCCTTCTTCTCCATCGACTTCCAGGCCGCCTCCATCCCGGCCTGGGCCTTCCTGCGGTCGCTCTGTGGAACAGGTCGCAGGACCGACAGTGGGTTCAGGGAAATAAGGCTGAAACTAATCCAGCTGTAGGACGTGTTTGAGGCAGTCTGGGACTCACTGGTCCATGAAGGTTGGCGTCAATCATTGTCAAACTTTTTCATGAGGAAATGTACAACAACAACAACTCTGACATTTCAGACTTTTCCCAACAGGAAATGAAACTGATAATAACATATAAGAATGTAAATCAGTAGTATTGATGAAGCTCACTCTGTATTTTGCCAGGTAGTCTCCGATCACACTGTGCTGCCACATCTCCTCGGCTGTTTTAGGCGTCTCTGGAAGCTTCGCTGACTTCTTTCCATCCCGTCTCTCTTTTGGCGGTCCGGCGGGTACCCATGGCTCTGGCTCCGCCTCCTGACAGTGCTCCTGGGACAAATTGAAGGAAAATAAACAAAACACCACCTCACAGGTTAGTTTATGCTATTTTAGCTGTTCATAGGAGTAAAGAAGAAGAGTTTTCAGACCTTGACTGAAGGAGACCTGGCTCTGTGTGGACTGGAGATCACGCCCCCTCCCAATTTGGCCCCGCCCAGTTTTTCCTCAGTCATGACCCGGTCTCGTTCCTCCTCCGGGAGACTCTGGAAAACATAAGTCCACTTCATGAATTGCAACAAGCCAATATGTGCATATCGTACGTACTTTGTTTCGTACTGTTTTCATTTTCTGTGCTTGTGTTCAAGTCTTTACAGCTGGATTTACTTTGAAGACTTGAAGTCCAGCTTGAGGCCAGTTAACCTTCCTCTGCAAACCACGACTGGGAGTTTGACACAGAGACAACCTCTGAATTCAAATAAGGCCTTTTCATTGGTATAATCTCATTTTATTTGGTAAATTCTTCACGGGTTTGCTTTTCAGTTCAATTCAATTTTATTTGTATAGAGCCAAATCACAACAAGTGCTTAATTGATGATTTTGTATGGATATGAAATGGGTGTATTTAGTAAAGCCTAAAGAAGAACCTCCAACCATTCTTTGTAGTTACAGTCGCTTTTTCAGATTGTACAGTTTATTCTGACTGGAGTTGGTTTGTGACTTCATAATAAGAGGATTCAGCTGATGATCAGATGTATACGTACCTCAAGAAACCTCTGCAGGTCGATGTCATACTGCTTCTTCCTCTGATAAAACACAAAGAGCACACAGAAACATGAAGTGAGGGTCGATCTGACAGGAGGTGATTCCTGGCGTGTCGACACCAACCTGCTCGCAGCGTTTCTGAAACATGTCCTTCTCTTTCTGCGTCATCATTTTCCACTGTTTACTGCAGAGCACCATCCTCTCTGTGCTGGGGACGTCCTTCATGTTCACCATCAGCTCCGCGCAGTACAGAGAGTACCCGTTACTGGCCACAAACACACAGCCGACAGTCAGTCCACCAAAGAACAGACATTTTTATTAAAGACCACAGTCGTTCTATTCGCTGTTTTTACAGCTCGCTAGTATCCTGTTAGCTCAGCAGTGTCCTGTTCATCACACTGTCAGCAGCTTGGTTTTCCTTGTGGTTTTTATCTGTTTGTCAGAGAACTGTGTCTGTTATTGTCCCGTTTATCAGCTAATTAATGTCCTGTTCATGAGACTGTTAGCACTGTGCTCGTTAGCTGAGAGTTAATTAAGACTCACGGTGGCGGTTTTGTCGGCCGTCCATCAAACTTGTCCTTCAGCTGTCTCTCTGCTTTGGTGAGGACGGACCGAATGTGATCATCAGAGTTCACATCTGGATGAGCTTCATGATACGCTCTCATACTGCCAGACAGACAGACAGACAGACAGACAGACAAGTTCAGTTTGTTTCAGTCTGATCTGCTTCTGTCTGATTCACTTTAGTCGAGTCTTGTGGAGTTCAGTCCGGTCTGGCTCAGTCTGGTCTGGCTTGGTCTGGTCTGGTACCTCGTAGTCTTTCTGGAGCTCCAGGGCCTTGCTGATCCACTTGAGTCTCCTCTTGTCAGACAGTTGGGACCACTGTCTCCTCAGAGCCTCCTTCAGCTCCTTCTGACTCACCTGGAAGAAAACAGCTTCACTTAGAAAAACTCATTTAGTCTTTGTTTTTATATAGATTTGATCACAACTGTGTATATGCGTGAGTACCTCAGGGTGGAGCTTCATGTAGGCCTTCTTCTCGTGGTTGTACCACAGCTGTTGAGGGGTTTTCGGTTTCTCCGGCAGGTCGGACTTCTTCCTCTCTTCTATGAGCTCTGGATGATCCTCCCTGCAGGTCAGCTGACGTTAGCTCGACGAACGCGAACACAACACGCTAAATGCTAAACACATGCTAGACAGTAAACTTTGACACCACATGCTACACTTCAACAGCTCCTGTCTCAGTGTCAACAGTTACTTTAGAGTTAGTTAGTTTGAATTTGGTTTACACTCAACACAAACAGTTGGCTGGTGACTGCTGAACTTACTTGAATCGAGCCATGTTCTTCTCAAACTCTTCTTTCTCTCGTTGAAACTCTGTGATGTACTTTTGCTGCACAAAGAAAATAAAGAATATATTTTGTTGTTATTATTTCAAACAGAATGATTAATTTACAGGAGCAGCTTTTAGAAATCAGACTTTCAAAAAACATGGAGGGAACAACAAAAGAATTATTGTGACTAAGATGTGTTTAAGACTTGTTAATGTTTGATTCACATATTCTCAACACAGAAAGTCAAAATCAAAATCAATACATCAATATCTGTTCATCAGCAATTTAGGAAGTCTGGACTTGGTCGGCCCATGAGCTGACATGTTTTCAGGCAATCAGCTGCAGAGTGTGATCCACACCTTCTTCTTGTCAGGTAGCTCCTTGTACTTCTTGGACAGGATCTTGGTCAGGTCCAGGTTGCTCATCTCGGGGTGGATTTTGGCGTATTTGGCTCGTTTCTCCATGAAGAAACGGAAGTACGGGGTCAAAGGTTTCTTAGGGAAATCTGGATGAGTCTGAACATGAGAGAGGTCGATTCAGGGTCAAAGGTCACAGGTCAGAAAATCAGATCTACTTACTCCAATATAAACATCTATAAACGCTTGATAGGTTTGTATTCATTTCCATTATTTGCACTGGTTCTGTTCTGTTGGTGTTTATATTTTCACTTTACTCAATGAAACCTTGTCTCCTGACGTGGGTCAGAATCAGCAGATCCATGATCAGCAGCATCTTGTACAGTAAAGTCTGACTTGGTGGTTCTCACCTTCAGTTTCTTGCCTTTGTAGGGATTCTTCACGAACTCCATGGCGTCTACAATGAGCTCTGTCATCGTTCGGTACTTACGAACCTGAACCACAAAAACATGATCAATAAAGACTGAGATGTGATTTATAATCAATCACAACAGACGCTGTGTTCAGGGTCTCGTCCTCAGATGGTTTGTTAAATCATATATTTGTCAGAGTACTTTGTCCCTTTTGATGACAACACGTCAAAAAGGTCAATGCATTAAAATCTATAGCTGTGATAATCGTTTGTACCTCGGATGAGACTTTCTGCCATTTCTGGCGGCACATGTCTCCAGTGAAGCTGCCGAAACAAACTTTCTCCCAGTCAAAGTGCGACTCTGTGGTTTTATATTTCATGGCGTCTCCGTCTGGCAGCAGACTGCGAATCCTCTCCAGCAGAGTCAGACAGTCCTCTTTACTCCACTCATCTGTAGACACACACACACACCTGTCAGGCCCAACAGCTGCAAACTCAGACTTTTCTTTCAAGGAACACTTTGCTGTTCGTCACCTTCAGTGTCCTTCACACTGTGAAATTCTTCTACTGCAGTTCTACTCATTCAAATTTCCGTACACGTGGGGCCCTTGCAGGCCTGATCTTGGCCCCTCAAGTTTGACACCCTGGTATAATGGCATGTGGGTCATGATGTGCGTCACACAGTTTGGTGTCAGTTTGTCAGACCGATGAAAGTCTCCTGAATCGCAGCTCTGTGATGAAAACAGGAAGTGCGATGGCAGAGATGCTTCATCGTCCATGTGATTCACTGTCAGGTTGAGTGACACTGGTTTTACTGTAAAACTAAATAATGAGGCTTCCCTGAGTATCAGAACATTTCAGGATCATTCTGTTTGGTCGGTTCAGAGTCATGAGTCATAGCAGCGTAACATAGTGAGAATTTGGTCTTAAATGTTTTACTCTGTCTCAGTGAGGTCCAGGACCATAGTCTGGACCCCCAACCACAGGTTTCACCACAGCTCTGTCATGATTGTCAACTTTCATCTGAGACAGAAACACACAGAGACCAAAAGATGCACAGAAATCTGACACAGGTGAATCTGACACAGGTGAGTCTGACACTGGTGAGTCTGAGACAGGTGAGTCTGAGACAGGTGAGTCTGACACTGGTGAGTCTGAGACAGGTGAGTCTGACACTGGTGAGTCTGAGATAGGTGAGTGTGTCAGGTGTTGGTGAGGTCACTGCAGGTTGGTGGTTACCTGGCTCACTTTTGATCCTGGTGCTCTGAGCTCTGGAGACGCTGCTGCTGCCGTTCATCCTGCAGCGACTGACGGAGAAGAGACTCCACCCCCTCCCTCCTCTAAAAACACACACACACACACATTACACTGACATTAATTTTCTGGAGAAGGACTCGAATCTTAAATCAAGTCTTGATCCTATAATTTAATAATAAGGAGGACGAGTCCCCACAACATGAGTAAGACACGTCCACATACACATTAACACAAGATGTCTCAACAGTCCAGTTCATGAGAGAGACCAGATTCAGCTGTGATCCAGCTGTGATCCAACAGTGATCCAGCTGTGATCCAGCTGTGAACCAGTTTGAATTCTACACATTCTTGAAGTTTATTGTTTCATTTTGTTGTTAATTCAACTCAACCTTTTTTTGCAGATTCAAACCATTAAAACAAAATAAATGATGTTTTCAAACAACAATCAAACTTCCAGCTAAAATATTATATAAAGTAATATGAGCTTCACCAACATTAAAGTGATGAAAATAAAGTAAAGTCACATTTGGAATGCAGTATTAGTATAAGAGAGAATATCTACTGTGTACTGTTACTTCTGTACTGCAGTAAAACACCTGAAAACTCTGAATATGAAGCCGAGGCCACAAAACGACCTCAGATAACTTTAATCCGGATCACGGAGTTCGGAGGCGGCTGCTCCGCCTCCTCCTGCCCGCCCCCGAGCTCTGAGCCCCGCCTGTCCTGACCTGACCGCCGGGCCGAGGCCACCTGTCCCCGGCCGAGCTCGTCACCGCGACCCGCTGACAAGGTCAAACCGAGGCCGAAGATTATTTTCATTTCTGTTCTTTTTTTAACATCCACGATGTTTAAGCTCCAGAATTTAACCGTGAACCCGGTTCAGGGTAAAACGGTGTAAAACACAGTTTCACCCAACTACGTTGAAAAATGTGTCACTTTAAGTCTCAGGTCCTGGTTTGTCTTCAGGTCGGCTTCGGTCCAGCTCGTCGTGCGGCTCCTGGTTTACTTCAAACGGGCTCATTTCTGAACGTCGCCCCCCCGGAGCGACGCGCGGCGGGCGGCGGAGAGCAGCTCGGTTTGACCCGACAAAAAGTCAACAGTTTGTCCAAATTCAGCTTCTGTTTACGAGCCGAAATCCCGGAAACACCCGAGCGGTTCTTGTCCATATTGATTTATGTCCAATACGACAAACGTCCGCCGCTGAGTTTGATATTTCAGGATTTCTACATGGAGTTTGGTGTATGAGTGCAGCAGCGGGCCGCCAGGCTCCAGCTGCCCCGGTAATGGCGTCCGTCCTCCGGCAGGAGTCTCCACGTAGCTTCCGCCGGAGCCGCTCGAGAAGCCGATGTGAATCTTTTCTGTTAAAATGAGTAAAAACTGAGATAAAGTGTGAAAATTCAACCTGGAAATAAACGAGAATCAGTAAAAACCGGAGCGACGCTTCGCTTCGGACACGTGTGGCTGAAAAACTGATTAAATGATCAAATCGTCGACATTTGTGTGTTTGTTGGTGAAAATATTCCGGTTAAAATGTCGGATTCTTGCTGCCGGGGCTCGTTTCGGCCGCCAGGCCGCTGATCCGGAGGATTCCGGGGCGGAGCGGCCGGACGGCTCGCTGCTGCCCAACAAGCTTCACTGCGAAGCCGCCATGAAGGTTCTGGAGACTCGGGGACAAACGAGCAGAAAACCCCAGAAATCTGCTGAAAATCACCGCTGACGACTCACCTTCAGGTCCGGACAGAAACCCGGGTCAACGCTGCTCACCGCCCGGCTCCTTTCGGTTATTTCGGCACTTTCAAAGTGTGTTTTTTTCAGCCGTAAACCCCGGGGAGTCAGGTCGAAACGAATCCGACAAAAGGAGCGTCTAGTCCGGTATGAAACTCCGCCCAGCGCCGCAGGGGGAGGAACTCCGGGGGAAAACATGAGGACAAAGGCGGAGGATGAAACCAGAGAAGCCGCTGAAGCAGCAGCCAGAGCCGCCGAAAACCCCGCACGATCATCGGCTCATCTGCCGCATTTTCACCAACATCCAGTCACTTTCACTCAAAGTAAACGGTGTCCGCGGGCTTTGGTGGAAATCTGCCCCCTGACATGAACCCGCACCGGGTCCAGATGCTGAGACGGCGGGGAGGCAGAGGACCGGGGCCCGGGGACCCGGCGGCCGGAGGAGAGCGGCTGGCCGGCCGCTCCAGGCCCGGCGAGCGGAGAGTCCCGTGGTCCGCCGGCCGCTCGGCTCTCTCTCCGGCCTGGAGCGGTGCTAATCAGCGGCTCGAAGACGGAGCGGAACCCGCATCCTGGAGGACCGCAGCCCGCGTCCGCATGGCAGCCTGCCCGCTGAGGACGCACCGTCTGCCGGGCGGAATCTCCCCGACTCACCGGTCCCCTCCCACCGAGAGCCCCACGAGCACCGATCACCGATCAATCAATACATCAGCTGATCGATCCACCTGCGGGGAGCAGATCCACAGGTGGATCAGCTGTATGGTTAAATAAATGTTTACAGGAAGAAAACAAAAACAAACGAGAGAAAATAATGATGACGACAATAACATTATTATTATTATTATCATTATTATTATTATTACAATAACAGAAGCACGTTGTGTCACAGACTACAGAACAGACCAGACCAGAACAGAATAGAACAGAACAGAACAGACCACACCCAGAACAGAACAGACCAGAATAGAACAGAACAGAACAGACCACACCAGACCAGAACAGAACAAACCAGACCAGAACAAAATAGAACAGAACAGAACAGAACAGAACAGAACAGACCACACCAGACCAGAACAGAACAGACCAGAACAGAACAGAACAGAACAGAACAGACAGACCAGAATAGAACAGAACAGAACAGAACAGACAGACCAGAATAGAACAGAACAGACAGACCAGAATAGAACAGACCAGAACAGACCAGAACAGAACAGACAGAACAGAACAGCTGGTTAAAAACTGCTGATTTTAAAGACTTTACTCAGAAAGTTTGAAGTTTGTTCTGGAGATTCTGATGTTTGAAAACTGCAGGTTTGAAAGAACAAGGCTGGAAACTGTGAGACCTGAAATAAGTTTTCAATGAAGAGACAACATGATGCAGTTCAGGTCAAGTGATGGAGTGAAAGGAAGTCACAATACCGCCACCTGCTGGCTAGGATGATCAACATATTACGCTCTATTGATCAATGGAGAGAAGTCGGTTATTTCACTCATTTACCCTTAATCCACCCTTATAGAGCCCTTAATGACACCTGAATCTGAATCAGTGTGTTTGTAGCCAGAGATCCTTCGGCTGTCCTTTAATTAGAAAAACCAAACTCCTTACAAATATTGAGAAGATTACAGATCAGAGGTTTGGGCGGCTGTAGCTCAGGAGGTTGAGCGGTTGTCCACCAATCGGAAGGTTGGTTGTTCCATCGGTTTGTGTCTTTGGATAAAAGCATCTGCTAAATGAAATTGTAGAATTGTAGAGAAGGAGAGTTTAAGGGCTTCACGACTTTCCTCTCTTTCATGGAAACAGTCATGGACTGAATATATTACGACAAATTATTCATGAAAATACTCTCATTACATTAATACTGGGTAAAAATTACTGCTTGGGTAAATTAGGGTGAAGTGTTTTAAGTTGAAAATTAGGGGATTTGGTTTCATGTTGATTTTATGAGACAAAGTCAAATTTAAAGAAAAAATAACTTTTTTTTAAGCTTTTTAAATGAAACATTTGATGTTTTCTCAAAATTTTAAAATTCATATCATATTCATATTGTCATATTGATGGCTCAGCATATGTATTTTAATTGAATCTGTTTTTTACCTTCCACTCAGGTACAGACGTCCACTGCAGCGAATCAAATAAGATAAGATAAGATAAGATAAACCTTTATTCGTCCCACAGTGGGGAAATTTGCAAATCTGAGCTTTGCACTGATGGAAGGACGAAAGACGAGAAGACAACAAACTGAATTTCTCCTCACGTTTATTGGTGATGCTGGTTTTGTCCTGCTTGGGGCCTGTGCTGGTCAGACTGGTTCGTTGTGGACTGTGCTGGTCAGACTGGTTTGTTGTGGACTGTGCTGGTCAGACTGGTTCGTGCTCAGTTCCGGCTCAGTCTCGGCAGTGAAGCACAAAGTGGAGACAGAGACCTTTTGATGACTCTTCTATCAGGTCACATGTCACAATAAAAGGACATAAAACCAAAAACAAAGAAAACATATGAAAACATATTTTCCCTTTTGACAACATTTGAGGTTTTATTCTGTCCCTCGTCGGACACAAACTTTAAATAGATTAACCTCAGACATCAGCTGTAAACCTGCTGCAGTAAACAGGAACCATGTCAACGCTTGGAGGTGAAACTGGACCAGAGGAACGATCTCAGTTCTTCGGTCACCATTTCAGACTTCATGTTTGTTTACATTCTCCGGTCCCAGCTCCTCCTTCCTGATGACATCACGAAAGTGGTGAAAGACAGCAGGCTGTGATTGGCTGGGCACCAACATGTAGTCTGTGATGTCAACAAGAATTTGTGACTAGAATCTCTAATCTGAACAGACACAAGGATCCTGAAGTGTGAACCCAACAGAACATCAGCTGAATCCTGATCAGTCATAAATACAAAACATCTTCTTTCTTCTTTGGTGAAATTTAATCTGCTTCTTGTTCCAAACAACAGACTTTGAACTGAAAGGAACAGTCGGACATTTTGTTTAACTGAAGATAGAGTTATAGGCTAGGCTAGCAGTTTCCCCTGTCTCTTATGCTAAGCTAGGCTAATCCTGTGCTGTACCCTCCGATGAAACTGATCAAAGTGAATCTGAAACAGAGACGACAAAGAACTGAGCTAAATGTGAGACTGTTGCCTCAACACCAGCATTTATTGTTTTTATAGGTTGGTTTCTTTATTAACATCAGAGTCTTTCACTGTTTTCAAGAATAATTCATTCACTTTCAAAGACAATGTTGAAACACATAACTTTTTCAGTAAAGGCAGTTTCATCATTCTCATGAGCTAACACGTTTGTTAGCCACCATGCTGGCCATAATGAGTCAGCAAGGAATGTCTGTATTTATGGATGAAATTCAACAGTGATGGTTGAACAAACACCGTCAACTTTCCATCTGACCGATATAGATATACGTGTATATGGATATAATTAATATCTATAGTGAATATGGAGCCAGAACTAAAACCAGGCTACATGATAAAGACATTAAATGCTTCAGCGTTATGTTTGAGACACTCGGTTTTTAGTTAAACAGTTAATTTCCAATAAAATGCTGAAATCAGTCTGAATTTGATGAACTTTGAATTCATGAAGACACGACTTCTTAATCCTTCGTTAGCGATGAGCTAGCTTGCAAGCTTTGTAGGTGGAGGTTCGTAAAACTATTGGCAGGCTATATTAACCATGACCTAGCATGATTTATGGATAGCTCTCCAGCTACAGTTAATCACTATACTGAGATACATGAACGACCTATTTCAAAGTAACGTGTGACCGTCGAGCCTCAAATGTCCTTGAACAAGAAAATAACTTGATAAGATCATTTGTAGTCACTTTCTGGTGTGACTGAAGGCTCAGGCTCCTGGAATCAAAAATGCTATGCTAAGTAGCTAACACACTGAGTATGACGAGGAAGCTTTTTTTTTCAGTTAGCAGCGCATGTTAGCCTTCATACCATTAGTTTCATCCTGTTTCCTGTTTGAGCTTCATGCTAACATTGAAAAACTGTGGCTCTTTGGCTACAGTTTTTCAATGTTAGCTAGCAAACTTGAAAAGCCCTTAATTGACAAATTAAGGGGGTTTCAATAGAAAATTTCAAGTTTACTGATTAATTGGAAATAGTTTGTTTATCTTGCTGCATAATTGTTTTGTAATGGGGAAAAACTTTATTTACAGTATAATAGTACACTTACTCTTCAACTGTACCTCAAAAAGACCTTATTTTTGAAATTAAGGAGCAAATTCAGGGGTTCCCTCCCAAATTTGGAGTTCATTTCATTACTTTTCACCGATCATCAGTCATCTACATAAACTGATTCTTGATTGGTTTTATTGTTATTCTTTAACAATAATTGCTATTCTATAACAAAGTCCCTATTTGGACGTTTTTACAGCAATGCTCTCTGGGACTCGTAGTTGATTTCTCAGAATGAATCCTCTCATGGATTTAACTGAAAGAGCTTTGGGAGAAGGTTGCAGATATTTTCACTTATTGAAAGTAAAGTCAGACTTTTCAAAAGATCATAAGACTCAGGGACTTAGCTGACATGAAATCAGATTAATCAGGACCTGTACAGAAACATATACAGGTGACAGGTGTGCACAGCATGTACAGAGACAGATGGACTTCAGGCCACACGTTTGTTTTATACACAGTAAATACAGTTAAAGCACAGAGTTGCTTTTGGAGAGATTTGAGGAATCTCAAGAGAAGGAAAAGTCACACTGACTGAAGACGCTCAAAACACGAAACTGATGTAGAACAATCAAATGGGGACTAAAACTGTCAGCTCAGTACTCACCTGACATACATGAAACTGTCAGAGTCACTCAGTCTTTTGAGGAAGATCATGTGATACAATTGAAAGCTCCACCCTTGGAGTATAGAATATAATGCTCTATATAAACTGTGAACAGATGTCTTTCATGCATGTGCCAAAGAAAACAAGATGGAGTCATCATGGCAGGAAGAAAAAAGGCAGTTGTTGTATTTGGTTGAACAACAAGAAAAAGTTCATTCCCAAGGATGATGAACGCATTACATCCGTACAGCTCATGCACAGTCATGTCTGCAGTGCTGGCCGTCCACGCAGTCCCTGATTTTGAGCGGCACATGGACGTCAGACCGGAAGACAATAGAAGTTACATAGCATGGACTCATGCGCAGGCATAAACTGGGCTATAGACTGGTTACCTGTCCAGGTGTACCTCACAGGTGCCTAATGTGAGCTGGGATAGTGGGATAGGTTGCTGCCTCCAGATCATATGAGGAGGACGAAGACCGTTTCCTGTACATCAGGTGGGACATGATCGCTCTGATTTAGTTGCAATAAAGAACAGAAGAAGAAAGTTGACCATGTGCTGATTCTGTTGGATGATTCTTTATTAATGTTGTGCTTCTTTTCTGTATTTTAATGATCTTTCGTTTTCTTGTGCTTCTGTGTTATTGGCTGGTGGTGTGATGAGCTGCTTGGCCAGCAGAGGGCAGTGTTTAAATGCTGTCCAGATGCTCCTCAGATGATGACCCCTTCAGATTTGACTGACCTCTGACCTTTCCTCCAACCTGTGTGTGTTTTCCTTCTCTGTCTCAGGGCTGCATGATGGGGTTGTCTGTTAATGACTATTTACAGCAATGACTTCTTCACTGGGGCTCAGTTTAGTTCGTTCCTTCCTGTTGGTCAGTGGCTGGCCGACTCCGCCCACTGTCACCTGTGTGACTTCAGTGGGTAGGCGGTGCCCTCACGCTCCTCTCTGTGGCTGTCAGTCACAGAGGTTGTGAACGAAAGACATGGGGAAGACGCCTTTCCTCTCCGGCTGTCCCTCAATGTGTCCAATCTGAGGAAAACACAACACAGTCAAAATATCACTCAGATTACACCAGATTATATGTTTGATTGGCCACATCAGATAAACACGATAGACCCACTGTCTGTTGTTGAGTTAACTCCAAGAATCACCACCTTAGTGTGGTGGAAGGGTTTGCGTCTCCTGGTCTCTCAACACACGTTGATCTTAGGAGGCCTCTCAGCATTTCTACTTTTCAGCCACAGCTGTTTCTTCTGGTTTCTTTTCATGTTAAAATTCCAGCAATTCTGTGAGAAATACTCTTCAGACTATTACTCCTAGTAGTACTCCTCAAAAACTCCACAGGTGTCACAAGTGAAATATTCCCAGGAATTCTCCATTTTAAAATAACTAAAGTATCTTTCAACTATCTTATATCTTATTTGTCCTTTAGCAGCAGGTGAAATGATCAGGGCAGCCTTTAAACTGCACAAATGTGCCACAGTTTGGTTTTCTTGACAATAACAGCGATGAAGCTGATGATGAAGCTCAGTGTTACCTACCCACCACTCCTGGTCCTCCTCTCCAGTGACGACGATGACCTCTCCCTCTGTGAAGGTCAGTTCATCGTCGTTATCAGCCTGACAGTCGTAGATGGTTTTTACCCTCCGGACTTTATTCTTCACCTGGAGAACAGAGACAAAACAAACAAAATAAAGACTCCATTTTCTTTTTCATCTTTAAACTGAAAACCTGTCTGAATGACCCTCACAGAGTTGATTTTGCGGGGCAGAGGGACGGGCATCTCCACAGCACCGGGCGGTGACTTGACATCTTCAGCTGTCGGTCGAGGTGACAGCTCCCCCTGCAGGACAGATGACTGGCTCTCTGGTTTTGGGTTTGGTGGTGGTTTGGGGGGGAGGTCTGCGATCTGGGGTTTGGGTGGGAGGTCTTTGAGGAGAGGTTTTGGGGGGAGGTCAGACAAATGAGATTTGGGGGGGAGGTCAAACAGCTGGGGCTTCTCAGCCAATGAGGTAGAGTCCACTGGGGTGAGGGGGGGTTTAGGGGAGGCATCAATGAAAGGAGGAGACTTCTGGGGGTCAGGCTGGGAGGTGGTGGAGGAGGCAGGTTTGTGGAGGAGGTCTGGAGGCTGGCTGGGCTTGTCCACAGAGGAGATGTGAATGATGTCGATCTTCCTTAAAGCCACTAAAGGACCAAAGACAAAACAAGACAGAGAACTGGTTTAATATCTTCAGTATTTTCTTTAGTAATATGAGCTGGTCTGAGGGCAGAGAGGGAAGAGTAGAAGAGGTGAGCAGCTCTTTTACTGGAGACTGTGATGAACAATGACTGGTAACCTTCCTCTCTGAAGGTTTTTGGTTTGGTTTGGCTCACCCACCTGACTCCTCTCCTGTGGAATCAGATCCCAGTCTGGGTTCATGAGGCAGACACCCTTTCCACATTTAAGAGTCGACTTAAAACCTTCCTCTTTGACAGAGCTTATAGTTCAGGTTGGTCCAGGTGAGCCCTCCTCTCTCCTCCTCCTGTATCCATTCATAACCCATCAATGCATCTTACTAATGCAGCTTCTTCCCTCTCTCGCAGTTTTGTCTCTTCTCTCCTGTCGCTCTCTGCAGGTTCGTGTGTCACTGGATCTGCAGAGTCTGGACTCGTGTTTACAAGCCTCCGACTGAACACGTGTCTCTGTTCAATACTGTTATTATCATTATCGTCACACCTGTGGATTGTAGTATTGCATTTTCTCTCTCTCTCCCCCCTCCAAAACTCCAATAATTTCTCAGTCTGCACGTGTGGTCAGTACAACAGAAGCATCTATAAACAGCTGAAGGATTGTCATCTCACCTTTCTGAGGTAGTTTGGGTAGAACTCTGGGTCCCAGTGTGGACTTGGTGTTACTGCAGGTCGTACTGGAGAAGGTCAGGAAAGGTCAAAGGTCATCTTCATCATAGTCTGTACTGATCATGATACTTTAAACTGTTTATTTGACATGAGCTATTTAGCTGAGTACTTCATGTGTAAAAATACCTCTGCAGCTGGATTCCCTCAAACTTGCTGCTCCTGTTTCCAGGTGGGGGCATCAACTCACTTCCTGTGTGAAAACCGACCGATTTTCACCAGGGGTCAAAAGTTGGCTGGGTTTTTGTTGGTGCGGTGTTACAGAGTTGCTGCAGTCTTACCTTTACCTGTGGGTCCCTGCAGGACTGGGCTCGGGGGGTCCGACAAGGTGCGCTTGTGTCCAGGTGGAGGGGGAGGAGGTCTCTTCTTCAGGGTGGCGCTTCCTCCTCCACTGGTCTGAGAGGTGAGGAGGAGGGAGGTGGGTGGGGCGGTGGTGGGGCCTGAGGGAGGAACCCGTCAGAGATTTAATGCCAAAAATATATCACAAGTAGAGCATTACATTTAACTGCTCCTAGATTAACGGTGAGAAGGAATTAATCATTAAAAGGTCACTGTGGAATCTGGGAATCTTTTCAAAGAACCGCAGACCTCTTCAAACTCCTTAGCTGCCTTTAGAAGTCCATAGCATATTCTCAAGAATCATTAGCACACCCACACAAACCCAACCAATCCCACCAAGCAAGGCAACCGTTCAGTTCCCCCAGGACCTCTCAATTAAAGCAGATTTCTCCTCTGGTCACACCAAAACCCCTAGAGGACTTAGACCATCCCTGATTGGTGCTGGACTCCCTGAAATGTTTCCATGAGATCACTAATAGGTGCAATATGTAAGAATGCGAAGTGATTTCCATGCATTCATCTCTCTGTATTGCCAATGTGTAAACAGTTTGTCTTGTAACATGTTGATTTTAATCTAAAAGACTCAATTTTTCTGGGAAATCCAAAGGGTTTGCCAGGATGAAGTGACAGAGGTGGCTGTTAAAAATGTGAATGGGAAAATGTCATAAAATAAGAGATTCCTTTAATCGTCCCTCAGTGGGGAAATTCACGATAATATATAATATATAGTCACATATAGAGTCACCATGCAATAGCATCAGAAAACTGCCTGAAAAGATCAGGGCCGCAAACTCTGTCTCCCCTTAGATCAGTTTATTTTATTCTCTGTGTCTTAGATATGTTCTGTTTTTATTCTAAAGCATTTTAGC
This sequence comes from Holacanthus passer, assembly GCA_025331565.1. Classification (NCBI taxonomy): domain Eukaryota; kingdom Metazoa; phylum Chordata; class Actinopteri; family Pomacanthidae; genus Holacanthus; species Holacanthus passer. Next base: position 286,561 of record JAFREQ010000178.1, read on the forward strand.
ATTTTTTAAAAAACATTTTATTGTACATTAATTTTCTGTCCCTGTTTTATGTTCATTCTATGTCTTTTTTATGTGAAGCACTTTGAGCTGCATGTCCTGTATGAAAGGTGCAATACAAATTAAGTTTTCTTCTTCTTCTTCTTCTTCTTATTATTATTATAGCAAATCTCTGCTCAGAACTCTGGAACCCCCTCAAGGCCTTCAACATTACCTTAATAAACCACTGGAAGTCCTTCAAGAACTTGCAGACCACTGTCAGAAACCCCTAAAAGCTTCAGAAACCTCTGGACCTGTGAGAAGGACTCGTGGAACCTCCTTGTCTAAGAACAGCGGACTCTTACCTCTCACCTGGCTCCTGGCAGCTGGTGAAGGTCCTGAGGTGTCGGGCCCAGGGGACGGAGGATTGTCAGAGGAGGTGCTGTAGACAGGGTTGGCAAACGCACCGTAGGAGAGACGCTGCTTGTCCCTGTGAGGAGGAGCGAAGGAGGCAGGCAAAGAGAGCTTCTCCTGAGAGGAAACACTGGAGGACGGACAGAAACTCTGAGGACGGAGAGAGCGCTCCTTCTTTACTGGGCTGGGCTGCAGGACGAGGCAGAGAGGCAAGAGAAGAGGCGCCATGTCATACAGGACAAGAAGAGGAGGAAGCGGGAGGTCAGTGACACTGTCATACAAAAACCAGTTGATCCATTTGTAGGTACGATGGGAACTCCACAGAGCAATTTGATTGTTGTGTGACTTAAACTGAGCTTTATATGCCAAATGTAAAACATGACGTAAACAGTCACATCTCTCCTCCAATCACTTCCTGTAACTGTAACCTGGTATCACCTGGACTGTGCTCGGACCAGGTGTCCAAAACCCCAGCTCCCCTTTTGTTCGCTCTCTTTTCTCGTTACTCTCATCGGCTATTACCTGACAATGACCTGACGCATGCACATGCTCACGCGAGAAGTAGCACTGACTCACTGAAAAGTGCAGTGTATAGTCTTTATTTTATTTGTGTCTTGTTTCTTTTATCTCGTCTCATTTTTATTTAGAACTCAATCACTGTTTTTTACTCTTAAGCTGCTGTAACAAGTGAATTTTCCAGATGTGTGATCAGTAAAGTTTATCTTATATTGTCTGCTTCACTTTTATTATCTTTTAATTAAATGCTTTTGAATATACTGGTTTTTTCATTGTTGTACACAATTAATGCTATGAGTAAATGTAGTTTTTAAATTAACTGTTCTTCAGAGTTCCAAAGTGACAGTTTAGTATATTTGATGAGACTAAATTAATCGATTGGCTATACATTTTTTCTTTTTGAAGGGTGGTGCCCTGAGGTGAGTTTGATGCAAGTTAAATTCTGCTATTTAACATAAAAATAAACATTATATAAGCCTCCTTTCCTTCACATCGTTCGGTGGTTTGCTTGTTACCTTGTCATCCAGTTCGTCGTCGCTCTCGTCCAGTTCATCCAGTCTGAGGTTCCAGTCATATTCAACATGAACATGAGGGTTAAACCTGCCAGAAACTGCCTCCACCAACTGGGAGACAGAGAGAAGATTGTTCATGTTCTTACATTCATCTTCTTCTTAATGAAAAAAGAGACTGCAGTTCTGAGTACAGGAGTAAATCAAAGTGTTTCTGTGTTGGCTGAGTCACTGATCCTCCTCTGATGACTCATTAAATGCTGAAGTAAAACATGACAGGTTGTAATCGATGAGTCAGAAGCTTAGCTTACGTTACTGCGTTGTGCCCTACTGTCTGGTTACTAAAAGTTATCACCTACCAGCCAATCAAATGAAGGATTCTCTGTGACCATCGTAAAACCAGGTATTGATTTGTGGTTGATTGGTTCTAGTTATGTTTCCTACCGGTTCTTCACACTGGGAAATTCTTCAGTCTGCGGGCAATGTCCAGTGCTGTCTCTCCACTCTGATTGGCTGAGAAGACACAGGAAACAAGCAGCTTGTAAGAACACAGTGATGGAGATAACAGTCTCTCTCTCCTTCAGGTCTTTGTGCGAAGCTAGACTAGCCATTTCCCAGACCTGTCTCTGTTCTGACACACAACTGATATCCATTTGAAATGCCTGACTCTGGAGGAGATGGTGAAGAAGGAGAGTTACATAAATGTTGGACTGCTCCTTTAACTGACTTCGCTGAAAATGTTATGGGCCGTTGTATGTTAGTGTAGTTTTGCCTTCCTTCGCCAATGTTGGTGTGTTCTTACTGATGTGGATGTCAGGTTTTCCTCTCAGTAGCAGATTTACACACTGTGGTTTGTTGTACAGACAGCAGTAATGCAGAGCTGTGTTCCCTCCGTCCGTCTGTCCGTCCAGGTTTCCGCTGCATAGACGGACAGACACATCGACACAGCACTTAAGAGTCTGGATCGTTAGGGCAGATCTCAAAGATGGAAAAACATCATTAGTGATACTATCAGCCCTCATTTTGATCTGGAGCTACTCAACATCCACACACACACAACATCCACACACACACACACACACACACACACACACACACACACAGTTGTGAACATGTTTACACACAGTTCTGTACCTGTTCTGGACCAGGAAGTCGACCAGGTGGAGAGAGGAATGATCCGCTGTCTGAACACAATAATGTAGCATCGTCTCTCCAGCTTCCTGAACAAAAAACATGTTAAAACAATTAACTGAACATGGCAATATAACACAAATAAAACAAAACTCTCCACCAAGGCTGCAGGATCCAAAGAACCCCCTCAAAGGCCTTCCTAATGCCTCAGGAACCTGTCAGTGAATGCAGTTCCTCAAATACCATTGAAACCTCCTAAAGGACTTGTAGACCATCCATTTGTTGCACCAGACCCTTAAAACTCTGACATTCTCCCTCCTGAAAGTCTTCAAAAAAACCTGGCACCTATGAAAGGACACATTCAATTCCTCTAGAATGCCCTCAAAGATTTCTGGAAACTCTTCAGTGATGTTTGGAACCCTTTCAAATGTAACATGACTCTGGAACCCCCTTAAGGACTCCAAGGGAACTCTTGGTGTCTCTGAAAAAACAAACAAACATTAAATGCCCTCAAAAAATACTGATTACCCCTGAAACCCTTTTGAAATTATGTAGCACGTTCTTAAGGTATCTCAAGACAACTAATGGATTCCTCCAACCTCGTCAAGGTATCAAGGATTGAGACAACCTGCTCAAGAAGGCTCTGCATTTCCCCAAGAATCAAACCTCCCTAAAGAACTGGGACACTGTGTCAGACATGTCTGGAGCTACCACAAAGACTCCTGAAATGTCTTCAAAAATCCTTGGGATCCCTGAAACAATATGACACTGCTTTGAATTTTGTGGAGAAGACTGCTGGGAACGTGTGTGTCGCAGGTCCTGGGTAAATCAGGGACAGGAACAGAAAAGACACTTACAATCCCATCCAGGATCCCTGCAACCTCCTACTGGACATCTTAAACCTCCTCATGTGGCCCTGGAGTTTCTCCTGGGACCCTTAAAACTACCTAAAGAAAAATCAAAGATCCCCACAAATCTTCTCGCAGACCATGAACTCACACAAGGTCTTTTCGGCCACCTCTGGACAGACAAACAAACAGGACTCTGACAGGCCTGACAGGTCTGATGTCCAGGTTTGATTGACAGGTCTGGCATCCAACCTACTGTGCCAGGTTCAGGAGGGGCTGCAGCAGCTCCACCCCCTCAGCGTACAGCTGGATGATTGACAGCAGGTCTCTGGACTGAGCTGCTTCATACACCTCATCCAGACCACTGGTCCCTGTTGAGACGGTGTGCCTGACGAACCCGCGCTCGATGTACTTGGCATTGATGAACTCCTTTCTTGCCGTCCTGAGGACAGATTTGACATCCTATCTGATTACTACAAATTACTTAGTAGGTAAAACTTCATATTATACTATGTAGTACGTACAAATATACCATGTACAGAGAGACACTCACATATCACTGGAGGCTGTCGGTTTCAGGGACAGAGACAAGAGGCTGGCCTCCAGGATCTCATTGAAACTACAGTTCCCAACATTCCGAGCAAGCTGGCAGGAAAGAAGGAGAGAAAATGTTAATGAGGAGAAATGAAAAGCAGACAGAGAGAAAGAGAGAGAGAGACAGAGAGAGAGGCAGACAGACAGGTGAGGTTACCAGCAGCTCTGAGGTTCCCAGTTTGTCCAATTCCAGACTCTGGATTCTGGACACGTGGACGCCCATCTCTCTGTGGATCCCTGAACACTCGATGCAGGTCAGAACTCCAAGGTTTGTGGAGATCCAGCGAGGATCTAAACACATATACACACATTTTATTAGGTGACATCATCACCATGGTGTTTCTGAAGTTCAAACCCAATAGAAGTGGTGGAAAGTAACTATTTACTAGTAAGTACAAATTTGAGGTACTTCACTTGAGTATTTATATTTTATGCAGCTTTCTACTTCCACAAATATTCTACTTTTTACTCCACTACTTACAGTTTTAGTTACTTTTCAGATGACAGTTTTTCCTTCCTGTCCAGTGAAAACCACATATCAGATAAGATATTCTATGATATTCCTTTATTCGTCCCACAATGGGGGAAATTTACATCTCCAGATGTGTTGATGTTGAATGCTTGTGATAAAGTGAAGGATGAAGTTTTCCTTCATGAGAAAATTCTCCTCCTTCTGAAGCTGAATCAACTCTTTAAAAAGCCTCTTGGATCAAAAAGCATCGACACAAAGCTGAAAACAGGCTGTTTTTCTCATGAAGCTTTGTAGAGATACTCACACAGGAACACTTCAAGTACATTAGTTGATAATACTGACATACATTTACTTCAGTGAGGTTTTGAACACACACACGCACTCACCTGCGGCTCCACAGTCGCAGCAGGTGTCGTTGCCTGGCAACCGCAGCACCTCCTCAATGATGCTCTTGGTTAGCTCCTCCTCCTCCTCCACACCTGAACTCTGACCTCCGCCCTGAAATGCCACGTTCAGGGACTCCTCCTTACTGTTGGTCAACACAGACACCCAGCTGGAAAACACACACACACACACGTGTCACTTAAAAGGGAAATGTGAAAAGTCCTGTGAGAAATCTGAAAATACGTTGCAGCAACAGCGTCACGGACAATAAAAACTGAACTATGCAGAAGTTTCACCTGATGAGCTCCGACTCATCTTCAGCCTGGAAGTGATACGTCCGATTATCTGCAGGAGAAACAAGAAGATCATCTGCCAGCACTCATTGAGAAACTATCTGCATTACACAGTTAGTCCACCAGGGAGCGCTAACAGGTTGATTTATTTACACTGCAGATCTGACTGTCAGTGCTCTTTAACCAACACATTTAAGGATCCTGATCAAAAATGTTTATGTTAAAAATCAACAGCAGTTGATGTGCGACCATCTAATTTTTCAAAATCTTCAACATTAGAATCAGTCTCAAAAGTCCACGATGAGTCAGACACAGACAAACTTACGGGAGATGAGGTCAAAGCATTTCTTGTCCTCGGCACTGGGTTTCACCTGACAGGTGAGCAGGTTCAATCTGACAGGCTGTCTGTTGGACTGACACACAGACAGACAGCGAGACAGACAGACAGATAGACAGGCAGGCAGATTATCTAACTGCACACTCTACCCTCTGACAAAAACTGTTCAGCACGGCCTTAAACCACAACACCACGGATTTTCATGTTTTAGAACATTAGCAACAAAGGCTGCCATTTTTTGTTCAGGATGTTTTGGGCGGGTTGGACTCAGCACGACTCCAACACCATCACTGACAACTTCATCTTCAGCTCCATCTCCTTATTTAAATTTACTCATGATGAGGTCACCACCAACACCTGCCTCTGCAGTGGCCATGAGGAGTTTTACAAACTTCCATCGGAGAAAACTGGGATTCACAGATAATCTGCTCTTACTGGCGAATGGGGCCAAATCTCCATTTGCCTGCTGGCCTTCAGACACCGAACACAATATCTACACTCAGAAATGGACTGCGAGTCTACATCACCTCGTAAGGTAAAGCGTGTGGGCACCAACAGGGACCTCATGGTGCTTTCAGGTGTCCTTGTGTTGTCCTCTGACTGCCCACATGCTCCGCCTCATCTCCACCTCATCTGTCCATCATCCAGCCAGTTTGGTATGTTATCAGTCAGCGTTGGCCAGCTGCTCACAGAGGTTCATTTGCGATTATCTCAGTGTTTCTCACACTTGTTTTGTTGTTATTTTTTTAGCTCCCTACAAATTGTTGCAAGGGTCTTTGTAATCTGTACAGAATCCACCACCAGCCTCAATTCAAATAAAAGAAATTTCCCCCAAAAACCTTTAAAATGGGAAAAAGTGGAAGAAAAGCTCAAGGTGTGTATAAAGATTAATAGACCAAAATATAAATGAGGTAAAACCAATGAAATCAATACAAAAACTAATAAATAATTTGGTGATTTAAAGAGAATGAAAAATCAGCAGTGTGGACTTGCTGTCACCTTTAACTTCAATGTGCTTCTGATAAACACTGCTGGGAAGCATCAGGAATGATTTGTGTCATCTGGCACCAGAAGAGCCGCTGAATATTTCATCATGTGACTCAGCACTAAGACTGAAAGCTGAAACCAGACTCCATTAAAACCAGTGTTCCCCTCAGCTGACTGAGTGCTTCCTGTGTTCAGCTCTGATTCGTCCTCTCAAAGTCCTTTATTGCTGCTGAGACGTCATTAAAACACAGTTTGCCTTCAAATTCAGTAACAAACCCAAAGCTGACACTTTGTTCCCATTGAAGTAGTTGAAGTTTATTGTTGTTTGTCTGAAGTGAAAATGTCACCAGGAGCTCAGGTAACATGAGGTTGAAAATATTATCCATTATTTAAAAGGCCTTGAAGTCACTTTTGTGTAAGAAAATATAAACTCAGTCCTACTGCAGGTTTTGTGTTTGTTCATCTGACACAGTGTCACATAGTAAATGAGTCAGAATTAATTCATATGTATCATATGCAGGTGGAGTTCACAGGTCAGGTTCACAGCATCGGTTCCCCAGCCGGTTAAAACCGGTCCAGCTGTCCGTTGACAAGGAAGACACATTATGAACCATTTTTAGAGCATGACCACATATTTTGTACCAAAGTACAGAAACTGTCAGTAGTGCCAAAAGTTTGCTTACTTACTCACAGGGGGCGCTGTCACTGCAGAATAATAAATAAAATCAAATTTTTAAAAAAAAATCTTGACTAAAGGATGTTAAAATAAAAACCAACAAGATATACTGATTTCTTAGCAAAAACACGATGATGCGTGATGGGAGATGCGGTACTTACTGTAGCATGAGAAATAGTGAGGACGCCGCTCTTCACTGAACACTTCCTGCGCTGCCAGACCTTCCTCAGCCTGGTGGACAGAAAACACAGAGTGAAGCTTAAAACTGACACATTCTCACTTTTGGAAGAAACAAAACATAATCATGAAACAAAATGTAGGATATTATTGACCAATACAGATGAACTGACTTCGACTTGGCAAACAAACACATTTGTCAAATGAATAAATGTAAATATGGTCTCAACCAACCAGAAGCTTATTAACACCTGTACAGGTGAATGTAACAGACGGTCGTACCCGTCGCTCTTTTTCAGCAGGTATCCTTTCTTCTCGCTGCCAAACTCCTTGTTTCCCTGCAGCTGGTGCATACTGTACCCGCTCGGTTTACTCTGAGAGTCCTGAGGAACACACAGGTATATACTGTGAACTTCTCCAGATGATCGACTCTGGCTTCGAGAACACGACACAGAAAACTTCCAGCAGAATAAACAGTATGTTTTTTTGACCTCCCCAGCATTAATAGTATAGAACCAGAACAACCCTGTTAAACACTACAACCCTGATTCCAAAGATGCTGGGACTCTGTAAAACGTTAAAAAAATAGAATCCAATCATTCACAATCAAACTGTGTTTCCCGACAACAGTTTCCTGAAGTTGTTCCTGAGTCCATGTGTTAATCTCCTTCATCCAACCATGTGTTCTCAAAGTGTTGAACCTCTCTCCATCCTCGCTGTGAACGACTGAGTCTTTCCAGGATGAACCTTTCAGACCCAATCATGATCCTATCACCTGTTACCAATGAACCTGTTTACCTGTGGAAGGATCCAAACAGGTGTTTTCAATCAGTCCACAACTTTCACAGTCTTTTGTTGCTCCTGTTCCGACTTGTTAGAAAAGTGTTGCTGCCATCAAATTCAGAATAAGCAGATAGATGAAAGGATCAGACAGTGATCACATTCTGTTTTATTGATGTTTAACACAGCGTCCCAACTGTTTAGAATTAGGGTTATAAATGTTAATAATACAATCATTTTGTTGTGATGCACATTATGACTGAAACTGTCAAATTTAAAGTAAATGTGACAAACTGCTGTCAGAATTTCGTTGAATTACTTCCTAGTGTGAGACACATGGTGTTTTCATGCCCAAAGACTTGATGCAGATAAGATGAAGACGCAGCTTTAAACTGAAGATGATGAGAAATCATTTTGAACTTATACAGACTTACTCTCCTGGACTTCATTCAGAAAGGGCAAGCGAGCAAGAGAGAGAGAGAGAGAGAGAGGTCAAAGGTCAATAGATGAGCGAGGCAGGTGGAGGTGAGTTGTTTTGTAAGATTTTTACAACATGTATCACATGAGCCGACCCCTCCTGACCTGTTATGTCACAGCCCATCAGCTCTGTACAGGTGAGTGCGAACAGTGATTTTACAGTTCATGTTCTTCATGTTCACTGTCGACACTTTGTGATCAACATCAAACTAAAGATGAACAACTGAGGTAGAAATTATCTGCTTCTTTGATAAAAAGTTGTACTTTTCATGCCCACAAGCTTCTCAGTGCAAAAAGCCCGTGGGCATAAAAACTGAAAGTCGTCAACTACGACTCCCAAGGTGCCTTTCACTAACAAACAGCCAATCACTGATTCAAGATTGAAGATTTCAGAAAATGTATTTTATAATCTGCAGCTTTGTTGAATTCACTTTCTGAGTCTGGATCAGCTTTGGATGTATTCAGTAACCATGCCGGTGTGGTTTGAATTCACTGCTGCTCTGATTCACTCCTCTGTCCATAGCAACAGCAGCTGAGGCTCATGGGTAAAAAGAGGGTCCTGAAGTTCCGTGTTCAATTACATGCAAGAGGTCCGGGAAAGAAACATGAAATCAGGAACCAGCAGTTCGTCACACTGAGAAACTATTTACACATTCCCACCCAGCGAGAACACGCCCCCTGTCAGAGCCCGCCCCGGTCGGTTGGCCCCGCCCACACCTCCCAGGTGTTCTACCTCCCTCTGGTCCAGCTGTAAGGAGCTCTTGATGAGATCTCTGAGAGCCGTCAGCTGCTTCTTCTCTTCATCCTGACTCTGTTTGATCTGTGGAGACAGCAGAGGTCACGCCTGATGCCTCACCTGAGCAGCAGGGGGTGCTGTGCTGATTAGTTACCACAGAAAATATGAGGGCCTTACGCTGAACAGATCAGCAGCTAGTTTCTCGATGTACTGCTTCAGTTTATCTGCTGTTTTCAAACCATCCTGAAAAAAACTGGAAACAGGAAGACAGGAAGTTCTGTGATTTTCAAAATAAAACAGGAGATTTTTACAGCTCATGTTGCAGTCACAGTTCTTACTTGCACTGAGCATGATAATACTTGATGAGGTTCTGCAGCAGGTCCACTCCCTTCTTTGTTTTAATCTCGTTGACTTTGATCAGATACTATAGGACACAAGACACACAGCTGTCAATCAAGCCTGCAACTGTCAATCAAGCCTGCAGCTGTGAATGAAACCTGCTCACTTTCTCAAGGCAAGTTTAATATATGACTCCAGTAAAATGAGGTGTCTCACGTCAAGTCTCAAGTAAAATGTCAAGTCTTTGAGTACAGATCCATGTCATGTCCAGTCAATTAAGAAAACTCAACTCTCAAGACATTACAGACAAAGTCTCAAATTAGGTCTTGAGTCCAAGTCATATCTCAAGTCAATCAAATCATGTCACAAGTCATATACGACGTCCAAGTCCATGTCAGAACTAGTCATTTGAAAGAAGTCCAAGTCATGTCTCAGCTCCATCAAAGTCAGTCTAAGTTACATCACAAGTCAATCAAGACGAGTCTCAAGTCCTGAGTAGTAGTAGTCCTGAGTTAAGTATCTGTACAACTGAGAAGTTTCAAGTCTCAAGTCAAAGCTCGAGTCTTTGAAGACGGCGTGAAACAATAATGTTTGTTTGTTTTAGCTCCACTACTGCTAAGACTCCGAACAGATGTTGATTATAGAGTTTGAAGATTGTACTGACTTTGGCTGTAATGACAACTGCAACCTGTAGGGGGCTGCAGTCGCTGTCGGGACTGTGTGGTACCTCACACATCTGCAGCTGGAACAGCCTCCTCTCTTTCTCCATCTCTTCAGCGATTTCAGCTCCTGTGATTTCAGTTCGGATCATCCCATGTTGTTTAGCATGTTCTCTCTTCTCCTTCTCGATCTTTGTGCTGAAAAACACAAACACATGATTCAGTGAAACCTGCAGATCCACACCTGATTTTCATGTCCTCAGGTAACAGCTTCTGTCCAAAGTAACTTCATCTGAGACAAACTAGGTCACAGTGAAGTTCTGCAATGACAAACCACTAAACGATTTTCCTGTTACTTCATCATCAGTTTACAACCTGAGTTTGAAATCATGAAATCAATTCAGTTATCTAAACACCGTAAAATGTGGTAAAAGGTGGAGGAGGATTCCTCTGGACGTCCACTGGTGCTGTTCAATGATGTTTTGACCTGATTAGACCCTGTATCAGGCTGTCAGAAATCTACTGACAGGTAAAGAGCAGACACTCGCAGCATGGCCAAGTCTGCTCAGGTTGGACTACAGTGGCTGAACTCACCGAACTGTGTAGCCAGGTTCATCTGAATGTCCTGAACGGGCTCGGCAGTCCAACCGCCATCACTCTATAATTGGTTCCACGAGCATAACATGCCAACGTCAGCTAACGTCATGTTAAAGCATCAGTATGTCAGGCTATCTAGCATACTGCCGTCACCTGCAGTGTGCAGCTCAATCCTCCAAACAACCAAGCAAACCTCTTCAGCACCACAACACACTTCTGTCTGTAATGTCACTAGTTAAGATTGTAAGTTAAGATTCTGCACTTTTCTATTTTATGAAACAGAGTAAAGAAAATCATATCATATAAGAAAACAATGTTTGTCATCATATTTTAACAACATTGTATGACAGTTGAAGGAAAAACACCAACAACCTTTACATGATAGCTCTGTTGTGTCCCTCAAGGCTCCATTTTAGATCCCCTTTAATTTAACATTTATGTAAATGGATTAATTCACTGTAACTGGATGATACTGTTATAGATTTTACTGAATCAACATTGGAGCATCACAGGAGCCACCTCCAGACAAATAAACAATCACATATTAGTAAATCCATCAAAGGAAGGCTGGAAGACGCTTCGCGTAAAACATCTGAAAGCAGAAATGAGAAAGACCTGGTTCTCACTGCAGGTCAAAATAAAAAAGGCCATCGTTTGAGATCTTATGTTGAATGAAAGATGTCAAACTGACTTACAACTTGGTCTCATAGTCCTTCCAGGCTTTATCAAAAGGTTTCTTCAGATCCTGAAACAGAAAAGGAAACAAACCTAAGTTTTCAACTGAAAGCAGATGGAAAAAATAGACAATAACACATGAGAAAAAATATGCAGAAAAAATGTCTAAAAAAGTACAATAACTTAACAACATTTTAAACAATCATACAAATTAAAAGAAAATCAGAGGGAATCATAAAATGAAATAAAATACAATCTCACTCCTTTAACTCCTTTCAGATCTCCCTTTAAGAGCGAGTCCAGAGTGAAGACGACGTTATGACTCAAACTCTGCAGCTGAAGAGGACACACAACTATTTTACTACAGTCTCCTCAGGATTGATTGATGATCGATCGATTGATTGACAGTAGGTTTGATTGACAGCTGTCCTACCAGGTTCTTAAGCAGATCGGCGAGTTCTTTAACGAGGCAGGAGAACTTAATGAAGGCGGCTCCCAGTTCAGAGTTGTTTCCTCCCACTCTCTCCAGTGCCTGACTGAAGCTCTCTTGGTTCCCAGCATGCTCTGCTCCACCACAACAACAACACAGTCAGTCTGACTCTTTAAAGCGTAGCTCACGTTTCTCTGGTTCAACATTTACAGCCTGTTTCACCTCTGACCTCAGCCAGCAGTGATGTCACAGTGTACTCAAGTCCATGTGTACATCACTGCAGGAAGGTGTGAAGTGAAATGACTGCAGGTCAACAAAAATCAGACTAAAGTTACTCTGTAAAGACAAAAAATCTGATTAGAAAAAGTCACGATTATTTTCATGACTAATTAATCCCCTGAAAATTTTGTCCATTAACTGTCAGAGAATCATTTTAAATTCAGTTTACTATCAGAAATGACAGAGAAAAACAAAAAAGTCTCAAAATCCAGAGCTGAAACCAAAAGTGTTTGAGTTCCAATAGAAGCAGAAGGATCTGATCTGCACCTTGTCCTGAACTGTAGATGGATTTAACTGACTTCTTCACCTTCTGGAGAGCTGAGCGGTCCTGATCCAGAGCCTGAAGACAGACAGACAGACAGGCAGAGAGACAGGTTCTGTTCATCACACTGTCCCTGTTGTAGTCTCTTGTTGTTTTTCAAGTTTCATTTCTAAAGGGCCTGGGGTCCAGGATCCTGGTTCCTGGACTCTGGACTCTGGATGCTGGACCTCAGACGCTGGACCCCAGATCCAGGACTCTGGATCCTGGGCCCCTGGACTCTGGATCCCGCCACCCCTTGTTGCCAATAAACACCTTTCACTGCTCAAAGCAGACAGTCTGCTTGTCTTTGCGTGTTTGTTTAACTGTCCTGCGTTTTACACCATGTTTTCACCTCATGTGTCGCCTGAATGTTCATCATTTCATCATCTCTTTCATCCCTCGCTCATATCTATATACAGATGATATTCAAGGTTCTTTATTCAGATTCATCAGATCAACAAACATTAATTTTACTCACCGAGAACATCGACTATCTCAGGTAGCTGCAGATAGATTCTGAGCTCCCAATAAATCTGATTATTGTTGTAAATATTTTATTATCCATCAGCTGCATGAATGAGGGCTGTGAGGAGGCTGGAGTTCAGCTGAGTCTGAGGTGAGTCCACCTGCCACAATACGGCTCTCTGCACACCGACAGCTCGTTTGCTCGGGTCTCAATCAGCAACCAAAACGATAAAAACCACGTGAGAGCGTTGCCTTTTCTTATTTTCGGCCCCATGTTCTGGACTGGTGCCTATTTCTGTGAGAGAAACGTTGATATGCAGTTTAACATGGAGCAGCAGCACAGCTGGAAATGATCAGACCAGGCGAAGCTACAGCAGCAGAGAGCTGATGGCACTTTGAGGAATCCTTGAAAATACTAAACCGCTTCACAGTTTGCAAAGACGTGTTGCCTTCAGACGACAGAGCAGAATATTGATCATGAAAATCAAACCTGGCTACAGGAGCCGTTCAGACTTGCAGAATACACCTGATAGTGAGGTCAGATCCAGGTCGGAGCTCCGGACCAGGACCACCTCCTCTCCAGGGTCTCAGTGCAGTTATTTGGTCCGAACCTGAGTGTGATACTGTGTTCACACCTGCCAATGAATCACACCAAGAGGGAGAAACAAGCACAGTCCAGTTTAACTGGACTGAAAGGTGCAGGTGTGAAAACTCCCGAGGATCAACGACAGAGACAGCAACGTGGCTGGAGGACGAAGGTCGTCAATGTGACTGTGTGGTGTTACTCCAACCACCATCATCATCATTATCACCACCACCGTCGTCATCATAGCTATCTGTAAGCTGAGACATTTACAGACTCTGTCAGTGAACGCAGCACAGCTGAGTCATCATGCTGCATTCAGGTCATGTCAGGATTTAATGCAAATATGAGCAACTGACAGATTTCCTTTTTCCCTCTATGAAACAACAATTGCTTCAAATCCCCTGAAAGAATCCTGAAAGAACCCTTAAAGAGCCATTAAAGGGCCTTAATAACATCTGAATCAGTGTGTCCGTAGCCAGAGATCCTTAATTTGTGTTTTAATTTGAAAAGCCCTTAATGACTGAAGTTCATGGAAACGTTCAAGACTAAATAAACGAGGGCAGTGATTCTGTAACTGAGCTCCACCTGGTGGTAAACAAAGGCCTAACAACTGACCCAAGTTCTTAACTCAAAACCAAAAAACATTGGTTTTTGGTCATTTCATTTCATTTTTTAAAGACAACAGTTATTTCAGACACTCACGACTACAATGATTTGAAATTTAGCTGTTCATTTGAATATTTTATTGAACGTGAAGAATCACAGATTGAATGAACTCGAGAAGCTAAATGTTAAACTCATTGATTGAAAATGACTAAAGGTCCAAAAAACTGTGGAGACACAAGTGACAAGTCAGAACAACCTGACAAGGCAAGGCAGGCAGACAGACAGACAGAGAGACAGGCAGACAGACAGACAGACAGAGAGACAGGCACACAGACAGACAGACAGAAACACAGACAGACAGACAGAAACACAGAAACACAGACAGACAGACAGAAACACAGACAGACAGACAGAAACACAGAAACACAGACAGACAGACAGACAGACAGAAACACAGACAGACAGACAGAAACACAGAAACACAGACAGAAACACAGACAGACACACAGAAACACAGACAGACAGACAGAAACACAGACAGACAGACAGACACACAGAAACACAGACAGACAGACAGAAACACAGACAGACAGACACACAGACAGACAGACAGACACACAGAAACACAGACAGACAGACAGAAACACAGACAGACAGACACACAGACAGACAGACAGAAACACAGACAGACAGACAGACAGACAGAAAGACAGACAGACAGACACACAGAAACACAGACAGACAGACACACAGAAACACAGACAGACAGACCTCCTCCAGGATGCTGGCCGTGTTCCTGCAGCTCTGCAATCTGGTGCTGAAGCTGGACGTGGTCGGGGACTTGTAGTCCTCGTGGGTCTCCGACAGGAAGTCAAACACTGAGATCTGATCCGGCATCGTTCGGAGGCGGCGGTGCGTTCAGGGACCTGCTGTGAGAGGTTTGAGAGCAGCTGGTCTCAGATCGGGTCAGACGTCCTCTGGCTGTCTCCCATCAGTCTGACTCCGGATGATTCAGCGTCTCCTCCGACCTGTCGTCAAGTCACACACCGAGCACCACGTGACCCCGACAGCGACCTTCAAATTAAAAGCCGACAGGAAGGCAAAGCCTTTGTTTATTTACTGAAATACAGCTGCACAAAAGTCTACACAGCTTGAAGTGATTGTTGTTTCTTAATGTGTGTGATGAAAAGAAGTTACCACCGTGACACGTCTTCACTTGTGCATAAAAAGACTTTATTACAATTGCCAATTGTGCCAATTGTGAGATCTCTCCCCTTCAGCCCAAACTGCTATCCTTATATGTGGTTTCTTTACCCCTCAAAACACCACCTTTTACAACCAGACCATTTGTTGAACATCTGCTAAAGTTGTAAAAGTAACACCTAGTCTACGGGAATCTACTTATCTTATCTCCTATCTTGACCTTTAACCCTCAATTTAAGGCAAAACAAAAGTTCACATTCCACAGAATAACTGAAGGACAAATTAGTAGAACTAGAGAAAACATTCCACTAAATAGCTGCAAACCACATTAGTAAAGCTGAAGAAGACCAGACACTACATGATCAAAATAAAAACATTAAGTCCAAATAATGTTCTGTAATATTGATCTAAAAGACTTCTGTCAGAACATAACATAAACTGAACTTTCTTCACAGTTTTCAGATCTGTGGTCTGTTCTGTCCTCATGATCAACACAGGCCGCACAGGCCATGACCTGTGACCCGGACCATCCCTGACATGTCTGTCTGCTCTACCAACCACATTTCATTAAAATATCACAGAGAAGTGACACAGGAAGTGATGTGACACGGTGAGTGGGACCGCCTGGACGCCAGGAAACACTTGGTCCGAGTTGTTTGTAGCAGTTGTTGCTGTGTTGGATGTGGTCAGTCCCTCCACCGCCTCCATCTGCTCTCATTGGCTGCAGCTCATCATGACTCCTCGACGGATATTTAACCTGCTTCATGTCGTTCAGGTGTCGGATCGTGTCTTCAAACAGTTCACAGATTTCCCTCTGATCTGGAGGCTTTGTCTGCAAAAAACTCGTGACAAGCAGAAAATCAGGGCTTGATCCTGGAGTGAGGTTTTTCATTGAAAATTGTGTTTTCAATCATCAGTGGTTCAATATGGTCATTATATTGTCATAAAGGTTAAATGTGGAGCCCCACACGGTTCTGTACCGGACCCACAGGTTTTCACTTTATATGTCATTGAAGTTTGGGAAAAATCAAAATGATTTTGCGGTTTGTGTTTGTAGATGAAGAAGCTTTAAAAATATTTAGGAGATGTTTTGTTTTGTACCTGAGACAAAAGTGATATTTTTAGTCTTCTTAATCTTCAATTTACTATGCAACTATTTGTCTTTTTCTTTGAGTATTGTATTTGTTTTTTAACCTGGGATCAAAATGTCTTTGGCATACATCTATTATTTTGAAAGAGAAACTATACAACATCCGGTAACTCCTGCAACTTGATACTCCTTCGGGATTAGCTGGATGGCGCATGTGTGACACTGTAGGCTAATTATGAGAAGACAAGAAGAAGAAGAAGCCGTGATTAAAGGATCAGTGTGTCAGATTTATGAGGATCTTTTGGTAAAAATTTAATATTCATAATTTTGTTTTCACGAGTGTAGAATCAGCTGAAAAGAATGAGTTCTTTACATCTACAGAGGGCGCTGTGTCACTACCTGATCTGTACAGCCTGATCAGGTCTGAACTGACTGCCAGAGACAAGTGTTGCGCCGCCAAGTTTCTACAGTCGCCCAGAAAGGACAAACCAAACACTGACGTTTAACGGCCACCGTAGGTTCTCCTTCTGGCTTGAAAGGAGTTCAGCTAGTTGCAATCTGCAATCTCACCACTAGATGGCGCAAAATCATACACACTGGACCATAAACGTCATCAGACAAAAAACATGAATATTAATTCAACATATTCAAACTGCTCATTAATATACACAAAAGCATTCGTTGATAATAATATTACAGGTTATTATTTCATTCAGTATTACAAGAATCAATATTATCTAATTATTGTTTTTGTATTTATATTTTTAGGACAGTGAACGCAGCATCTGCTCTATAGTCACATTGTATTAGTGATGGCGTGTTTTTATGTATTAGTACACACACACACACACACACACACACAGAGAGAGAGAGAGAGAGAGAGAGAGAGAGAGATTTATTTATTTAGACTTGGTTTGTAACAGGCAGGAATTATCTTGCACCCAGTGTATCTTTGGGTTCTTACCTGGCGCCCCATTGGCCCATCCTGCGGCTGAGTTGATTAGGATGAGCCAGTAAGCTCCAGGTGTTCAACAGCGCAGGATGCGGAGCGACAGGTTTTCTGACCGTGTTTATTGTATCGGTAACATAGTTATAGGTTTTAGTTTACGGTTATAGCGCGATATGGGACTCCATGTGGAGACGTTTGTTTTCTGTATTTTTGGCAGTGTAAAATAAAGTTTTGTTGATTTCGTATTTTAGTCTCGCTTTCATTATTCACGTGGTGTTAATTAGTACAGGACCTTGGATTACAATAAGAACGAGTCAGGAACCTTTACATCCTGCAACAGTGGCAAACATTGGACTTTAAGCTCAGTTTGTCACTATCGTGTGTGTGTGTGTATCATTTGAAGAATTGTTCTTATAGAAACATGATGCAGGTCGCAGCTGTTCTGTGGTTCAACCACACGAGCCTCGAAGCTCAACGGTGTTTGGACGAAACGCGCAGAGCGTCACTGTGACGTCAGTTCCATCAGAACCACAGAAGAAGAAGCCGGAAGTGTCGGGAGCAGCAGTCAGAACAGATTAGCCTGATTAGCCTGCAGGCTAACGCCCTCTGATATGAGGTTTCTAAGCTGAACAGTAAGTTTGGATGTGCTCTTGTTTCTCTGAAGAGTCTCTGACGCTGTTTGTAGTTTGATTCAGGAGCTGAAAACTGATGCTAACAGCAGTTAGCATGTAGCTCCGTTGACTTCCTGTCCGGCTGTGAGTTTATCCGCTGTTAGCAGTTAGCTCGGAGTTTTAGCACGTTATTAATCTGAGTTCAGTTAATATTCAGCAGCTTGTTACTGTCACGTCGTTAAAGTGGAGCTGAGGTTAAACGTCTGGACTGACCGCAGATCAGCTGCCGGCGGCTCGGACAGGTGAGCCGCAGCTGACGTCACACCTGCACGTCCGTCAGGCTGCAGAGGAGCCGGAAGCTCCTCAAACAGCTTTGTAACGATGAGCAAAGCATAGAAACACGTTGGACCTGAAACAAACAAAAACTGGTCCAGAATGTAAAGCTAACAGGTGATCAAACGCGGTCAGGAGTCACGTGTCAGAAGATCAATGAAGCAGCGAACAGGAAAATCAGTTTTCACTTCTTCAATGTGACTCATGTCTGTTAACTTACAGCAAACACAACATGGTCACTGGTGTAGCAGCTGTTCGAAGCAGAACAGTTCTAACAATGTTTTCAAAAAGATGAAGATAAACTGAACAGAGCTGCAACTCATGATGCTTTGATTATTGATTCATCTGTCGATAATCTTTTGGTCAGAAAACAGTTTAAAATGTCAGTGTAAAAAAGTCCAAGGTGATGTCTTCAAATGTCTCGTTGTTGAAAACCCAAAGAGGTTCAGTTAGTCAGACAGACAACAGAATCTGGGACATTAGAGAAACTGGAGTAGGTTTGTTTGATCAATTAAATACCAATCAATGATCAAATTAGTTGCTGGATGTTTTTCTGCTGATCGAAACAGCAGACTGGCTGATACTAATATCAGGTTTTTTAACACATATGTCAGACAGTTGGTGACCGTGAACATCAGCAGAGAAACATCAAAGATGATTTATAAATATGTTTCTGATCCTCGTGACATAGACATTCATTCATTCAGGCTACTGGCTTAGAGCAGCTCACTCTGCTCACTCTTTGATCACCACTGAATCAGTTCATCCATAGTTTCTATAGAAACATGTGATTTTATATGATGGAAACTGTGTGTGAGAGATTATCAGTGACGCAGGCTGCAGATTAAACACATTTCTTCATTAACAACAGAGTTATTATTCACACAAACTGAACTCTGACTACCCACAATGCTCTGCGGACTGCTGACCTGCGGAAACTAGATTTCTTTGTTCATTTTATTAACCAGAAAATGAACGTCAACACAGGCTGAATCACCATGATCCTGTATTCATTAATATAAATTAAATGAATGTAGATAAAGTCTTGCATCTGTTTGGCTCTGTAGATTTTCACAAGCTGCAATCTAAGGTGTAGGACTGAAAAGATTTTTTTAGATGAATCAAGTGAAAATAATCTACCATCTTTTTCGTAATCGATTAATTGTTAACTTTATTCCTGCAGTAAACGTCCCTTCATCCTCTGCTGTCGGTAAACTGACAAAATGAGACATTTGAAGACGTCAGTTTGGACTCTGAGAAACATTTGAGCTGTTTTTAGTTTAGTTTGAGGTGATATAACTAACAAGTCTTGAATTATTATGACTGTCAACATTAAAAAGTCGTAAACAACACAACAACCAAACTCCATTCAGAATCCGGTCATTTTATTTTCTCTGTTCAGCTACAGAGATGCAGACATGATCGATGAACACATTTTAATTAAATCAGGTGAATGAACGTGATTCTTTAATTCAGCTGACACATTTAAACTATTGTTTAGTTTAAATTTATTTAATTTATAAAAAGATGCACAGTGAAAACTGAGTGACCACAACATCTACAAAAAGTTCAATTTCCAGTCAGGCAGTACCATAGTTTAGAGCTCAGGGCCATGTTCAATCTGAAAATGCTGTGCAGCGTTGTGCTACAATTTTGGGTTGAACAACATGTTTCCTTGAAAAGTTGTTTAAAGGTTTTTGAGCTTCGTTGTCTCTTATTTGGTGGTTTGTTTGGTGGGCGTGTCCGAGGTGTTAAATCAGCTCCGATGTAGATAGAAACCCTAGTGTATTAAAAGGCAACTTCAACAACAGGGTGTTCAATGCCTGAAACCACTGTTTCATTTAAATAAATGTTTTGTCGGGAGGAACAGACTGTAAACACTGACCTTTGAGATTCTACTGTTTCTATTCATCAGCTAGCTAATGTTAGCTAGCAGCTGTGTGCAGATGAATCAGTATGAAGATTTCTCTGCTCTGTGCTGAAGCTGATGTCTGGACTCAGTTCAGGTTCAGGTCTATTCTGATTCACCTGTCCTCAACAATCTGACGTTTCACTTGTGTTTTAGGCTTCTTGCATTTTGCTGCTAGATTTTTGGCTCTTAGAATAGATACCTTCACTTAAAGTCCAGAAACACTAGATACTAAAATTCCCATAATGCACCTTTGAGGAGAGCTTCCCTGCCTGTTACACAGCCACGTCTTTAAAAGTCCACACCTCCAGTTTGTAAGACAGACTGTTGCTGTGCCAGGACTTCTGGGAGATTAGTGTCCATCAGCTCACTCAAAAATCGACTGATTATTTAGATTTTTGTGCTTTGCTTTATTTCCTCACATTTTCCACTAGTCTGACAACATCATTGTGACATCAGCAGGCCTCATTAAGCGTCATAACTAAACTGGTGTTTATGTGTCAGACAGGTGGAGTGACCCTTTAAACCTTCATCACTTTCAGTTTCAGGAAATGAACTTGTGTCAGGTGATGATGCTAAGCCCCGCCCTTTGTATGCAGGTGTGTGACCTGTGTTGACCTCAGCGGGTGTTGCTGTGGGCAATGGCTCTGATTGAAGGTGTAGGAGACGAGGTGACGCTGCTGTTCGGCTCTCTGCTGCTCCTCCTGGTGCTGCTGCTTGCCTGGATCTCAACCCGCACCTCCGAGCCCCCAGAGCACCTGTTCACCTCCGCCACAGGCCCCACCCCCTCACTGAGGAGCAGTCCTGCCCAACAGGACACATCCTCCTCCTCCACCACCTCCTCATCATCCTCTTCCTCCTCCCCGTCCAGCTCTGTGAGTGATAGCTCTCTGACAGAAGCTCCGCCCACCAACTCCTCAACGCAAGAGGAGAAAGAGGGGAGGCAGGGGGGAGGCAGGGGGAGGAGATGGTGTGAGCAGCAGCAGAGGAGGAGGAGGAGAAGGAGAGTCTTCATCCTCTCAAAGGAACATGGTGGTCAGACTGAAGTTTCTCAACGACACAGAGAGAACAGCTCAGGTCAAACCACAGGACACCATCGGATACATCAAACGGTAACAAACTACTACACAGTACTACATCACTACTGCCTTAGACAAAGACAACTTCAAGTAACAGTAGTAGTACTGGTAACTGTCCGGCCATATTTCTCAGATATCTCAGAGGATGAAATCAGTCCTAAACTGTCAGGAAACACATTTTTTCATTCAGTGTGACACATCTGACAGACAACTTTAGCATCCGGTCATCACTGCTGGACTTGATGAATTTAAAATGCAAACAGCAAAATAAGGTTCAAAAAAACATTAGAAGACACAGTCTGAGTTCCTGCAGCTGCTCATAGGACTTCTCCTATAAATGACATATAATAACACATTATTCTGAACAGACATGAAGCCATTCACAGGAACTGTGACTTAATAGACCCTGAACAGTGGCTGGTTTTGACATTTTACCTCTTCCCTTTCAGGACCTACTTTGCGGGTCAGGAGCAGCAGGTCCGGTTGATCTATCAGGGTCAGTTGCTGCAGGACGATGCTCAGACTCTGGCCTCTCTGAACCTGGTCCATAACTGTGTCCTGCACTGTCACATCTCTCAGCACGCTGGCCGGGGGGCCGCCGGGGGGCCGCGGCCTGCCGACCAGGTGCAGGTGGCTCTGAACGTGGGCAGCCTGATGGTCCCCCTGCTGGTCCTCATGCTGTCGGTGCTGTGGTACTGTCAGATTCAGTACCGGCAGTTCTTCACGGCCCCGGCCACCGCCTCGCTGGTCGGAGTCACTATCTTCCTCAGTCTGGTGGCCTTCGGAGTCTACCGCCGCTAGCTGCTCTCTGATTGGCTGCCTGCTCTCTCTGTGGTGACGTCAGCAGTTGACAGAGCTCTCTCTGTAACCTCTGACCTCCAGGCCGGCCGGGACTCGAACCTGCGGGACGAAACGGACGCTAATAGAGTTAATATTTGTTTTTCTGTTGCCATGAAGATGCTGAGTGTTAACGAGGACTTTAATTTTTATTTTTTTTAGATCACGTTTCTCTGTAGGTTTGTCATCATCGTGCCTCTTTTACTTTCTGGTTTCTCCGGTTTGTTCTGGTCCTGAAGGGGGTCAGTGTCAGACCAGCAGCAGACTGTAGACCTGTCTGTCTGAACAGTGTAAATTAAATTACAGCTTTTGAAGAGAAAGAAATTCTATTAAATCATTTATTTATCTTGTTGTGGTTCTTGTTGTCTCTGTGAAGAATCAGAAAGTATCTGTCTTACTGGTTTCTGAGGCCACATATCTGGACTCTCAAGCTCAAGGATTTAACAGGTGACTTCTCAGGAGGTCCGTCCAAATCCACAATTCAGTCAGTCCACAAAGGGCATTGTGAACTTCCTGAGAGCCTGTTTGGGGTGCAGACTTCACTCAGAAATTTACCCATAATCCATAGCAACATGGATGTAACAATGTAATGTAATCCTAATAAACTAATTTATTTTGATGTTAAACACACAGAATGTTCGGAAACTGCCAACATCAAGAACTGCTTCAGTTTATCTGTCTCAGCGCAGTTTACCTCCTGCCAGTGGTGAAATGTAACTATGTACATTTATTCAAGTTCTGTACTTAAGTACATATGACAGGTACTTGTACTTGAGTCTTTTCATTCCACTTTTTCTCCTCCACATCTCAGAGGGAAATATTGTACTTTTTACATCACGACATCGATCTGACAGCTTTAGTTACAAGTACAGCTGAAACCACTACTGGATTAATCAATTACCTCATTCACTAATTAGAAACTATTCTGATGGTTGAAGTCATTTTTCCTGTAAAAACATTTCGTGGTTCCATAGTTTCTGTTTTCCCTTTGATTTGACTGATCTGAATGTGTAATAGTTTGCAGGTTTGTTCTGTTGCTTGGAGCAAAGCAACATTGTGAAGGTGTCACTTTGGATCATTGTGACCACATTTCTCACTGTTTTCAATAATCGATCGATCGATGGAGAAAAGAATCAGCAGATGAATCCAGAATGAAAAGAATCATTAGTTTCAGTCCTGAACAAAATAGTTGAAAATGAGCTCCAACAGGAAAAATGCTGCTTTTACATGAATGAGGAGGAAAAATCCTGTGACGACAGAAGATGAACAGAAGAACAGACACAGTTTGATGCTCTGGACACTTTACCGATGACAGAGTATGTTTACAGTGTGGTGGTCCGAGCAGCCTCACAGATGTGATGTGATGACAGCAAACACATCACGGTCTGAAGCTCAACATCTGGATTTAGGCTTCAGAACAAAACGCAAGATGCTGCCACAGCAGCAAAAACTGTGTTAAACGTAACGTGAGGAATAAAATATTAAAGTAAAAAGAAACAAAACCACAACCATTAAAAGTTCCAGTTCTTGCTCTGAGTGATGAAATCCAGCAGAAACATAGGTTTGGATATTTCACAAACAGATTTCTATAGCAGGTGGAGCTCATTTGGAAAAAGGTGATGTTACATACTGTATGAATCAATCAGAATTTAAACTACAAACCACACCCACACAGTCCTGATCAAACATCAGTTTTTCAATGTCTGACTTGAATAATAACATTTCTTTTAGAAAGAGAGTTAATGTTCAATCATTTATTCCTAATCTTTGGATCATTATATTTGAACAATCTTTGCTTTAAATAAAGTTAAACTTTAAACTTTAAATTAACTGGTGAAATAATGAATCCAATTGTCCAAATGTCTCTTCTCTCCTCTTCAGTCCATCAACACTGAAAGATAAGGAAGAAAGTTCACGGGACAGAGAAACATTATGAAGTAGCCTGATGAAGAAATAACCCGACAGTCAAACAGCCGTCAACAGCTGACTACAGAGATCAACTGGATCCCTCTGATTCTGTCTCTTTTTAGTGATGTCACCATGTTCACAGGTCTCAGGTCAGTACAGGGTTGATTTTACTGATGAATATGAAAAAGAACACGACCAAAATAAGAGCAGAGTTGGAGTGAAATTCCCACCAGAATAACATGCAGATACAAACACAGATGCTCATCAGTTTAGAATATTATTATATCCCATCATGTTTAGTCAATATGAAGTTCAATAACTGAGGCTCAGTCTGACTCAGAATAAAAGCCAACAGGTGCTAAGCAGATGTATGGATAAATATTTAAATTAAATACACTCATATGATAAATACATATTTTTTATTTTCTTCCAGATCAAAAAGAGTTTAAAGTGAATACTGACAAACAAAAAAATGTTTCAGGTGTTTAATGTGAGGCTGCTGTTGATGTGGAGACAGAACAACCTCACACAGTCAATGATGCTAATTCACACAGTGATGGATGAAAACAGCTGCTGAGTCTGATTTTCATTCAGTTTGTGGGCTCAGACTCAGTCCTGTCAGACTGTGTTGAGGGCTGGAAAGCTTCCTGTGTTACTGTGACCAGTAGCTGTGCTGACAGGTGTTCAGGCAGCTGGACTCCTGCAGCTTCCAGCATGGCGATGGTTTCTGTCAGAGGGAAACTGGAGGAAGAAGAAGACTCTTCATCATCGTCACCATGCTGAGTCACCTGCTGCAGACTGAACACACACACACAAGCACAAAGGTCTCAGGTGAGTTTACCTGTCACTGACTGAGTCCAGCAGGTCTCAGGTGAGTTTACCTGTCACTGACTGAGTGCAGCAGGTGCTCTGTGTACATGTGTCTCCAGTCATGGATGATTGACAGCAGGGAGTCTCTGAAGGGTCGGAGGTCAACATGCAGCCAGTTTTGCAGAGCAATGACATCATCCAGCTGAGTCACCTCTCTGCTCAGTCTGTGGAGCGACTCAATCTGAAGCAACACATCACAGACATACAAATCTGAACCACCAGCAGCACCTCTCCACAGCAGAGTGACAAGAGGCTCCACCCACACAAGTGGGTACAGTAACATTAACTAGACAATGACAAATATTTACTATAAAACCATACAGAGTGTAAAACACCTGGATAAAAACACCTGGACAGGTGTATCTCACCTCTCTCTGGAAGTCGTTCAGGGTGGGTGGGGTCTCCTGGACCTCCAGCTCCTCAGGTCCCAGCTGTCTGCCGTAGGTCAGGAACTCCTGCATCGCCCCCCACCTGTCGCTCTGCCACAGGTACGAGTACCTGTCCAGCCCCGCCCTCAGACGCTCCGCCTCCTCCCTCACCTGCAGCAGCTGGCACATCACTTCCTCTTCCAACACACAGAGATCCGGACTCTGCTGCAGAGACACCTGACAGAGAGACAGAGAGACAGACAGGTTTAGTTTAGTTGCTGTCTTTGTCAGTCTTCAATGTGTGATGTCAGAAGGATGTCAGACTCACCTGGTAGCTGCTGTGGCGATTCACAGAGATTCGCGGTGGCAGACTGGATGCTGTGTAAATGTCAGTGATGATGGTCCTCAGACGGTCAAAGAGGCCACCGCCCAGTGACGGCTCAAACACACTTCCTGTTTCCTGTAGCTGCAGACGGACCACTAACATTGCAGTACTGTAGCTCTGTACACACACACACACACACAAATCAAGACGTCAGTCCAACTCTACAGCGTAAAAGCACCTCAGTTAACATTTGATAGTTAAAGATGATGTAACAATAAGGACAAGTTTTATTTTGCTGTCATTAAGTTTGTCAGCGAATTAACGTTAATTTGTGACAGCTGAGTAACTGTGAACTGGTGAAAGAGAAACATAGTAAAGCTCAATAAAGAAAGGATCAGATTTTGATGAGCTTTATTTTAGCAGATTGAAAACTGACCTGATTTGACACAGAATTCAGCTTCACTGAACATTCATGACACTTCACTTCACTGTAATCAATGAAACTGGCTCCACCAGGCACGAGAGCAGCAGTAAACATGGAATGACTCTCACTTATTGGCAGTTTGGTTTTGGTTTCTATTGTTATTTGGGGTCTTCATCACCCTGTTGGCATTTGTTTTGCCACAACTACCTGGCGGCTGCTTAGTAACTTTATCTCTTATACAGCCTACTGTTAACTGAACCACATTAGACAAAAGTTTCACAGCGCTGTGCTGAGTCCAAAACCTGAAGACACAATCCCAAAACAAAAGCTCACCATCTTGTTATGCCCACTCACACAACCCTGCGCTGCAGGCGTAGCCAGTGAAAGGATTCAGCGAGCGGCACGTCTGCTCCGCCAACAGTCCGCAGTGCATTAACATGAAACACCATCAAAAAGAGAATCAATTTAATGCTCTACTAAAGCTACAGGTGTTTCCAGGTGTGAGTACCTGTGGGTTCATGTTGTCAGACAGGAAGTGCAGTGATCTGAGCAGCAGCTGGAACAGTCCGTCCTGGACCTTGTCATCAATGTGGTCCAGATACCTGATCCATGACTCAGAGGAGGCCTCAGCTCCATACAGTCTCCCGTTCACCTGACAGAATAGAAGCAAAGTCACATCAGGACTTGCCCCCTCCCACTCCTGCCCCTCCCATCTGTCCCCCCAGGTGTTATCTGCAGTTACCTGTATTAACCTGAGCAGCTGCTGTCCCTCCTCTCTGATTCGTCTGTAGCTCTGCTCTGTAGCCCCGCCCTCCAGCAGTGAGTCACCTGAATACTGCAGCAGGTGAAGCTCCGCCCAGCCCTGCAGGTGCAGGAACACGCTGATCCTGACTACAGTCCTGCAACCAAACTCTACAGAGACTGTCAGACTAAACCTACTCCAGTATTTAGACTCTGCTTCAAAGTGACAGATAAAGATTTTAACAAACAAAAAGGAATCCCATAAGCAGTTTAGAACACTAGTTTTCATCATGGTATCAGACCATGTTAAAACATTGTTGGGGTGTTCACATGTGTTTCTTGCTGTAATTATTCCTCCTGTTCATACTGGACTTTGATCACGAAGAGTAACAGACAGAGAAAGAGCTCTACTTTAAATCCCGCTGACCACAGGTCAGACTGACCTGTATGAGGTGTGTCATGGCGTCCATGTTAGCTCTGGCTTCACTCACTGTGGAGTGGAAGGTCACTACTCTCTCTCTCTGCTGCTCCACCAGGTGCTGCACACCTGAACACACAGATACATGTAACCTGGTCATATGTACAGTAACCTCTTGTAAGCTTCTGAAGCAAGTGTGTGTTCACTGTGTATCTGTAGAGTTCAAGGCCCCTCCTACTTAATTTCTTCTTCTGTGGTTCATTGGCCTCTCCCCTTCATACATGTAGACAGGTTATTTTGCCATTGCATTTGATGTGTCATGTGATGCATTACCGTCACAGCTCCAGGTGTTCTCCTGGAGTTCTGACAGACTCTGGTCCAGGTCCTGCAGCTGGTCCTGGATCAGAGGGAGCTCCACCTGCAGGACGTCACTCACCACCTGAAGCAGGACCACAGTCTGTCACATGACCTTCACCTTCATCTGGATCGAACCATCAGCTTCAGGACCACAACAGTTTCTGTGTGTGTGAGCGTTTACCTGGTTGTAGCAGGACACCATGTGACTCAGACTCAGGTAGCTCAGTCTGATGTCATGTCTGCAGGCAAAGAGTCGAGCAGTGTGGGGGTGGAACTCCACTTCCTTCTCCCTGCTCACATACCTCAGCTCCCTCAGCACTGTCTCCAGCTGGACGCACGCACACACGCACACACACACATACACAGATTTTCTCTTTCCACTGAGGTTTTGAAAAGTGTTCCAGGTGTGTGTGATGAAATAATGTGGATACAATCCTATTAAACTGGTTTTGCAGTTTTTTGTTTGTTGTACCAGCAAGTGGCAACGGAGTTCATTTAAAACTGAACTCTGAAAATGAAACCACAGTAAGAACTTTCAGTGTTTCTCTCTTAGCAGAGCTGCTTTACTGGAAAAGAGTTCACTCTTTTTACAGAGTGTCCCCTGAAAGCTGAATCTGATAATACAACTTAAATAATTAACAGCAGTAAAACATTCTGCAGCTCCACTGAAGTTTTATCTTTATGTGGCATTGTCAATGAAGCATCGTCTGCATAGAGAGAGAAAGCAGATGACATTATAACTCATTCATATATTTCAAATAAATAGAGGTTCCAGGACACTGCCCTCGGGTACACCACATGTTATTCATTAATCCAATGACATCAGTCAATTTTCCAGAGAGCTTCAACAGCAGCTCATAGTGTCCGAGTGACCAGCTTCAGTAACAGTCAATGACATGAGCTCCTGTTATCCCAGCTAACAACAGCAGACAGGTGACCTGAGGCTGCAGATGTGTCATCAGCTCCTCTTATTCAAGCCAGATCATCTCTAACTGCAGTTGCTAGTTTTCAGTCTGACTGACCTTGTGGCTCCAGTTAACTCCCAGCTGCTGGTTGTGTTGTATCAGAGGTTGCTCCAGGATGAATCCACAGTCTGAGTTCAGTTGACAGCTCCAGTCTGACCTCACTTGGTCTCTGAAGTCCTGCAGGAGCTCCACAATCTGCTGGAACCTCTGCACAACCAGTTGGGTCTCACCTGAGTGCACAAAGCTGAACACAACACAGAAACCAACAAGTCCCAAGTCAAAACCAACAAATCTTGAATCAAGTTCAAGTCAGGAGGAGTACAGAGCCCTGCTGTGTGTACAGTGTGTACGGTTGCAGTAATCTGTGATCTTACAGGTGTTGAACAGTCCTGTAGCTACTCAGCGCATCTTCAGCTCTTAGTCTGAGCTGTCGAGTCCAGCAGAGTCTAGCTGCAGCAGTTGGAGTGAATCTGCTCAACGTTTCAGACTTCTCTCTCTGACTGTAGAACAGCGTCTCAATCCGATCCAGCTCCAGCAGGACCATCTCTCCCAGTCGGATCAGGTGAGGACGCAGGTGATCCTGGATAAGAGGTCGGTCCAGGATGAACCGGAACATCTTCACCAGCTGAAAGACGGACCAGGTCAGAGCAGAGCTCCTCTAACTGCAACTGCTGTATTGTGGTAGAGTTATAGACTTGTACCTTTGCTGCAGAGGAGACGCAGCAGTCCTCAAAGGCTCTGCTGAGGACAGACACCAGCCGTCTCTCCAGGTCTGACACCTGAACCTGAAACTGATCCAGGTGCAGCTCGGAGCTCTGAGAAGAAGAGGAAGAGGACTCACATACAGCTCAGAGCAGAGCTTTCCATAACATTAACTATGCGTGTACATTTTACGACCACCAGCCTCCACTTCAAAACAATGGCAGCATGATGCTAGGGACACATGTCAATCTGTCTGTATCAGTCACTCCCCACATGCTCTGTGTGTGTGTGCTCAGCTGAGAGCTGAGAGGTTGCATCCTGTCGAGTCGAGAGCAAAGAGTCGTTGTCAGTGTTTGACAAATATTAGCGAAAATAATTGACGACAAAACACATTGCAAGTTACCTCGTCGTCGGGGTCGGTGGCGTCACAGTTACAGTGAGACAGAGCTGTCACATGATGCAGGAAGTCCTGATATATACCCTGAACCATATCAGTCCACATCCTGCTTTTTACACCAGACAGGACTGTCTGATCCAGCTGATACAGCTGCAGACTGACACACAACACCTCCTGCAGGGGGAGAGAGGAAAACAAAAGCAACAAACCTCGTATTGAAAGTAATGCTGATAGTCAATGGTGCAAAGTAACTAAGTACATTTACTCAAGTACAATTCTGAGGTACTTTGTTATATACCATATTTGAGTATTTCCATCTTATACTACTTTCTACTTCTACTCCATTACATTTCATTTCGCGTACAAAACATAAACCAACTAATAAATTATGTATTATTACAGATGGAAACTATCCAGCAGTTTATTAAGTCATTAAAATGAGCTCCTCCTTCACCAGCTGCAACATTAGAGCGAGAACACATTCATGCATCAATAATTATGATCCAGTAATCGAATATACATATATTTTTCTGAAATGAGACATTCCGCACTTTTATTTTTGGTACTATAAGAATACTTTTGTACTTTTACATTGCACATCTGATCCTGAACTGTTCATTCAGTACAGTTTGAATTTATTCAAATGCACCCAACGCCACACAGTGTAGTGTGAGACGCAGTGAGCCGTTAGTGTCACAGTATATTTATTATGTGAAATGTGATGTGATGTGTGTGTGTGTGTGTGTGTGTACCTGGATGCTCTGCAGACGTTTCAGGAAGTGGTCCAGGTCAAAGAAGACCAGGTGTGAAGGAAAGTCCCAGCTCTGTGGGTCTCCATCCTGCAGTCAGACTGTCATCAGTTAACTCACACATTTGTTACAATAACATCCAAAACACTTGATAATAAACTGATGAAACACACGGAGTGGGACAGAAACACAGCAGAGTCCACTTTGAACAGACTGATGATCTCTTTCTGAACAGTTTACAGCAGATGATGGCTTTACCATCAGCAGATGGATTTATTATTTAACATACTTACATACAGCTTCATGTTAAAATCAAAATCAAAAACGCCGATGTGCTGTCATTTAACCCTGCGGTTGGTCTGTTTGGTACATTTGCACCACAAAGTAATAAACCACAAATTGGTCTCAGTACAGTTGTTTGGTCCACACCAGAAAATCCCAGCACCCATGAGCCTCAGCAGCAAAACTCACAAAGTAAAATCCATATTAGACACTCAAACATGTCGTGCGCTCTGTAGTTGGACCTGGTTCGGGTTCTGATTCAGCAGCTGAGTCCTGTATGCCTCTTTGAGTTTCTTCAGAGTCCAGATCACCAGTCTGACATCATTCAGGACTCGACCAGGGTCTGACACCAGACCACGCATCACTTCCTTCCCACGTAGGAACGTCCTGCTCTGTAGCAGCAGCAGAAGAAGAAGATAGAGAAGGTTTTGATGATGACATCCATGCAAACGCACATACACACAGACAGACACACACTCACTCTGTCTGTGTGTGTCTGTGTGTACCATTTGTATGAAGAGGTTGCAGATCTCCTGCAGCAGGACCACCATCCTGCAGGGTTTACGGTAGAACTCAGACCGGGTCCACACCAGACACACCTCCTCCATCACAGCTGTCATGTTGGCCCCCAGCTGCCAATCACAGACAGAGTTCAGTTACAGATCGATGATGTCAAAGCAAACACCTGGAGGATCTTCACACCAGGCCAGGACCACTTCTGTTCAGGTCTACTGCTGGCTTCCAACAGCTTTTAGGAAAAAAGTTTAATGTTGTTTTCTGATGAAGACACACACTTCACAATTCTCTTATAACAGCTTCTGTTTCTCATTCGACTAAGTTCCGGTACCTGCTGGTACTCCATCTGCTCCACCTTCTCCAGCTTCTCCTGCAGAGGATTCAGATTCAGAGTCACATCTTCAGCCTCCTTAAGACCTGAGAGGGGGACGTCAGAGAGGTCAGAGACGGAGTGTTTCAGGTGTTTTCAGAGTTTTTCTGAGTTATTTCACAGATATCTCCACCTTCCTGAACGTCTCTGTAAATGTCTTGCAGAGTGGACCAGTAGAAGCTCTCTGCCCTCTGAATGATGGACACCACCAGCTGAGCTCTGCTGCTCATCAACTGAAAAAAACAACACCAATAAAAAATGCAAAATACAAATGCAAAATTCATAAAGTAGAAAAGATTGCATTTTCTGAAGTTGCTGCTGAAGGTTAACAGCTGAAATATTTGAAATAAGTGACATACAAATAAATAATCAAAAAAAGTTGAATTGGCATTCAAATGTAATCAACTCTTACTAAATGAAGCTGAAGTGTCCAAGTAGGCACTGGATCGAAGTTTAAACAGTTCATTTGAGTTGAAATATCACTCAAAGTGGAAACAATAGATTGAGCTGGAAGTGTCAGCTGAAGAGTGAGCACTGAAAGCAGTTGAAGTAAACTGAAGGAACAGTGGAAGTTGTGGGAGTTAAAAGCTCTGCAGACTTAAAAGTGTCATTCAAAGTGTGAACTGCACTGAAAGGAGCTGGAATGTCAGTAAGTCATTTCAAAAGATGCGACCGTTAAAGAGAAGGAAGAGAAAAATGCAGTTGAAAATGTTCAGTGTGACTGTAGTAAAAAGGAGTTGAAATTTCAGTTCTGCTTACGAGACAGTTGAATGATTGACTATTTTAACTTTTCTTAAAAAATTAAAACTTTATCATTGTAAAATTCAATCAATATAATGGACCATTTGTTTTTGTAAAATTTTGACTTGATAAGAACATTGCGATTTTTTTTCTAATATTTGTCCCTCGCAGTGGCGCTGACTCAGTCACAGTTTGACTGCAGGCTTGTAAGAAATCCCTGAATACGAAATGGCTTTGTCTGTCCAGAGTCTGTTCAGCTGATGTTCTGTCATCCAGATCCAACAGTTCTGACCATAAACCAAACTTCACTTTCTATTCTGAAGCTTCAAGAATCACTTTGCTGAAGCAACATGCCTGTTAATTCTAGCTTGTTAGAGACATTATTGTGCACTTGACACTGAAACAGGAACCTGTTTCTGTTCAAACCTGCTCAGATTTTGATGCTCAGCTTTCAGTTTCTTTGACCAATGACTGGTGGTTTCTTATATTCTGCGTCTCTTTCAGTCGTCAGTCTGGTTGAACCTTTGGACAGAGTTCTGTTCTCCATGTTCAAAACAACCTTCATACAAACTAACATCTAACACCCTCAGAAACACAGAGTTGTCCTCTCGGCCATCTGACAGGACCAAATCAAGCTTTTGAGGCAGCAGATTCCAAACAGTTTTGAACAGTAATGTATGTATGAAAGGTCTTCATGTTAATAACCTCTCTTTAATAATTTAGTCAATAACAAGAGAATTGCAGGAAAAGAAACAAAGCTAGGTCTCATTGCTGCACATCAGAACTCTTCCTGATATTTACTTCAGACAACGCAGTCCTAATAGTGAAGCAGTTTTCAGTTTGTTACTGCTGTCACTGTGGCATCATCACCTGCTGCTGGATGAAGTGCAGGTTTTTCAGTCTGTTCTTCCAGAAATTAAACTCCTCTGAGGGAAGCGGCTTCAGTCCGTCTAGAACTGGCTGAGATGAGTCCTGCTGGAGGAACTCTGACACAAGTCCCGTCCATTCTATGACTGTCGAATCACAGCTGTGGAGGAGCTTTAAATCTGATAACTTCCTGTTGGAGGAGAGAAGAAGCAGCAGCGGTTCAGAAAGTGGAGTCACTTAAGATAAGATACACCTTCATTCGTCCCACAGTGGGGAAATTTACACTTCCTGTATCTGTGTCACATCGGTTTCTCCACTGCTCCACTCCAGGTCCTGAGCCCATTCACTTCAATGAGAGACGTGAACGTGAGAACAGATTAGGATTCCTTCACCTCACAGTCACCAAAGTAAATATTGGACCCATTTTTCACAAGTCACATATCTTCTGAACATTCTGACACCAAAATGCAACTTTTCAGACAAATCATGAGAAAATGAACTTTGTTAAAGACCTGCCTCCGTCTCAGCAACACAGGTGTCTCTTCCAAAGATCCTCTATCACAACATTAAGTCAGCAGATGAAATTGAACGGTAAAATGAGATACAAATGATAAATTTGTACTGTATCTACTGTTGTTGTGTTTTGCTTTGTTCATCCATCCACACACAGGAAGTGTTTTCATTTTATACCACTGGCTCAGCTTATAAAGCCTCATTTGTATTTATAGAGCATCTTTAGACAACTTCCTGTTGGAGAAGAGAGAAGACTGTCTGTATGTTTTGGTTCAAATCTGTTGAATCCCAAAGCTTCAGCTGGATGACAACAGAGAAGAATGTTTGTCTGTCCTACCGCCCTTCAGCATCTTCATGAACAGCATTGCCATGGAGACTGCTGTCGCAGAGACTGTGGAGAGCATCAGGATGAGGTAGAAAAGTCCGTCCCTGTATATGAGCCTTCATCACCAGTGCTTCATTTTTCTGTCTCTCCATGACTCTCAGAGCCTCCTCGGCCACGCCCACTGCCCACCTGCCGCTGGGCTCTGGGTTGCTAAGCAACGGGCAGGTCACCTGAGGGGAGAGAGGAGTCTTAACTTACCATAATTGCCTTAGCTTATGTGTTATTAAGTTTATCATGAACCTTAACTGTAACCATTGCTTATCTGCTCTTATTATTGTTGAATAATCTCAGCACGTTTACCAAGATTTAATCTCATCTTTTGGCATCTCAAGCTTCTTTTACCTTAATTATCCTTAGTTTACCCAGCCTTCATATTACCTTCAGCCTGAGACGCAGCTAACCTAAACTAGCCTTAGCTGTAGCTAACCTTAGCTTACCTAGCCATGTTGCAGTTAACCTTAACTTTATTTTCTATGTTGTCTTTAGGTTTATCTTATTTGCCTTAGTTTCCCTCCAGCAGTAACATGGTTTAAACAGCAGTCTGTGTTCTGACCTCTTCACAAACTGAGGTCATGAACTTTATGGCTTCTTCTCCTGAAACTTCTTCGATCATTAAAATCTTCCTGCTGTTTTCCTTAGTGATGCCCTCAGGGACCGGCTCGTCTTCAGCCTCCATCTTCAAACCTCCTGGTTTATGTCAGTCTAAAGTTTAACACGATTCTCAACAACTTTTCTAACCAACGTTGATTTTTGTTTTTCTATTAACGGTCAGTTCTGCTCGCGCTGCCTTTACGGTCTCTACTGACGTCGTAAATATCAGTTTTCATATCTGTTATTTTAAATAGTCAAATAAACATCAGCTGACACATCCAAGTGTTGGTACCTTGTTTTAAGCTGCTACACACACGCACACTGCCTCTGGCGGCAGCTCTCAAACAGATAACAACAAATAAATAGTATTTTTAATGAAATGATCTGTTTTGTCAGCTTCTGTTTTTTTTCTGTCGCTATTAAAACTTGTAATAAAAAATAAATAAAAGATCCGCAATCAGCCAGTGCACTTCAGTCCAGCAGGTGGCGCTGTTGGTTACAAAATGAAAACACCCGAAGAAGAAGAACAACAACGACCTTTGATTGGCTGTTGGGTCGTATAAAGACGCATGGCGCCAAGCGGCCGCTCCGTGGAGCTGTGAAGAGTCTCCAGTGAGTCCGAGTTGCTGATCGCCGACAGAGTGTAGTTGTTTCCGGTGAACGGCTGCGGTCGGTCTGTGGCCTCCGCCACTGCCGCCTGCTCTTCACCAGCTCCGGGTTCTTCTGAGGACCAGCAGTCGGTGAAGGGTCTGTGCGGCGGGAATATTTCGAATACAAACGAAGAAAACGTGTCCCTGCGGCCTGATTTGCGCATGTGCGGATGTTTCCAACGCGTTAACGGTGATAAGCAGCCAGATACCAGAATCTGCTGACAATTTTTTTTCCTCCAGCTTCAGCAAAACCCGTCCTACAGTCCTGAAGTGGACCTGTCCCCCCAGGACTCGTGGGACTGACAGCTACAGGTAAGATCCAGTGAACACAGCACACAGCTGCAGTCTGGACCCAGATCAGCTCATAGTTCTCAGGTTGTGGTCCAGGTCCTGGGCGGCCTTGTGCTCTGACCCAGGTCTCTGTAGTCTGTACATTCATCACTTTACCTGTCCTTCTGCCTGGAAGTGATGTAACGAAAGGCCGACTGAAGCCCCTCCTACAGCAGTCTGTTCACAGAGGGGGGGGCCGTGACAAAACCGGACTGAAGCGTATTCTGATCCAGGCAGATGATGGAGGTTAAATGAGACAGGATGTGAGTCGACCTGTTGACTTACTCTGCTCTCTGATTGGCTATGACAGAATGCCCTTTGTGACCTGCTGAAGATGAAGCTGTGAGCTCAGACCTCCAACATGGCGGTGAGTGTCGTCACATGCGAACAACCATCCAATCACATCACCATCACTGATGAGGTCAACTCACTGTGACATCATCACTGCTCTTCAGACCTGCCAGACACTTGCTTAGTCCCAGCTTGTGCTTGTGTGACGTCCGAATGGCCGGTGATGACGTCTGCTGGGAGATGATGTGAACAAAAGGCCGAATTGTAGCGCCCCCCTCAGGCAGTGTGTTCTCTAAGTGAGGCGCCTTGACAAAGAGTGACCGAAGCGTTCATCTGATCCCACAACAGCAGACTGAAGGTCACGTGACCAAAATAGCTGGAGAAATTTTTAGCCTCATCAAATCATAATAAAGTAGTATGATGAAAAATGACCTCATTGGCCACTTACTGGCTTTTTCAGGTGCTTTTGTCTCTTCATCTACAGGTAAACTTTGAACTGTGTGTTCCCTCAGATGGCGAGTCTGGCCTACGCTCAGGATCAGCTGGACAGGGTGAGTACCGTCCAATCACAGCTCAGCTTGTTATTGTCACCATATATTCAACCTGTTCTGTGTCATACATAGCAAAAATCAGGCATATCCTGTCCCAAAAAGGTGCAGGAAAAACTAGTCCATGCATTTGTTACTTCTAGGCTGGACTATTGCAGTTATCTATCAGGCTGCACCAATAAGTCGTTGGAGACTCCAGTTGATCCAGAATGCTGCTGCACGTGTCCTGACAAGAAAAAGGAAAAGAGATCACATTTCACCCATTTTGGCTTCTTTGCCCTGGCTCCCTGTCAAATCAAGAATTGAATTTAAAATCCTTCTGCTAACCTATAAAGCTCTTAATGGTCAAGCACCATCATATCTTCAAGAGCTCATTGTCCTCTATTTTCCCAATAGAGCCCTACGCTCCCAGAATGCAGGGTTTCTTTTGGTTCCCAGAGTCTCCAAAAGTAGATTTGGAGCCAGAGCCTTCAGTTATCAAGCTCCTCTCCTGTGGAATCAGATCCCAGTCTGGGTTCATGAGGCAGACACCCTTTCCACATTTAAGAGTCGGCTTAAAACCTTCCTCTTTGACAAAGCTTATAGTTAAGGTTGGTCCAGGTGAGCCCTGAGGCATCCCTTAGTTCTGCTGCTATAGGCCTAGACTGCTGGGGGACTTCCCATGATGCACTGAGAACTCTCCTTCTCTCTCTCCTCCTGTATCCATTCATCACCCATCAATGCATCTTACTAATGCAGCTTCTTCCCTCTCTCGTCGTTTTGTCTCTTCTCTCCTGTCGCTCTCTGCAGGTTCGTGTGTCACTGGATCTGCAGAGTCTGGACTCGTGTTTACAAGCCTCCCACTGAACACGTGTCTCTGTTCAATACTGTTATCATCACACCTGTGGATTGGACTCTTCATCGCTTTGGGCAGGAAGAACTTCAGAGCAGCGATGAGCTGCTGTCAGGAGGAACACCACAGGTGTGAGTGTGTGCCCTTAAAACTGTTGGGATGGTCATGTATTTAATAAATAAATGAACCTTCTTCTTATTTCATTTGTGTATTTTTATTCTACTGCAGTATTCTGTATGTCCTCAGAACGTGAAATGAGACCTGCAGAACAAGAAAAAACACAACGACTGATTTTCTCATTTTCTGCTGCTTATCCAGCTCACATTAATGAACTTCATTTTGTCATTAAGATAAGATAAACCTTTATTCGTCCCACAGTGGGGAAATTCAGACATTGTTTCAAACTGCTGCAAAGTCCTGAAAAACTGTGATATAGATATTTATAGTTCTTATTGTCACTGCTGGTTTTCTGTCATACTTTTATAAACAACTGCTCAAACCTGCAGAAACACTGATCATATCTGAACTGAACTCTACTGAAGAAATTTGTAATGCAGTCAACTACTAGCATGAACGAAGAATAATTTTCTTCAGATTTGAGTTTTCATTGACCTGCTGTAAATATTTCAGAAAGATTAACCTTTCCTGCAGTTTAATCACTTTCAGTTTTTGTTTAGAATTTTACCAAAATCGGCAGTTGCAGTGCCCCCTCTTGGACAACTGGAGTACTGCAACCAAAATACCCACATTCCCCTACTCCAGAGAACTTTACTTTTTAGTAAATACAGACTGAGAAAAATCCCATATTAAAATTAATCAATGGAAACGTTGATATGCTGTTGAAACCAAGGTTTATTTTACTTTAAACTTGTAAATTTCCCCATTGTGGAACGAATAAAGGAATATCTCATTTTACTTTATAACATAGATTTCCTTTGTTCCCTTTAGTCTCCTGTACATCAGGATATCTGTGGTGTTATGACCAGAACAGTAAAGGGTGCAACATCAGCAGAGAAGAGACTGAAACAGTTTTATTCTATTCAGCTGTAAAGCGGAGAGAACTGACCGTGACCTTCTGAGAGTCGTCCTGTTCTGAATTTTATTTTAAATGTAGAGACTAGTTTTGTTGTCACAGTGCTGCTGCTGTTCAGTGAAGGATTTACACTTTATATATTTGAGAAGGTGTCAAAATACACTGATTTATGTCTGTGTAGGAGTATGTTTATTATCTTTTTTACATTTAGCTGATGCCTTCGCCATATTTTCCAGGGTGGCGAAGGCATGACCCACCCTATTCTGCCTCTGATTGGCTTGCCCTGATACCCCCCTCCAATTTTAACCAATCCTCACTCCTCATGCCTAAACCTGACCAATCCAACCAACGAAGGCAAAGGGGAGTAGCCAATCAGAGACAGAGGGGGGCGGAATATGACTTCGCCATCCTAGGGAAAAAAAAGGTGGACAAGTGTTGCTGCAGCAGCCGAAGAAGAAGCACTTCCTGTTTGCTCTTCTGGACAAAACCGTTAAGTTTAGAAACAGAACCGTCACATATTGATTGAGCTGCTGAACCGGCGGGATGGAGACCGACACGCCTTCACCGGTAAACACACCGACCGCCCCGCGGCTCTGCTCCGACCGCGCGGTCTCACACCGCAGCTGTTAGCCGAGCGGAGCTAACGGAGCTAGCCGCCACAGCAGAGGAGGCGACTTGCCGCCAAACTCCATTCAAAAACAGAGCAATAATAAGACAACCGGCAGCTTCTCAGCTCGTTTACACACTAACTGACACAAAGAGGACAGAATGTTTCATTACTGCCCTGCGGTCAATTCGGCCTCCAGTTCAAGAGCAGAGATCCAGAACAGGTTCGGTTCGTTTAAGCCGGACGAGTCAAAGCTCGAGGACAAACAGGTGAAACACCTGGACAGGTTTCAGTCTGAAGGGACCAGGTGTCCGCCGACTGAAAGAACTGGGGGAAAAAAAACATCATCAGATGTTTCCGTCTGTCACCACAGCGGAGCTCTGATGTTCAACAGAGAAAAGAAAACGGTCGAATTATGGATGGAGTTTGGTTGAAGTTCGGTCCCTGCTGGTTGGTTTGATGTTAGCTGCTGTGGAGGCCTGCGGTTCTCCACGGAGAGATATCAGTGTTTGTATTGTTAATGACACTAATATTCACTGTTGGAGGAAGTACTACAGTAAAATACTGTCATAAGTAACTGAAAGTCTGTGAGTATCATCAGTCAAATGTCCTTAAAGTGTTCAGTATGTGGTGGGTTTGATTGTTAGATTACTCTAAAAAAATCTGATTTTGCCAACTTTCCCCCAGAGATTTCAACCACATCTCATAGTCTCATCTCAGCAGAAAAACACCCATCAACTTCTTGCTGAAGTTGTTGATTGATTTTTCTGTCAATTATCATAACGAATTATGAATTGTTTAATTTGATAGAATAACCAACAGATGAATCAGTAATAAAGACGATGGTAGCTGAAGCTTGATACTAAAAACTGTTCATTACAGTATATCAGCCAATTTGGACTCCTGGAACTAGAGATGTTAATTTATTTTGGACATTTTATAGACTGAATGATTAATGGTGAACGGTTTACCTTTTAAATCCCTGAATCTCACATATGACCTTTTAAAGAGCTTTAAAGTATAACAAGCACTTTCTACTCAGTTTGTATCACACATAAGTCAATTTGTTCAGGTCTCATCATTTGTATTAAAGTTCATACACTTGTGTCACTGGCTGTTGACTGGATTCATTAAAGTCAAGGGTTGTAGTTTCAGAATGCAGCTGAAGGTGTTCGGATCAAAATGGAGCCAGACAGTGATGTGGAGATCCAGTCGTATCCTGTCCTCAAGAAGCTGTCCGTCAACCTGACCGACTGCAGGGTGTGGCTGGAGGGGCGGGACTTCCTGTCTCTTGGTAAGAAATCTGACGTGAACTTTTTGAAATTTAGTAATTTATACTTATGAGTCATGACAATTTTTTAAATTAATAAAAACATAAAAATCAGAAGAGTAAATTCTGCTTCTGCTGTTTTGGATTTAAGAAAATGAAAACACAGATGCATTTGAGATTTTTGGTTTATTTTGTTAAACAGAAAAAAATTGAATTTGTTGAAAAACACTTTTATATTTCTTAATGTGTTGTCTCAAAACAAATATTAACACAGTGATCTCATTGTGTTGGCCCCATTATCAAAAAAAGTTTTCAAAAGTCCTATCTTCTAATGTGATTATCAGCATTAATTAACTTCCAATCAATTCTAAAGACTGTTTTACTTCCACAGGACCTTTAACCTCTGACCTCTTCTTCCCTACAGACGATCATCCTCAGCTCTGTAACCAGAGACAGAGGCAGCACTGCCTGACGAATATGGGTAGAAAGATGGTCTACTGCTCTGAGTGTAAGAAAGGTTTCTACAAGAAATCTCACTTGGAGGCTCACCAGAGAACCCACCAAGGACAGAAACCCAACCAGTGCTGGCAGTGCGGAAAGACCTACCCGACCCTGATGAGTCTTGTCGTCCACCAGCAGATCCATGACCGGAAGGAGCCCTACCAGTGCTCATACTGCGACAAGACCTTTGCACTGAAGAGGGATTGGAAGACCCACCACCGGACGCACTCTGGGACCAAACCCTTCAAGTGCTGGTTCTGCGGGGATGGTTTCAGCGAGCAGGAGGAGCTCACTGAGCATCTGGAGGTGCACAAGGGGGAGAAGTGCTACCACTGCAAAGTCTGTGACAAGATGTTTGTCTCCTACCAGGGCTTCAACTTCCACCGCAAGTCGCACAAGAACCAGAAGCTGCTGCCCTGCCTGAAGTGCAAGAAGACCTTCAGCAACCCCCAGAGTCTGAAGCTCCACCAGGTGACTCACTCCAACAGGAAGCCACATAAATGCCCCACCTGCGGCAAAGGCTTCAAGCTGCTGAGTGGCCTGCGCTGCCACCAGAGGACCCACGAGGACCTGAAGGACTACCACTGCACTGAGTGCGGCAAGTGCTTCTCCAGCCTGCAGGGTCTGAAGCTGCACAACCGCACGCACACTGGACTGAAGCCTTACAAATGCACCGAATGCGGGAAGCGGTTCACCCAGTCGCCCCACCTCAAGTCTCACATGGTCACCCACACTGGAGAGCGACCGTTTCTATGCACCACCTGCGGGAAGAGATTTACCCAGTCGTCCCACCTGAGATCTCACATCACACTGTTCCACGTGGGCGAGAAGCCATTCACCTGTGACGACTGCGGGAAGAGCTTCACCATTGCTCACTACCTGAAGATGCACCGGCTGAGCCACACCAAGGAGAAACTGTACCAGTGCTCGTACTGCGAGAAGTCCTTCTCCTATCACAACTCCTGGAGGGCCCATGAAAGGATTCACACAGGCGAGCGCCCGTTCAGCTGCCAGGACTGCGGCCAGAGCTTCATCACATCGGGCTCACTGCTGAGCCACCAGCGATCCAAACACACTGGAGAGAAGAGTCACTACTGCACCACCTGCGGAGAGTTCTTCTTCACCAGCTCGCTGCTGCGGGTCCACCAGCTTGACCACACCGGTGAGCGGCCGCATGCCTGCAGCTGCGGTAAAACGTTTAAAACCAAAGGAGTGCTGCGCTACCACCTGAAGAGGTTCACAGACCACCAGCCAGCCAAGTGAACAGCTGCCTGGAAACACCTGCTCTGGCTGCTTCAAAACACATCTGGCAGAGGTTCTCAGACTGTGCCTCCCCAGTGGGGAGTCAAAGTGGGATTCAAGGGGGACCATGAGGCAAATATACTGTGTGAGGTGAAAGCGACAGGTGCATGCAGGTGTTGTAAAAACAACAGGAAGTTAGTTATTGCCTTTTGTCAGCAGTTGGAGCTGCAGCAGTGACTCAGAGTTCATGGAGAAGATGAAGATACTTTAAAAGACTTTGACAGAGAGATTGCTGTAATTTGCACCCAAAGTCACAAATCAGTCAAACCTGAACTCGCAGACATGAAACACGTGTTGATCTTATTCAGACTTCAGTGACTTCTCCACTTCCTGAGGATTTCAGTGTCTGTGAGGTCCATCCAGAACAAACCTCCATAAATTCACTTAGAAATCAGAGAAAAAGATGCTGCAGAGCTGAGAATCCTCCTGTTTCTAACTTTTCTTCAGTGTCAAAGTTGATCCAGTGAGAGTTGACTGTACATCCATGATACACTGCTAACAGGAGCTAACAGCTAATTCAACAGACTGCATTTGGAGACAGTTTGACTCAATGAAAACAAATATAGACTTAGAAAACAGGAAAAACACGATAACTGTGTCCATTAGGACCAGTTAGCTGATGATTTTTTTCTCGTTTACGTTCACAATTACAACAGTCAGTTTTATTTATGTCATTTAACATTACGTTTTTACAGAAAATTAAATGATATAAGTGATTTAAAACGTCTTCTCCATCCAGCTGCTCGACTCCTGTCATCCCTCTACTTCTGTCAGAAACAGTTTCTGAAAGGCTGATTTTATGTCAAAGACCTCATATAGAAGAGAAGAACAAACATTGAGAGGTAACACTATGAAATGATGAATCTACATTGCTCTTTGTTGTATGTTTTTATGAACACTTCTATGAATGAATGAACTGTTGAATTTAAAAACAAACTGAATCACTGAAACACAAGACAAACATCAACTGTTTGTATCTGAGTTAATCTGATGTAAAAGAACAGTTCAACATTTTGGTTAAATCATTTTGTTGTCTCAGATAAAAACACTGATATCAGTTTAATCTGAGATTTTCAGGATGTGAGTGTGGGTGTGTATTGCTGTCTCTTTGAGGACCAAAATCACTTTTTAAACTATCATTGTGAGGACATTTTGGCTGGTCCTCACTGCTTTAAAGGACTGAGGATCAAATTTGATTTCAAGATTCAGGTTAGACTCTGGTTTAGAGTTCAGATCAGGCATTTGGTTGTGATGGTTAGTGTGTGTGTGTGTGTGTTAAACATGTATGAAGCACTTTGTTATTTTATGGGTTGAAAGTGCTGAACTGAACACATTTTCTCTTTTAACCTGTTTTGTACTTTCAGAATGTTACAGTCCGAGTGTCAGCGAGTGTCTCATGTCATGAACGTCATATTGCTGTGGCCACAGAAAATTCTGATGTGATTTGCTAGCAGGTATTGTGAAGTAATTTAAACTTCTGTCTGACATTTGGTGATCTGCTGTAGTTTGTCTGTTTTGCTGCGAGCCTGGACAAAATCTGATGGCTGATGACTTCAGACTTGACAAATCTACAAAAGCTTGCTGCAGGACTTTGACGCTCATCAGTGACTTGTGATGTTTAGCTGTTTGTCTGTGAAGGACTTGACATCGTTCTTGCGCCCAAAGATAAAAGATATCAGAAAGTCAAAAGACAAATAATCACTTGTTAGTATTGACTGAGGACTTGACTTGTAATAGAGAGGACTTGAGACTGACTTGTGAAACAGTGACTCTGGCATCCTCTGGTCCGTTCTGGTCTCATATTGAGATCTCTTCATGGTCAGAATGTTTTATGATTCCAAATTATTTTCTTGTTTCTTTGAGCTGAAAGCAGAATTGAATTATGTGACTGTTGGTGCTCCATACTGAAACAGAATAAAGCTGAAATAAAACATCTTGTTTCTTTTGTAAACTCGTCTCCATGTCGTCATGTTCTTCAATAAAAAACAAATATTGCACAAAAGATTAATCTGTTTCCTTCAGTGACAGTTAAATCCAGGATGAGTCACAGATTTAAATTTCATTTCAACCATAATTTATAATCTTTTATAATTAATTTCATAATTTCATCCATACATGTACTGTTTGTTTTTATTCCACCACCTGTCACAGGTGTGTCTGTTTCTTTCTTTTAAACATCTGTGACAAACAAGCAACAGCTTCAACAAAAGGTAAGTGAGTTCAATAAGACTCCGATTTAATATAAAATAAAACTGAAACCCATAAAAATGGCATTTTTGTACTGAAGTACATAATGAAATAGAATATAATGCTGGATGGACTTTATGTGATGTTGTTCAGACACTTGAAATCTTATGATTTTGTGAAAACACAAAAGACAGTTTATGAGACAACTATGAGTTTGAATCCTTAACAAAAAAAAATCTGAATGTATTTCTATAGTTGATGGATCATATTACATTATTCTGAAGGCGCGGAGTCACACCT
This sequence comes from Holacanthus passer, assembly GCA_025331565.1. Classification (NCBI taxonomy): domain Eukaryota; kingdom Metazoa; phylum Chordata; class Actinopteri; family Pomacanthidae; genus Holacanthus; species Holacanthus passer. The sequence continues at coordinate 331,156 of JAFREQ010000178.1, forward strand.
CGTGACTTCCGCGTATTATGTAAACAGTAAAGATGGCGGTCTCCTGTGTGCGTCGCGCGCTCCATAGTCAGACTGTGAGCAGGTTCAGGTGGTCAGGAGGAAGCGCGAGACGGATCTCAGCTGGAGGGTGAGTCCCAGAGAGACAGATAGAGACAGAGAGAGAGACAGAGACAGACAGATAGAGACAGAGAGAGAGAGAGACAGACAGAGAGAGAGAGACAGAGAGAGAGATCTTTCAGGTCTGCTTGTTGTAAATGTTTTCCTTTGATTTCACAGAATCAAACCTGAAGACAGTAAACAAAGAGGTCGTGTCTCTGATGGACTCGTTTGTTTGTTGACTTTCAGCAGGCAGCAGACCAACAGCTCTGTGACCTCAGAGTCTGTGGAGGGGAAACGCTCGGCCTGCTGGGTAAAAGTGAGCAGACATGAGTCCATCAGTAGGAACTTCCAGAACACACAGAGTGGAGGAGGAGGAGGAAGAGGAGGAGGAGGAGGAGGAGCAGCGCTGTGGCCGGCAGTCGGTGCGTTCAGTCACACCAAACTCCAGTCAGATATTTCATTATTTTACACATTGAGTGTTTGTCCATCAAAAATGACACAAAGTTAACGAGTATTTAGTGACTTGTGATTTGTTTTGCACCAACAGTTTTTACTGCTCCTGCTCACTGTGAGTGTGTGTGTGTGTGTGTGTGTGTGTGTGTCAGCAGCTTTCTCCCTGTTCAGCAGCTTTGATGAAGACCAGCGAGATGAAGCCCAGAGGAAAGAGGATGAGATGATCCTGCTGCTGAAGAAGGCCAAGGTACCAGGACCGTAGCAGTAGCAGTAGTAGTATTAGTAGTACTGCAGTAGAAATGTGTCCTTGCTCATCTTTGTGTGTATCTGGGTCAGCAGTAACAATAATAACAGTTTACATATGAGACATCTTTCAAGAGGAAACATCACAAAGTGCTTCACAAAAAAAAAGAAGAAAACCAAACAAAGCTAATAAGAGACAGAGCAACAGACATTAAAACCAGACGACCAGATAAAAACAGGCAGAACAGAACATAAATAAATCAAACAAAACAAGTCGAAATAAACAGATCCTGAGCCTCTTTTGTCCACAGATCATAAGTCCAACGAGAGACAGTTCCACAGTTTAGATGCTGCGACCTCAACCTCAGAGTCATACTGTTGTTATAAGGCTGCAGTCGCTCTTTGCTGCAGGCAGGTGTCCGACCACCCAGGGCTCAAAACTACAAGAACCTGGAACTGGATTCTAAATTTAACGGGAAGCCACAGGAAAGACATCAGGACAGGTGTTACATGAGAGCTTTTGGAGGACTTGGTCAGAATCACTTGTTGGTGGTTTTGGGATGTCAGGTGAAAATGGAGTTGCACTAATGAAGACAGGAGGGAATAAACGCATGTATAATCATGTTTGTCTCAGCTCTGGACACAGAGGGGAGTAAGGTGCCTTGCTCAGAAAGGAAAAGAGTGTCCATCTGTCGCTCCTCTTGGACTTGAACAGATCCATTGTCTGGTCCATCCCCTGGTCCAGGTGTCCTGTTGTCAGTCCGTGGCCTTGAACTAGCAACCTTTCAGTCCACCGCCTCTCCCCTACAATGTTGAGGCTTAAATGAAATGTATAAGTGAATTTTTTCTTATTATCTACCCTTGAGGAAGTGAGTACAAACAGCATCAGGCCCAGGACAGAACCTTGGGGAACACCCCAGAATAGAGATTCAGCTGGTGAGGCATAGTTATGAACTGTAACCTGTAATTGTAACCAAGTCGCGTTCTAGTAGTACTAGTAGTACTGCAATACTGCAGTAGTAACGTGTTGTGTTCTCTCTCAGCTCAGTATGTATCAGGGGCAGCTGCAGGCCGCCTCTGGTTTTCTCCATCGGGCCGTCGTTCTGGCTCATCAGACCCACAACAACCAGGCCATCATCTACACCTACAGTCTGGTAAACACCTGCTCACTGTGACCTCTGACCTCTGCAGCTGTCTGCTGCTGTGTGACCTCTGACCTCTGTGTGTTCCTTCAGATGGCGAATCTGGCCTATGTTCAGGGTCAGCTGGACAGCGTGAGTACCGTCCAATCACAGCTCAGCTTGGTACTCTCACCATATAATCAACCTGTTCTGTGTCACTATGGCAACAACAGCGAGACCGTGTGAATCTTGACTTCAGCACAGAAACCGTCATCATCATCATTGTTTCTCCTCTTCATTGTCTTAGGCGGAAATACTCTTCAAAGCAGCGATGAGCTTCATGCTGTCAGGAGGAACACCACAGGTGTGTGTGTGTGTGTGTGTATGTGTGTCAGAGTGAGTGTGTGTGTGTATCTGTCTTCACTGACTTCCTGTCTGGTTCCAGGACGACAACGCTGTCATCGAGATGTCTCTGAAACTCGCCACTATCTACGCCGAGCAGAACAAGTAAGAACAAGATTTACCTGTTGATGTGTGTGACCTCTGACCTCAGCTTCCTGTCAGTGTGTGTGTGGTCCATGTATTACTCATGTTGTGGGGACATAAATCTGTTCACACAGTCACATTACGGGGACTCGCCTTCTTTTTGAGAAAAGCTCAGATAGTCTCAGCTCAGATAGTCCCCATTATGTAAATCAGTCAAATTTAGGCTAAAGAATTGATTTATGGTTAGTTTAAGTCTCCGGAACATGAATAGAAGTCAATGTAATCATCTTAAGTGATGAAAACGCAAGTGTCTGTGTGTGTGTGTGTGTTGTGTTTGAGGGCGGAGCTCGCAGAACATGGTTTCAGGTTCTGTACGGAGTCTCTGGAGGCCAAACTGGAGAAACAGAAGGAGATCCCTGTGGAGGACCAGACAGGTGAGACACTTTATTCACACAAATTGGAACCGTGTCAGTTTATACCTCTGCAAGGTCCTCTATCAAGGAATGTTACACTTTTTTCTGACCGAGAGACGCTGTCGTTGTTGTTTTTGTCTTCAGAGGAGCAGGAGGCTCTGAGGAAGGAGACCCGCCTCCTGCTCGGTCTATGTTTGGACTCACGGGCTCGATACCGAGCGTCAACGCTGCACCTGAACCAGGCTGGACAGGACTACCAGAACGCCCTGAACATCTGCCGCCAGGAGCAGGGAGACACACACCCACAGGTAGGACAGCAGGTAGACACAGGGAACACTGGGAACCCGGGAACACTGAGAACACAGGGAACACAGGGAACACTGAGAACACAGGGAACACTGAGAACACAGGGAACACAGAGAACACTGAGAACACAGGGAACACAGAGAACACTGAGAACACAGGGAACACTGGGATCACTGGGAACTCGGGAACACTGAGAACACAGGGAACACTGGGAACCCCGGAACACTGAGAACACAGGGAACACTGGGAACTCGGGAACACTGAGAACACAGGGAACACAGAGAACACTGAGAACACAGGGAACACTGGGAACTCGGGAACACTGAGAACACAGGGAACACAGAGAACACTGAGAACACAGGGAACACTGGGAACCCCGGAACACTGGGAACACTGGGAACTCGGGAACACTGAGAACACTGAGAACACAGGGAACACAGAGAACACTGAGAACACAGGGAACACTGGGAACTCGGGAACACTGAGAACACAGGGAACACAGAGAACACTGAGAACACAGGGAACACTGGGAACCCTGGAACACTGAGAACACAGGGAACACTGAGAACACATTGAACACTGGGAACCCCGGAACACTGAGAACACTGAGAACACATTGAACACTGGGAACCCCGGAACACTGAGAACACAGGGAACACTGAGAACACATTGAACACTGGGAACCCCGGAACACTGAGAACACAGGGAACCCGGGAATACTGAGAACACAGGGAACCTGGGAATACTGAGAACACAGGGAACCCGGGAATACTGGGAACACTGAGAACACAGGGAACCCGGGAATGCTGGGAACACTGAGAACACAGGGAACACTGGGAACACAGGGAACACTGGGAACCCGGGAATACTGGGAACACTGAGAACACAGGGAACACTGAGAACACAGAGAACACTGAGAACAGAGAACACTGGGAACACTGAGAACACAGAGAATGCAGCGATCAGAATCAAAAATGATGTCATCACCTCGTCTCCTGTCAGACTCTGGTGCTGATGAGCGACCTGGCCACCATCTTGGATCTGCAGGGCCGCCATGATGACGCCCTGATGCTGGTCCAGCAGGCTGTGGATCTGAGCCGCTCTGCTGGACACCCAGACCAGCATGTGCTGCTGGGAAATATGGCTGGCATCCTGCTGCACAAAGGTCAGGAGAGGTCAAAGGTCATTAAGGTCATTGAGTCTGATTAACAGTTCTTGGTTTAATGTAGCTGCCTTTGCTCGGGTGTGTTGAGGTGTTCTGATCTGGTCCGATGTTCTGTCTGTGGTCCGCCAGGCCGGCTGGATGACTCGGTGCAGTTCTACCAGGAGGCTCTGAGTCTGGCACGGCAGGCTGGAGACGAGGAGGCTGTGAACAAGATCCAGGAGGGACTGAAGGAGGTGAAGAAGAGGAGGAACCAGGAGAGGATGGAGGAAGAGGAGGAGGCTGCACAGAAGTGATGGATTGTTGTTCTGGACAGAGTCAGCACTTTGGTTTCTGTTGCCTCCCTGTGAGGTCTGATGGTGACGTGAGTCCATCAGTCTGTGCAGGATGTCCATGTCCCTGTGACCTCCTCCAGCACCTCCACCAGGACAACAGTTCCTCTTGTACTCCTGAAATATCCAAATCTGCTGTTGATGTATTAAACATACTGATCACATTTAGATTTTAGAGTTGAACTGGTTTGTTTGTCAGAGTTCAGGATTGTGAGTTTGTATAAAAATGTTTCTTTTTCCTGCCGTCAGAAACTGAAGCTGCTATTCAATCTGTAATAAATCAGTGTTTCAAAACAGACTGCAGCTCTTTGTCTTTTAATGTGATAATGACAGGAAATATTAGCATTGATCATTTATGGCCACAAGGGGGCGAATCGCTGTCCATCAAGCAAACACACTGTTGGGACATATTTTCACATTTACAGGTGTTTCTGGCCAACGAGAAGCTTAACGACACAACAACAAACACACAGCAACTTTTAATGAATTAAAAATGATCATTCGATCAACATTTTTGAGAACATTTGGTTTTTCACAGTGATGAACTTTCTGTCCAGCTAATCAGTCAATTAACTGAACATTGTAACTGTGAGTCTGAACCCTGGAACAGCCCTCACTTACAACATTACTTTTTAATTTATTACTAATAAATAATAATACACTTAATACTAATACATGATGTAAGACAAACAGTTCAGTCTGAATAAAGTCAGTGAACAACAGCAGACTGAGCCTTTACAACAGTTACTGCAGTTTTAGCTGCTCTGGAAGTCAAAAGTAAATGAAAAGTGTAATGTTAAGCATACACAGTAGTAGTACTGTGTGTATTAGTACTGTATATTCTTACATACGCAGCAGGACATTAATACATTCATATATAAGTAAAAGTGATGGCTTCAGTTTCAGTGCGAGTCAAGTGAAGCAGTGTAGTGTGTTTTTCTTTGGACAGCTGAGAGTGTGTGGAGATAAGAGGTTTTGCCGGTTCCCACAGAGTTTGACGCAGGTGAACTTCCTGTTGTGTTTACTGAACATGTCAGAATAAAAGCAGAGTGATGACAGTAAACAACCAGCAGACACTACAAACAGGAATCTACCTGCTGCTACAAACAGAAGATTAACCAGACAGAGAGCAGCCTGGGAAACAGGAGGAGGAGAGCTGAGGAGAGGAGGAGAGAGGAGGAGAGGAGGAGGAGGAGAGAGGAGGAGAGCTGAGGGAGAGAGAGAGGAGAGGAGGAGAGGAGGAGGAGGAGAGCTGAGGAGAGGAGGAGAGCTGAGGAGAGGAGGAGAGTGGAGTGGAGGAGGAGGAGGAGAGAGGAGGAGGAGGAGGAGGAGGAGAGGAGGAGGAGGAGAGAGAGGAGGAGGAGGAGGAGGAGAGGAGAGAGAGGAGGAGGAGAGAGGAGGAGAGAGGAGGAGAGAGGAGGAGAGAGAGAGGAGGAGGAGGAGAGGAGGAGAGCTGAGGAGAGGAGGAGGAGGAGAGAGGAGGAGAGTGGAGGAGAGGAGGAGGAGGAGAGAGGAGGAGGAGCTGAGGAGAGGAGGAGAGAGAGGAGGAGAGGAGGAGAGGAGGAGGGAGGGAGGAGAGGAGAGAGAGGAGAGGAGGAGAGAGGAGGAGGAGGAGGAGGAGGAGGAGGAGGGAGGAGGAGGAGAGGAGGAGAGGAGGAGGAGGAGGAGGAGGAGGAGAGAGGAGGAGGAGGAGAGGAGGAGAGTGGAGGAGAGGAGGAGAGCTGAGGAGAGGAGGAGAGGAGGAGGAGAGGAGGAGAGAGGAGGAGAGCTGAGGAGAGAAGGAGAGTGGAGGAGAGGAGGAGGAGGAGAGGAGGAGAGCCGAGGAGAGAGGAGGAGAGAGTGGAGGAGAGGAGGAGAGTGGAGGGAGGAGGGAGGGAGGAGGAGGAGGAGGAGAGGAGGAGAGGAGGACGAGCAGAGAGGAGGAGGAGAGGAGGAGAGAGCAGAGAGGGAGGAGGAGAGGAGGAGAGCAGAGAGGAGGAGGAGAGAGAGGAGGAGAGTGGAGGAGAGGAGGAGGAGAGGAGGAGGAGGAGGAGAGGAGGAGAGCCGAGGAGAGAGGAGGAGAGGAGAGGAGGAGAGTGGAGGAGAGTGGAGGAGAGAGAAGGGGGAGATCTTCTTCAGGTTTGTTTTTAACTGATGTCATGAGAACAAGATGCTGATTGTCCTGAGACACACACACACACACACAAAATTACATGTAAACAGACCAACACACACATTCAGGTGAAAGTGGTTTGTAGATAATTGTTGTTGTACTAACAGGTTAATTCATCTCACACGCACACACACACACACACACACACACACACACACAGAGGGGATTCAGTATAAAAGCAGCTGCAGTGTGTTTCTGTGTTTCTGTGTTTCTGCTGGACGACGAGTCAACACACCAACCAGGTATGAACTTACACATACAGGTCAGAGGTCAGAGGTCAGAGCTGAGTTCTTTGACTACAGATCTCATGAACTGTCCTTCACTGATGTTGCAGGTCGACTGTTTGTGTTGGTTTCATTCAGAATCTTGTGGGAATATTGACTGTCACTCTCGATCAGCTGACCTGGAGTCAGTGTCATCAGCTCTGCTCTGATTGGTCCAATCTGACGGACTGACAACCACCTGAGTGATGAATGTTTTTGTGGATGTTGCTTGTTGATCTTTATCTGACGATGAAGATGGTTTGTCTTCAGTTTTCTTGTTTGATCCAAACATTTACATAAATGAGGAGGAAAAAACATTGACTGACAGAAGCTAGAACAGTAGGACAGACACATCGACAGTTTCATACTCTGAACAATTAATATTAAAACAAACAGCTAAAACTCTGGCTAATGTTAGCTAGCTTAGCATAAAATTAGCAGGTCTCAGCAGCTGCTGTCTCATATTTGTCTCATGAATCTGGAGATTAAGCGACTTTTAAATGTAGTAAACAGAAACTTAACTTAACAGAAACACTTGATTCCTAGAAGCAGTGAATAATGGAGGTAATTTTCTTAAACTGGTTCAAAGGATCAGAAAGCTGAGAGAAGACATGCTGGCGGTGATGCAGCAGTTTCTCTGAGTGCTTCATGGAGTACTTCATGGAGTACTTCATGGAGTACTTCATGAAGATTATTTGAAACAGAGTACAGATCTGCAGTTTTGAGCTTCTCTGATGATAAAAGCTTTTATCTGTTTCATAGTCGTCCAGCCTGAAACCTTTTTTCTTGTAGTTTTCTGTAGTTGCTGCTGTCGGCCTGTAGAGGGCAGAGTGTCCGTACCTGAGGAGCATCACTTCTTACAGTGTTTTCATTCTTCTCTTATTTTAAAATGCTGATGTTTTTCTGCTCCAGACTTTAAAAAACGAGACGAATATTTTGTCCTGTTGTTTCCTGAGAAAGAAAAACTCTTTTATTGCCCCTGAGGTGGTAAATCTGCCCTGATACTGCAGTACTTCTACTCTGATACATGTACATGACCTGCATCAGTCCCACTGCAGCCGTGCAGGTGAGCGCCACCTGCCTGTGTCTCATAATGATGATGCAGTCAGGTTAAGATCAGTGACATCAGTCTGTCTGCAGCTGTGTTTGTGTGGACAGCCAGGGGGCGGGACTAACCTTGACTGACAGCTTGGTTGCCATGGTGACCTTCAGCCGATCAGGTTTCTATAGAGAGTTGGACCTTTCCTCTGTTCTCTGTCTGTTCTCTGTGTTTCCTCTCGTTCTCTCCTCTTTTCATCCCTTCTTTCTTTTCATTGCCCCCACCCCCCCTCCCCCCCTCTGCCCTCCCTCCTCTCCCCCCTCTGCCCCCTCTGCCCCCCCTCCCCCCCGTTGGTTTCAGTCTTTGCATTATAATTTCTCTCTTTCAGTGCTGCGAGGACGCTGAGGTAAGATCCAACTCTCTTCCTGTTTCACACACACACACACACACACACAGAGTGACATTAAGAACAGGACTGATCAGTTGTTTCTCTGTAGAAACTCCTGCAGTGTTGATGTTCATGTTCACTGACTGGATGAATCTGAAGATGAATCTTGTTCTGGAACCAAACTACATTTAATAACAAAGATTTTGTAAAAGGACAGTTGGTTAGGAATCAGGATCAGGATCAGGATCAGGATCAGGGTCAGGATCACGGTCAGGATCAGGATCAGGATCAGGATCAGGGTCAGGATCACGGTCAGGATCAGGATCAGGATCAGGTTTATTGACATGAGTTTGCACAGTATCTGTACAGCAGCTGTTGTTGTTCGCATTGTTGGAGTGAACTCCTGCGCCAGAGGACACCCTCCATCTGTCCACATGAAGGACAGACAGAAGACAGAACTCAGAATCAGGATTCTAAAGTGAACAGAAGTCTGAGACAGATGAAGACCAGAAGATGGAGCTGTTTCCCTGTTGCTCAGGTGTGTCAGTGTCCACAGGTGTCCTCACTGTGAACGCGTTGCTTTCACACATAAACAGTGTTTTCAGACGGACGCTGTTCAAACCATCATCATCATCATGATTATTTTATTTCATATTACCTGCTCCCAGTCTGTTGATGTTAACCAATAGGGGCACAATGTCGGGTGATGTTGACCAATAGCATCAAAACTAATGAATCTCACCTGTTGGTATGATGTCAGCCTTTACACACGCACACACTTCGCTTTCATTTATGAAGCCCTGCTGATCTCGAGTGTTTCTTCCTCCAGTTTCCTGAACTCACTTGCTGAACATCAGACTATCTGACCTTTGACCCCTGAAGCAGCCATGAGTGATGATCAGAGCTCTCCTGGTCCCGGTGACGCCTTCGCTCTGTCTGCAGTGAGTCTCAACAGGTTCATCATTACCATGTGGGGTGTTCAGGAACCAAAATGAGTGTGGGGGTTTTAGAGAACTTCAATGTGAACTTATGTGGTCCTGCTCTTGAAATCTGTTGTAACCTGCCAGAACTGATCAATTCAAACCTTCATGAAGACAACAAACAGTAAAAGTTAAACAGCATCATGAAGGAACAGAATGTGATGATATCAGTCCGACCACAGCTGGAGAAACTAAATGTTAAGTATAGACACACTGATTATTTGTTTTGTTTTTGTTTTAGATGAATGTATTTAAAGGTATTTGTTCTGTACGAACAGTAAACATTTGTATGTACAGAGATCAGCACAGCACAAACAGTCAGTGCAATCAGTCTTTTTCAGGAACTCATGTGAGCATCAACTCTCTCCTACAGTGACGTTGTTCCTCTCAGACCAATCACAGTGCTTCATTTACAGATGTGATGAATTATCTCCACAAGTTATGAACAAAATCCTACAAACAAACAAGCAGTGTGACTCTCAGGTGTCTTTACCAGACTGATGAAACAGAGCTTTTACTGCCATCTGCTGGTTAACTGCTTCTACTGCTGCTATGTGTTCATCAGTGATGCTGTATGAAGGTGCAGCAAGATTCATCAGTCCTTTTCCCTCCTCCAGTCTCTGTCTCCTCCTCTGCCATGTTGCCAGAGTGATGAAGAAGAGGAGGACCTGAACAAGGCCTTTGATGTTCAGGGTTTTCAGCAGATCCTTTGTCCTGCAGCTCGCAACCCACCGGAAAAACACAGAGTCTACGATGAGCAGGACTTTGAAGGTGAGACACCAAAACTTAGTTTCAGGGGTTCTGAAGGTATTTTTGAAAATCTTTGATCAAGTTCAAGTATTTTGATGATGTTGGTGCTTCCAGGATGTTTCCAGAGGTTCTTGGGATTTGGGGCGTTCTTGAGAAGGGTCACCATGTCTTTGTCTTTGTTGAGTTAAGGTTGCTGTGAAATTTCCTGAAGTTCCAGCTCATGTTCTTTTGGGGTGTTCAAGGAGTCCATTACAGGGTTTTAGGAGAGTTGAAGAAGGTTCCAGGATCTTTGGAAATGTTTCCAGGTTTATTGAGGAGATACCGGGCAACCTTAACCCTTTATAGGGCACTCATTAAAATACTTTGAAATTCAAAAATTCAACCTTAGAGTGTTATTGGAGGACATAACAAAACTTTATTTCTGTTTTGTTTTTGTTTTTTGTTTTTGTTTTTACAATTTTTCAATATGTAAAGTGTGTGGAAATTACCAAAAATAGTCACTTGCCCAATAAAGGGTTAATGGTGGTTCTTGCTTAATCAAGCTTGGAGACAGAACTTGAGAAATTGGAGCCTCCAGGTTTCAAAAAGAAGATGTTTGACAAGGTTCTAGTTGTCCTGTAGGAACTTAATTCTATCCTTGGGAAAAAAACAGATCCTGGGAATGAGCCTTCATGCCGGTCAAGTGGTCCAAGTGGTTTTAGAGGAACTTTCATGGATTTTTAAGGAGCGCCCTTCTTGTATGAAGATGTTCTGGTGGTCTTTAAGGAAGTTCCAGGGTTTTTTGTTGAGGTCAAAGGGCCTTTCCAGGAGATCAAGGTGGAACAAATCATGGGGTCTTTGAAAATGTACCAGGGGTTCTTGGAGGACTTAGAGTTTTCTCCTCATTATTATTACTTTAAAGCTCTTATCATTGAATTCCACTCATATTGTAACGTATATCTTTATTTCCTGCTGTAGATCACCGTCACTTTTCTCCCCACGTCCATCATCCTCTGTCCAAGCCGCCTGCTGACAGCAGGAAGAAGAGGATCAACGAGGGGAGAAAGGAGGGGAGACGAGGCTCTGCCCCTAACACTGCAGCCACCATAGAAGAAGACCAGGAGGAAGAGGAGGGTGAGGAAGAGTTCTACAGTCAAATCAATGAAGACGAGGGACAAACAACCACGACAGCAAGGTGAGTAACGTACCTGACACTGTACTTGTGGTAACACAAATTCTGTCTGGACATAAGGAATTTGTCTCTTCCACAAAAACACAGGTTTCTTTGTTTTAGTCCACTTGACTTCTCTCCTTCATAGTGACCCATTCACCATCTTGACCAATCACAACGGCCTCTCACCTGGTTGCATCACAACAAGCATTGCTGCCGAAGAGGCTGACGAGGCTGAAACGCTGATGTCTGTCGACCTGGACGGCATCAAGAGTCAGTAAACCTGCTTCCAGCTACACACTTTATATATAACTTTACATTTACCGTCATTCTTTTTATGTAGCATTATGTATTTTATTTTATGACCTGGAAATAATCAGAAAGTTTGAGGACTGAAGGTTTGAAGAGATTATGAAATGTAAAATGACAAAGAAATACTTCAGCAATTAAAGTTAAATAAATTTGTGTCATTGACCAACTTTAACTCCTTTTGTACAAAAGCTCAGATTTCCTTGTATCTCTTCCACTGAAGTTTGTGTTCAGATGAGACTCAGCTGGATTTGATCAACTCATCAGATGCTTGTTCACGTAACTCAACCTGATTTGCTTCCTCAGACTTCAGGTGCCAGTGTTCAGTGGGGCTGAGTTCAGGTGACTGTAGAGGAAAGTCCAGGACAGTCAGGACTCCTTGGTCTTCTCTAGTCTCCAAGTGGTTCTTGCAGAGCTTTGAGGTCTTTATCCTGCTGCAGAATGAATCCTTCAAACCAGAGGGTGAAGCATGTCTCTGAAGGATGGAGGCTTCCTCTCTTTAGTCAGGGTGGAGGCAGTTTGGTGCAGGTGTGACCTGAATATTCCTCCACCAGATTCACTGTGGGTTTGATCCACTGTGGTTTCATTCTCTCTCCTGTTTGTCTCCTTACATTCATCCTTCTGTTACTGACATCAATCTCAGACTTGATCCATCAGTAAAAAGGTTCTTTTCCAGTTGCCCACTGTGAAGTGCTCCTCATCATCCTCTGAGACGACACAGCCTTGTTTTGAGTTTTACTGATTGGAGTCTTGTGCTCTTTATTTAGTAAATTCTGAATCTGTGATGACGGTGATTTTCTGTCTCTCAGCCTGATGTGTTGAGCTTCTGCTGGTTTGGTCACTTTTGTTCTGTCTGATCCTGCTTTGGATACAACTGATCCAGTTCCCATGTCTTTCATGAACTGGCTCTTCAAACGTTTACATTTAATTCCACCTGTAAATGTACATTTAACTTTTTACACAGTTACATAACTTTAACCTTTAAATACAGACATTGATTTCAACACTTTTACTTTAACTGAAATTGTAATAGCTTTGTTGATCCTCTGACTTTTCATCTAGCGCCATCATCTGGCAGAACCAAGTGTTTACTGCTAGTGAGTGTTCACTGCTAATTAGTTAATGTTAGCATGCTAACTTGCTAAACTAAGCTGGTGAATATGCTAAACATCAGCATGTTAGCATTGTTGTTGTGAGGATGTTAGCATGCTAATATTAGCATTTAGCTCAAAGCACAGCCTCACAGAGCTGCTCGTGTGTGTGTGTGTGTGTGTGTGTGTGTGTGTGTGTGTGTGTGTGTGTGTGGGGGGGACTGGCATCTCTCCCAGCATGCACTGGGTGAAATTCACACAGCAATAAACTTTGTGTCACTTTGACTGTGATGTGTTTTGAGGACAAACTAAAGAATTTTTTCAAACAAGAAAGAGCTTTCTGTCACTTCTTGATCTTCATCATGTGACCTGAAGCTGCTGCTGACCTGAACACAATGCTGCCGTCCTACACGGCGAGCCCACAGCCTCTGTCTATTGTCACTGTGAGTGTGTGTGTGGATCTGGCTCTGGCTCCAGGTCTGATTCTGGTTCTGGCCCTGGCTCTGGCTCTGGTTCTGGTTCAGGTTGTGGACTCTCAGATGAAGTCAGTCTCTGGTTTTGTGTTTGTTGTTGGATGGACTGAAGGCTGGTCTCAGTGAGTACTCACCTGTTTCTACTCATTCACTTCCAGTAAAACCTGCTGTGTTTGTTCAATCTGCACTGGAACCTGATGAAAACACAGCTGAGCTGCAGCCACTTGTATGAAATTGCAGTAAACTGTTTTACACTTTTTAAAAAGCTTGAACAATGTCTTGTTGAACTAAAATCAGGACTTGAGACTTGAAAGTGAAAAGCTGATCAACTCTGACCTGATAAAACCATAAAGCAGCTTTTAAAAATATATCTCTTCTTTGTTTTTTGAATATATAAAAACAAATACTGAAGGAAAACGTATTCAGAGACAAACGGAAGACACAGAGATCAGGACAGTGAAACAGCTTCGTGTCTTTGGATCATGTGTATGTGAGGAAGTTGATCTTTGTGCTGTTTTTAATGATGAAGACAGAAATAAGTAAATAACTGGTGTCAGATTGTGTGTGAGGAGAGTTTCTGTTCACTTTAAAGCAGGAAAATAGGATGGAAGAAGAGGGAATGTCTATCAGCAGTTCCCTTTACTTACATTGACTCATATATAAATACGTTTAAACAGAATTTATTTCAAACTATAAAAAATGTAGATGTATGAACATGTATAGAATTAAACAATCGGGTTGAACAGTTTGACTCGTGCTTGTTTGAGTTATGTCAAACCCCTGATGTCCTCCTCTCACTGTGTTATACAAAACACTTCAGTTAACTCAATTTAACTGAAAAACACATGAGCAGAAAGACAGACAGAGTAAAGTGTAATGATTAGTCATCTTCACACACAAGTTAAATAATAAAACAAATACAAACCGGCCATACGCTGCCTCAACATCATCCTACTAAAGATAAACAGGATCATCACATCATTCAATTCACATTTACAGACAGATAATAAAACAAGTTGAACATCTTTTTACTTTGATTCACTGCAGTGTTTTCCACTGAGTTCATGAAACTTCATTCAACACCAGTTATTTTTCGCCAGATCACACTGACAGCAGGTAGAGGGCGCCAGTCAGCTGACTCTCACTGCTGTAATGTGATTGGCTGTTTGTTGACTATTTCCTGGAAAACAAGAAATAATGAGAAATGATGTGTTGCAGAGAAAATCAAATTGTTACAGAAACCTGAAACTCTGCTCACCTGTGAACACACCTGTATGTGTGTGTGTGTGTTTGAGCTGATTGGATAATTCACGTTTCGTCTTACTGATTCTTCACTGAAGTTCAATCGAGCCTGAAACCCTGTTAAAGTGCAGAAAGTTCCCATGAGACCACAGAGTGTGTTTCTGTGTGTGTGAGGCGGGAGAGACAGAAGAGAGTAAGGAGGATAGACTACAGGAAGAATGAAGATAAGAACGACAAAGCAAATTAAAGAAAGAGGAAAGGAGAACCAGGTTTTAGATTTAGCACAAATGTGCATGATAATCAAACCCTGGCGTTGACAATAACTCACGGCACCTTCAAGACAAGACAACGCTGACAAAGTCACAGACGTAATTAAATCCTACCCTGAGGTTGATAGAGTCGTTAGACATGTTGGTACAAATGACTCAAAAACAGTACAAACTGTTGAGACAAGACTTCGACACCTGGCTCTCGTGTGCAGGTGGCACCAACAGTGTGCACTTAATCTATAGTTTTATCTTTTCTTTGGTGCAGATGGTCCCATTTGAACAAAGCAGCTGTGCAGGTGTTTCTGCCAACCAAGCATATAGCATCTAACATCCCTATGAACCCATGTCCACATGTCCACCTGCCCAGCACCTCATCCCAACATGCCAAACCATCAGTCCAGTGCTGACAAATCCGTCAGAAATTGATGTTCCCCCTTTCTTTGTCTCTACCACAGCAGTTCCACACCACCACCCTGGTACTTCTGCTTCCAGGTTCAGACCATCTAATGACATTTTCAACATCCTCGTCTGGATCAGCAACAGGCAGTCACAGGAAAATACTGTGGCCCACAAATATTTTAATCTTAATATCAAGCATTTAAGAGTTAAGTTATCCAAGACATGATTGCTGAAGACGATCTACATTTGAATTTTTTACTGAGACCTTGTTGTCACCCGCTAACTCTGCCAGTCCTACCAAAGCTTCCCCTCTGACTTCAGTTTCATTCATTCACTCCAAGGCAAAGTAAGCAAATGCAACTAAAACCTTTACTCACCTTTACGTAGACCTCTTCTCTCTTAGTAATTACTGCTCCATTTCAAATGTACCTTTCATTAGCATGGTTTTACCTTTCTGAGAATGGGGTTCTTGAAAATTTTTGATCTAACTCCAGAGGGAACCATAGAACACAGACAGCTCTCGTCAAAGTGTTAAATAATCTCAGATTAAATGCTGCATTCTCTTCGACCTTGATGCTGCCTTCAACACGACGGATGGCAATCTTTTACTAGGCTGTCAAGACAAACTGGTTGGTCAAAGTGGTTTCAATCATATATTACTGAAAGGAAATTTCATGTCAGAATCGGGGAACAAATATCGGAAATAGCAGACATCGACTATGATGTGACCCACAGCAGTGTCCTAGGACCTTTGCTGTTCTGAGTCTACATGCCGCCACTGGGTTTCATAATCCCACAGCTATGCTGACAACACACAACTGTATGTGTCCATGAGGCCAGCTGGCCATTCATGAGTGGATGAGCAAGAACTTCCTAAAGCTAAATGAAGATACCACTGAGATCCTCCGTATTGGCCCCAAAAATAAGAGGGACCCTATTCTTGATAAACTGGGACATCTGGCCTTGCAGACACAACCAAAGTAAGAAACCTTGGTGTCATTTTAGATTCTGACCTTAATTTCACAACTCATTTTAATTCGTAATTCGTCACAGAACACTCGACCCTTAAATATTAGAGTTAACCTCCGACCGCCAGCTGTCCATTTTAGTCTTTCTACAGAAGGCGTTTTACTGTTATTTTATAAATAGTAACACTAATTATAAACTTGTGTTTTTGGTGGGTTTTGTTTTTGCTGCTGAATTGTAAAGCACTTTGAGCTGTATTCTGTGTATGAAGATGCTATTTAAATACAGCTCATTCATTCATTCATTTAACCTCTGACCTCTGTGCTCTGACCCCCCAAAATCATGCCCCCCCCCCAGGTCACCGATTGGACGACATCCCAGCGGTTCGACGTCACCTGGTGAGGCGGAGCTCCAGAGGGCCAATCGTCTACGTCACGAAAGATCAGATCAGCGGTCGGACACCATCACACCTCCAACACTTCCAACCAGACCGAACACCTCATGAGGTCAGAGGGCAGGGTTTCACTTTCATGACTGCGTGATCACACTTCAGTTAACTACATTCTATATTTAATGTGTTCTCATGTTCAATGCTGATTCAGCATTCACACTAATGTTCTTCTAAACTTTATATTCTGACTTATTTTTCTCTCTTTGTACGTGGACTTGGACAATTATGCTTCTTTTTCAGCTTTTTACTGTATTATTTTAAACATTAAGTGGTTTTCAATAATTTGTTAAAATAGAAGTGAAATACCAAAGTAGAAGATGCATTTTTTACAGTGCAGATTACAGATTCCTTGGATTAAACTAGTTTGACTGATAGAGACCACACCTGTTTGCATCTATACAATTTTTCTGCCATTTTGAATTTTGGTGATGAGCTATATTTAGATGGTTCCGAACCAAATGTGTGAGTTTGTTTTTGGATTTCATTTATAAAATTTTAAAGGTGTGGCCTGATGCACTTAAAAGACCATAACTCTTCAATGCTACATTTGACTGAAACCAAATTTGGGAAAGTTGTACATACGGAAACATTGCAAAAGAATGTAAGATTCCTATCAATTCCACCCCAAGGGGGCGCTACAGTAACAATGGAACATGGTATTTCTACAATTCTGTTATCTTCTGGAAAATGAAACTTGGTGCACAAGTTTTCTGTGACCATGAGCCGGACATATTGAAGCATCAGCACCAGCAGCCCCACCATGTGGCCCTTAATAAACTATCGCTTTAACTCATGATTCAATCACTTTCAGGCATAAATCACCAACACAGCTGGGAAATGTGATAGCCATTGACCTCTAAGTGGTGCTACGGGACAAATCAACTTTAACTATGTTTTATTTGACTATGCAAGCAAAACTCTTATCAGCACAGAATATGAGACAAATTTACCATTCACATAATTTTGATTATCATACACATCAACCAGCAGAAGCAGCAACCACATGCATTTTCTTCAGCAAATACAAACATTCAAGTTTAATAATTATAAGTCACAGTAAACATGAATACAGATGTCATTAAACCAGCCTTATTGTTTACTTCATGTTTCAATGGTAACTGCTCAGAGGTCCAGTGACGACGACTTAAAACAGTAGATTATCATTCGTCGTTCTGAGTGTTTATAATGAAGAAGAGGAGCGAGGTCAGGAGTTTCCTCCTGCTACGTTTCTCTGTACTGGACACACAGAGTTGAAATCTCCGTCTGAGACATTTCTGACAGAGAACAGAAGGATTTATAGAAATGTTGGAGTTTTTAACTCATTTAATGAGTTCTTTTTCTTGCTGTTCTGATGTTGTTTAAAGTTGATAAATGATTTAGATTTTGAGAGAGTCCAGGTGAACAGGTTCAGGTCTGGTGTGACCAGGAGGAGACGTCTGCATGATGGAATTCTTTACTGTAAGACGACAACAACACAATAGAAATGACCAAAATGATGCTGACAAGAGGGACGAAAGACGAGCCGGGAGTCTGAGCACGTTAATCCAGGTGGTATTGTAAACGGGTGACAATCTGGACTCTGAGAGTAATTAGAGAGAGTCAGACAGGTACAGTCAGACAGGTGGAGGGAGGTAAACTCAGGGGCCAGTCTATCTCCTGGCTCAGTTTGTTTTGGTCTTCAGGATGGTCGGTTTGGACCTGAAGAGTCGACAAAGCAAGGTACCGAGTTTAGTTTGTCTGCTTCAGTCTGCCTTCATTTAGTTTGGTCATTTTTACCACGTTTATCCTGGTTTGTCCTCTAAACCATATCACTTGTTTGTTTACTGATTTATGACATGATTTAGCCTGAATTCTTCGGTTTGCTTGGTTTGGTCTCGTTTATTTGGTCCAGGTTAGCCTGGTTCAACTCATTTGTGATTTAGGCTGATTTCATTGATTCTGTTTGGTTAATCTAGGGACGTGAAGATTCATTGTAGATCTTGGAAACAGTCAACAACAAAAAATCTCACTAACTTGGTTTTTCATGCACTTGATCAGCGGATATTTTCTGTCGTCGTCCTTCCATCACCTGATGAAAGATGTGACTCAAAGCTTGTGATGAGCTGCTCTCCATAGGTTTAAAGGTTCGAGGGTTGAGACCAGGTTTAAAGTTGACGTCCACAGGTCAAATGTACCCAACTTACCTAAAACCAAATCTTAACCACAAACATTAGTGGTTGACCTTGTGGGGATCTGCCTTTGGCCCCAATAAGAGTTGGGGTCCCCATTATGTGACATATTAATGTTTGTTTGCTGTGTTTGTGAGAACACTGTAGTAAAGTACATTCATCCTGTGGAATATTGAATATAAACATAGGTCTGTGTAAACTTGTATTAGACTTTTGGGGGGACGTGTTTCTGTTCACACGGTCACAATATGGGGACAGAAAACATTTGAGAGTTTAGGTTGTATTCGGCTGGCGTGGTCAAGGTAACAGTTGAGGTGGCATTACAGGCAAACAAATGTGTGTGTTTGTAGTCACTTTGTGGGGACATAAATCTGTTAGTGCATTGACATTATTGGGACGTCTCCCATTGAAGATGAAAAGAAGCTCCCCACAAGGTGAACTATTGCGTTTTATCATTGACACTTTGTTTCCGATGGCTTAAAAGAGAGGCAGCGTACACGTGGTCAGGGTTGGGAATAGAAATGTAGCAGTGACAGTAAAGGTTTGAGCTCAGAGAATGAATGTAAGTCAATGTGATGGACTTGTAAGTGACGAAGACGAGCTCTTCTGTGTGTCCAGGTGTTTGTGGAACTGAACGAGCTGGTGATCGACAGGAACCAGGAGCTACAGTGGAGGGAGACAGCTCGATGGATCAAGTTTGAGGAGGAGGTGGAGGAGGACACGGAGCGCTGGGGACGACCTCACATCCCCTCCCTGACCTTCCGCTCCCTGCTGGAGCTCCGAAAAACCATCTCCCACGGTCAGGAGGCTCTGTGCTGCCACCTTCTGGAATAAAGAGACTGCACATCTTAAAACCCCCTTAGAGAGCATTTTAATCTAAATCAATGTGTTTGGTAGCCAGAGATCCTTAAGTTGTCTGTTAATTAGAAAAACTAAAGCCATTAAAAACACCTTAATTTGAAAAGTCCTTAATGAACAAATGAAGCAGAGTTTTTAAGGGCTTCATGATTTTCCTCTCAATATCCACATGAATGTGAAATTTTTGTCAAATCCATCAAATTATGGATTAACAAATGGATAAATGCTGTGTTTTCAGGGGCCGTGCTCCTGGATTTGAAGCAGAGGACTCTGCCAGGGATCGCCCAGCAGGTGGTGGAGCAGATGGTGATCTCAGATCAGATCAAAGCTGAAGACCGAGCCAACGTCCTCAGAGCCCTGCTGCTCAGACACAGGTTCATGTCCAAAATACATCTATCAGTCCACTTCAGTGTCTATACACCCCCCTTCATCAATTCATCAATCTGTCCATCCATCATTCACCAGTGTAACCATATATCCAACTTCCTGAGAGCTCTGCTGCTCCAACACGAGTTCATGTCCAAACTACATCCATCCGTCCATCCATCCGTCCATCCATCAACTCTTGCTCAGAAAAGCAACAGAAACATTTTTTCCATAAATAATAGATACATCCTGTATATTTTGCTTGTTTCATCAGTCACCCCAGTGATGAGAGAGATCACAGCTTATTCAACAAGAACATCTCAGCTGCCAACATGGCCGCCCTGATGGACAGACACAATGGCCAATCAGAGCCCTCCATCAATCTGACAAATCACAGAGAGGTTGATGGAGAGAAAAACCAGGTAAAAAGTCAGCTGTTTAAACCACGAGTCTAATTTCTGTATATTTGTTGTCACTTGTTGAAGACTCAAAGTTTGACCTTAACAATTTAAAGCAGAAGTAATAACACCTGTTTTTGAGGGTTGTGTATTTTTAATAAATTATCTTCAAGGTTTTAAGGAGTAACTGACCAAATAACATGCCATCCCTTAATTTATACCTTAAAAGGCCTTAAATTTTCAAATAAGGTAAAAATCCAATCCATCAATGTTTCCATTTTTTTTTTTCCAATTAATTTTTCCCAATTCTGGTAAACCTGTCCTAGTGAGTCCTAGCATAAACCAGAATCTTTGAACCTTAATAGCACCCTAAACTTATCATTCATGGATGTTTCAAATATTTCATGTCCATGTGGGAATTTAGGGGAAAAAAATGAATTTGTTAATTAAGGACTTTTCAAATTAAGATGATGCACCTCAATGTCAAATGGGAGAAATGAGACAAATGGCTTGGTAGCGGTTTATGAGAAGCCATGCTAGTGTAAGACAGAACTATCAGTGTGTTTGGATATACTGGCTTTATTTTTCACTTCCATTCTCTAATATGCATACATGTGTGTGTATGTGTGTTCAGAAAGAAGCCCCGCCCCTCTGTCACTCCAGATCCAAACATGAAGTGAAGCTGATGGAGAAGATCCCAGAGAGAGCTGAGGCCACCGTCGTCCTCGTGGGTATGCATCACATATGTATCACAACCTTCAATCATGTGTCAATCTGTGTCAGTTGAGATCATCCCTCTGCTGTTTCTCCAGGCAGTGTGGGCTTCCTGGACCAGCCCTCCATGGCGTTTGTGCGGCTGCAGGAGGCGGTCCTGCTGGAGTCCGTCCTGGAGGTTCCTGTTCCTGTGAGATTCCTCTTCCTCCTGCTGGGCCCGCCTACCGCCAACATTGACTACCACCAGATTGGACGCTCCATCTCCACACTCATGTCAGACGAAGTGAGTCCCAACAGAGTTAATACTGTCTGACACTTTTTTTGGTATGATCAACAGATAGCATCAAATAATGAATTAGTATCCTGAAGCTGCTGCGCTGCCTTGAACCAAAAGAATTTGGTAAATATTGAATGAATTCTGGCTTTATCTGCTCCTTCAGCACTTCCATGAGGCGGCATATCAGGCCGATGACCGCCAGGACCTGCTGACTGCCATCAACCGTTTTTTGGACTGTAGCGTTGTCCTCCCTCCCTCGGAGGTCAGCGGTGATGAGCTGCTCCACTCAGTCGCTCGCTTCCAACGAGAAATGCTACGAAAGAGGGAGGAGGAGCAGAGTGGCAAACTGCAGGAGAAACAGACCAGCATTCAACAGGATGAAGGTTGGTTAACTTGAGAAGACCTTTTTAAAATGGTGCTCTTCTTATGCCAATGATGTTTTGGGGCATTTTAGCCTTTATTACATAACATACAGGAAATGAGAGGAGAGAGACAGGAGATGAGATGCAACAAAGGTCCCCACCTGACCCATGATCAGTATCTTAAACCCCTTTGTCACCAAGGAACTTTGACGGCATTTTAGTGTACAAAAAGTTTGCATCTTTACACAGTAAGAAATTTCTACACTGAGCTGTATACGGTTAAACTTTGCCTAGTAGGAATTTCCAACTGTCTGAGTTCTCTGGAACACAAGTTCACACAAGTCAACAAGTTCCCTTTTTGCTCTCCAAAAATGACTCAAAATTCTTACTACTTTGAAAATGCACCACGTCAAGCTCTGTGGGAGCCCCAGTTTTTCCCGCTCACGCCCTCTTTCATTACATTCAAATCAGAGAGCTAAGAATCTGTTTTCCTCTAAGAAAATAAGAATTGTTAAAAATCCTCAGGGTAGTTGTGATGTCTGCTCAGTGAGCAGACAGCAATAGAGCTCAGTTTTTTATCTTGCAGATTCCCTTGTTCCCTCCAAACCGGGAGATGAGCCCCTGAGGCGTTCAGGACGTCTTTATGGAGGTCTGATCAAAGACGTGACTCACCGCTACCCTCAGTACCTCAGTGACCTTCGAGATGCCCTGAACCCTCAGTGCATGGCTGCCATTATCTTCATCTACTTTGCTGCACTGTCGCCTGCCATCACCTTTGGTGGACTTCTGGGTGAGTCTGGACTTCAGAAACACGGTGACTACTGATGAGGTTTGGTTGAACAATTTTCAAATGTTCACACAAGTTGATTAAAAACAAATCTTAAACTGTGAAGGTTCTATAGCTATGCTGATGAGCAGTCTCTCAAAGCAAACTGCAGACTTCAAAGGTTAGTTCGAGAAAACAAAAGCAAACTTAAAACTGTGACTTTAAAGTATAGCCTCAAACACAATTGTCTGATGGAATCAAGCAAGATTGAAAACCTAATATTCCTTTGCTCTGATACAGGTGAGAAAACAGAGGGTCTGATCGGTGTGTCAGAGCTGATAGTTGCCACAGCAATGCAGGGCATCGTGTTCAGTGTGCTGGGTGCTCAGCCGCTGCTGGTCATCGGCTTCTCTGGACCGCTGCTGGTGTTTGAAGAGGCCTTCTACACTGTGAGCTCACCTGACAGAAAATCTACACACCTGTATGAAAATATTCTATGTGACAAACCCAGCAGAAACATGTCTGTCTAGAAACAGTGTCCCCGTCAGTCCACAGAACACACTAGAAACTTTTCTTTTCCATTTTTCTGTTTATTCTGTAAATTCTATTTAACAGCGCCATGTCTATAACTATGGTAGCTCTGCCTCCTCATCTGAAACTTTGTGACACATCAATTGTGTACCCCAGGGTTCTGTCCTGGGTCCTCATTTGTTTTCCGTTTATATGCTTCTCTTTTATCAGGTAATAAGTATTTGAAGGTTCACTCAAAGTCAGGACCAACATCCTGATAAAAAAAATTCTCAACACAAGGTCCAATACTCTGTGTTTACAAAGGTTTCAACCACATCTTGTGGCCTTCCTTGTTATCACGTGACCCTAGAGTGGAACTTCGGTCCTGTAGGAACACATTGTCGTATATGGGGTGGAGACAGTAACTCCTGTCTCTGTTTAAAGATGGTCTCTGGTATTGGATGTGAATATCCTCCTAAAGTCAGGGGGATAAGTTGGAAAGTTGGATTACTTAATTAATGCATCCCTAGTCAAAAGCTTTGGAAACACATAGTAAGTGGACCTTATTTTGAGAATTTCTTTTTTAAAAAGATAATTAGTTTTAAAAGTATATCTTTCAAATTGCAATGCAGATTTATTATTATGCTTCTTATCTGACCCTCAAAACTTCACAAAATTGTCTGCAAAGACTCCAAAGTTTAATAGTAATTTCCAAAGTTCTTATTTCTGCCTAACATGACACAAACGTATCTGTTTGTTAAAGCTACCTTCTAAAATCTGTCACAAAAGTGTCACTATCAACCAGGCACTGACTCTTGAACAGCATATTAAGTCTTTGATTTGTTCCTGTTTTTGAGGATCTTTGCCTCAGGCTCACTCAGGCTCATTGTGTCTCAAGGTCATTGATGCTCTTATTTTATCTGCCTCAACTAATGTAACTCCCTCTTCACTTGTCAGAGTAAAATATCCCTGGATCACGTTGTACAAGTGATCCAGAATGTTACTGCGAAGGAAAATATGTTGTTAGCTAACTTGTTAACTGTCCCCTGAAACCCACCTGGAGTGTGTTTATGTGTAGTTTTGTAAAGACAATGGGATCGAGTATCTGACGGGCCGGGTGTGGATCGGTTTCTGGCTGGTGCTCATCGTTCTCCTCACTGTGGCCTTCGAGGGAAGCATCCTGGTTCGCTTTGTCTCCCGTTTCACTCAGGAGATCTTCTCCTTCCTCATCTCCCTCATTTTCATCTATGAGACCTTCGCCAAACTGGTCAAGGTGAGGTCAGAGGACACAAGTCAATGACGAGCAAGGCCGGGGGTCGCAGTCTTAGGATAATTTATGGATTGATTCATAAAAAGATTGCCCAAGATTGTTTTGAGAAACGTAATTTTATCTTAAGCATTTGTGATGTCTTTATAAATAACAAGTTGATCTTGTGTTTTTGCTTGAATCAAGCCTCAAAGGATATTAATAGAGGAACCGTATGACTCTTTGGTACAAAGTGTCTTTCCACTGTACTTTACAAACCAGGATGTTTCAGATACCGTATACGTCATTAAAAAGTCAAAGTCAAGTAACTTTTATGTTGTTTTTCAGGAGAGTGAAATAAGTGTTGGGCAGACAACAAAGAGGCGGTGCCTTGTGCTACCCAATAATAACACAGAGCCACATTACATTTTTCCTTCTTTGTGTTGGTCTTTTCCAGATCTTTCAGGAGCATCCGCTCCAAAACTGTTATCATGGAAACAACACAGTATCTCCATCTCTATGCAACTACACTGCAGCCACAGTGAACCCTGGGAAGGTTGTTGGAGAACCAAATACAGCCCTGCTGTCATTGGTGCTCATGGCGGGAACATATTTCATTGCTTTCTACCTGCGCAAGTTCAAGAACAGCTCCTTCTTCCCTGGCAGGGTCAGTATGTAACAGTACAGGCACATACAGGTCTGAGTATCTACAGGTACAGGTATAGATACAGACACATACACAAACAGGAACACATTGAGATACAAGTACACGGGTATGTACAGATAGTACATTTAACACATTCACAGGTACAGACACAGATACTGCACAGATACACAAGTACTATATGTATGAGTAGAGGGACATACATGTAGTTGCGGGTACAAGTACGCAGGATGTAAAACTGGTAGTTTTAAATACATCCCAAATCTGCAGTTTTAAACCAACTGTCCAATCAATAAACTGGTGTTCTGTACGTTTCAGCTCCGTAGGATCATTGGAGACTTTGGGGTCCCCATTGCTATTCTGATCATGGTGCTGGTGGACTACAGTGTGGAGGACACCTACACCCAGGTCAGACCAGAGCAGGTTTTGCCAGTCATAAAGTGAAACCTGTGTTGACGCAAAACACTGTGACAAAATCAGACATTTAAATTCCCGTCTTCCTATTGGCTGACAGAAACTGAACGTGCCCAGTGGATTCTCAGTGTCCAGTCCAGAAAAGCGGGGTTGGCTAATTTCTCCTCTGGGGTCGGACGGGCAGTTTCCTGTTTGGATGATGGCTGCCAGTATCCTGCCAGCCATCCTTGTCTTCATCCTCATCTTCATGGAGTCCCAGATCACAGCGTACAACATTTTCTTGTCTTTGTATTTGTTCTATGTTTTTTGTTTTCTTTTTGGGGGGACGGATCTAAAATAAACAAGTATTAATATAATTTTTCATGCATCTGTCAGGCTGATTGTCAGTAAGAAGGAGAGAATGCTGGTGAAGGGAACTGGTTTTCACCTGGATCTCCTCATCATCGTGGTAGTGGGTGGAGTCTCAGCGCTGTTTGGTTTGCCCTGGTTATCAGCCGCCACAGTTCGATCCGTCACCCACACCAACGCCCTCACTGTCATGAGCAAAGCTGTGGCCCCTGGAGACAAGCCCCGCATCCAGGAAGTCAAGGAGCAGAGGGTGACAGGCTTCCTTGTGGCTGTTTTAGTCGGTATGAGTGTTACTGAAGATAAATACTACAACCTTCACTGCTACTTTTACTATTGTTGCTACTTGTTGTGATCTGGCCCCTCTCAGGTCTGTCCATTGTGATTGGGGAGGTTCTGCGTCAGATCCCTCTGGCCGTGCTGTTTGGGATCTTCCTCTACATGGGTGTGATGTCGCTGAATGGGATCCAGCTCACAGACCGACTCATCCTTCTACTGATGCCCTCAAAGTACCACCCCGACCACAACTATGTCCGCAAGGTCAGCCCCGCCTCCTGGCCAGGAACAAATACTTAAATCACTACCAGAGATGTTGAGTTAAGTCATGACTTGGACTTCAGTAGTCAGAGTCGAGTAGAGTATTCTTGAAACAGACTGACAAATCGACTTTGGCTTCAGCAACAATGACTCCTGACTTCACTTGGACTTTTGGACACTTTTGACTCAGAGTAATTTGATGATCTTGCCAAGCAGAAATATAAAAAATTATGAATGAAAACAATTTTTATGATTTGATTTGGACTTGTTGGTCTTTACTTGAGTCTTAACCCTGGGACTTACTTGTCTTGACTTTGGACTTTACTCATCAGTTGTTGGTGTTGACTTGATTTGGGACTTGTTGTCTCTGACTTTGGGCCTTGTTAGTCTCTACTTGGGTCTTAACCCAGTACTTGTTCATATTCACTTGACTTTGAACTTGATCTTGACATGGATATAGGACTTGTTGGTCTTTACTTGGGTCTTAACCCTGGCACTTACCTGCCTTACTTTACTTTTGAAAGGAACATCAAGCACATGCAGATACGGTACATGGATTGAGCATCAACCTATCTGTTTCCGTCTCACCTGTCTCTCTGTCTCTCTGTTCTCTCGCAGGTGCGGACATTTAGGATGCACCTGTTCACTCTTGTCCAGCTGACCTGTCTGTCCCTCCTGTGGGTCGTCATGGCAACTGCAGCAGCACTGGCGTTTCCCTTCATGCTGCTGCTGACAATCCCAGTGAGGATGCTGCTGCTGCCCCGCCTCTTCACCTGGAGAGAACTGCAGAGTGTGAGTCACACCTCATTCACACTGATGTCATCCTGACATCATCATTAGCACAGGCTAACACTGTTAACAAAACCCAGTTTTACCTGTTACCTGGTAACTGTAATAATATATATGTGGGGGTGGGACAACAGCTGCTGGAAGAGCTGAACATTTAAAGTATATATTGTGACAGCAGGAGGCTTTAATTGTGTCACATCACTAAATAAACACAACTATGTGACGTTATGCCAGCTGTTTGGAGCTAGTGGGTGTAGTGCTACCAATGGACAGCGGGAAGTGTATATCAAACATGATGGCAGCTGCTCATGCTAGCCAATATTATGCTAGATAGACAGTATCATATACTACCTTATGCCAACTGTTTGTAGTTTTCTAGTGGGTGCATACAACAAGCATATCATATATCTAGTTGTTACTTGATAGAATGCTAGTTATGGACTGCAACATGAGGCTACCTGTTTGTCGTTAGCTGGTGTTTGGCGAGTCTTATTAATAGAGACAGTCAGCTCAACATCAGATATGCTAGGTGTTTATGGCCCCCGTAACATTAGCTAGCTACAAATTATTCTAGCTATCAACATCTATTTACATTTATTATGTACTACACAGTGATGGAAATATAAGTAAGTACATTTGTGTATTATAATTTAGCACAGTACTTGTAAGGTACTTGTACTTGAATTCCAGTATTTCTGTTTTCTGCTTTGTTACATTTATACTTCAAAAAGAGATATTAGAGTTTTTACTCCACCACATTTATCGACAGCTGGAGTTACTGGTTACTTGCAAATTAAGATTTTACACATGAAATATATGATAAATTTATGAATTATGTATTCTTTTATGAATTGAGTTCTACAATAAAATCCACAACACTTAGATAGACAGATAAAGTGATTAAAAAAAACTTCAACTCAAACAACTACAACATGAATGCATCGGAATAATCCAACAACATTATTTAACAGTTTGAGAAAATATTCCACATAAATGAATACTTTCACTTTAATGTACATTTTGTTTTGTACTTGTAAAGACATTTACTTGTTATGGAGTATTTCGTCTTTGTGGAATTGCTACTTTTACTTAAGAAAAATATCTTAATACTGTAAATAAAAATTTAAAACTGCAGCCAGTCGGTGTTATGCTAGCTACACAGAGCTTTCATATCTAACACTATGCTTTTGCCAGCTGCAAAAAGAGATAACATGGCATCAGATATTTTAAATATACCACATATAGCCTACGATGCACAACACATGATAAATATGAACATTAGCAGCAGCTGGAACAACAGTGGATGTTTACATATATTTCCAGGATGTGGAGGACTCAAATCATTTCTGCTTTATTGACACCATATTGTTGACCTGTGGTCCTGCAGCTGGATGCTGATGATGCAGAGCCTCACCTGGAGGAGAAGGAGGGGCAGGACGAGTACTCGCAGCTGCAGATGCCCGTGTGACCCGGCAGCAGCCTCATGATTGGCTGATCCACCATCTTCTTTAGCCTATCTGACATGTATCCTGTAGCAGCACTGGGCAGGTGGACTGTACACGCTTCTGAAATCATTTTTTCTATAAATTTGATTTGTATTTTCTGTTTTGGGGAGTAGGTTTGTTTCTGTGTGACTCTGATGAAACACCTGAACCTGAACTCTGATGTTTTCTTGTTACTTACTGGTCGTTCTGTCATTCTTTCTGACACATTATGTTTTGAAGATTACACTAATTGAAGAATGTCGCTTCTGTGTTGGAACTTTGTGTTTCTCTGGCTATCATTAAATGCAAAGTTAGATTTTTACATATTCAGTTGTTCAGGATTATTGTAAGTTTTTGTGCAGGACCACAACAGTGGAGTGATGAAGTTACACCTCTGGGTGTCGCTTGAATTTTGGAGTTTCCCCGCAGCCCAAAAAATGAATAAAATGCAAAAGGAAACTAATTCAAAGCTGCTGTGCAAAGAGCCCAGTAAACTATCATAGACACAACAAAAGAATAAATGACAAGAATACATCTACACAATCTTAATATGGAATTCTAGTGAAGTGGGGACCCTGATCGATTATAAGCAGCAGGTCTTTGTTGAAGCCCTTTGGACTCTCAGTTTGTAATGTGTGAATACAGTAAACGTCCCACTGTAACAGAAATCTGTTCCTTTTAAAAGGATGAAGCTTTTTCTGTACCTTGAATTCTCAAACTTGGGATTTTTAATCTTTCTTATTTATGCAGCATTTATGTTCACAAATCCTAGTTTTTAACCCGTTCAGTTTTAGCCAACAGACAAGGACATTGGAAAAGATAAACCAGTTATTCGGTTCTACAAGAGATCCTGTTCTCAATGAACTTTCTGAACTTTACTTTTACTGAACTTTCTTCCAGTATGGGGATGTTAAAAACATCTCAGCATCACACTGGGCTCAGCTCAAACATGGTACCTGGTAGGAGAGACAGAAAATGTTGAGGAGGTTTATAACAATCTGCTCCAACCAAGGTGTCCCTGAAGGTGCCTGACAGATAATCAGATCTCTGAAAGAATGTCATACTAAAGGGTCACAGGATAAAATATGACAGTGTTTAAAAGCACACTTCTTAATCCCATTGGATGACGGAGAAAACATGGAGTCTCACTTAGAGGGAGATTTAAGGCCTAATAAAGTGTTCCTGTCTACATTTCTCACTTTATTCAAGCTGTTGTTAATCACATGATCATTATAACATCGATCTCTGAAACGATTACACATATTCATAACTTCTTCTTCACAGATGTTTGTGCTGCAGATTCTTTTTGCTCTGTTGACTAAATGGAAGACCTTCTTTAAACCTAATGAAATCTAAAAGTGCATTTCTATTAGTCTGTCTTCGATAGACAACAGTAGTGAGATGTCCTGTTTTCTTTACAAGCACATTGCGGAATAACAGATTCTCTCCTGTACTTTAATGGTGATTCTGTAAATAACACGCTAGAATTTAGGTTTTGATGTTAGTTGTTGTGATGCACATATTCATCCTCTGACTTAGCCATAAAGAAGACGCCATCATTAAAGGAACCGGGGGGGATTTTCCATCAAATGTAAAAAATGAATGAGTGATTCTGAAGCTTTTTTTGGGCAACGCTGATAAAGGCCTCCTTTATCAGCTTCCTTATAATGAAATCATTGGACAAAAATTATCATTGGACAAACTAACAAGTTCTTGACATTCTTTTAAGGATAAATTGGTGAAAACTTTATTCTTGTCAGTTTTGACCATGGCTCAGATCTCCTGCTCTGAAATCCTACAGAGACTTTGCTGATGGGAGAACAAGGGATCTTTGAAATTTCAAATAAGACAATATGTTTAGGTTCACCAGGTAAAAACACTGTGTCTCCAAGGATCAGGAAAGACTTTGGTCAGCAAAGGCTTTTAGTTGAACCGACCCGAGGAAGAGTGAGTCATCTGAAAGGGACCAAAAGAAAAACTTCTGACAGTACTGACAGTTCTTCAGTCGGTCCTCCTGCTTCTTGCCGTCTCTGCCAGTTCTGTTAAAAGAATTTGGAGGTTAGTAGGGGGTTCTGATGCAGGTTGTAGGGGTTCTTATGGGATTCTCAGAGGTCCTCAAGAAGGCTCTAGATGTTCTAGGGGGTTCCCATGAGTCCTTTAAGAAGTTCTAATAGTATTATTAGAAGTATTATTATTGTTACTGCAAATACTCCTGGTACTAGCAGTACTACTAGCGTAGCTGCTCATGTTCCTGTTGCTTTGACTATTAATACTACAGCTACTGCTGTGACTGTACTATTACTCCTACTTGTACTGACTCTGTAGTACCTGTCTGTCTGTCTGACCCCCCCCATCCCTGACTCACCTGGTTGTCATGGCGACCTCCCCTCCCCGTCACAATGCACCTATCGAAGCGCCTCAGTGAAACCTGAGCAGGCGTGGCGGCTCGCGGTCACCTGAGCCGAGCGGCTGCTGAATGTTTGATGGAGGCTGTCAGAGATCCTCTCGGCCACAGTTGGACCACAGACACCTGAACAGATAGACGTCAGATAGACGACAGGTAGAGGCTCCATCTGGATGCTCTGAGGCTTCAACAGGCGTCAACAGGCAGGTACAAACTCCCTCTGCAACGCTAAACGGCTCTTTAACTTTCTCATTTAGCTGTTATTTTCTTTACAGGTGGAAAAATAGTTTCCCCAACTGTCTGACATGATCACATGTATCATGTGTCTCACCTCTGTCCAATGAAAAACACGTATCTCCAAAGTGTTCACTGTGTAAGAACTAAAGGGAAACAGTTTATTTATATTTGTGAATATTTTCAGGTTTGGAAGGATTTTACTGGAGAATATTGTTCAAAAATGCATTGTATGCTTCAGTAAATGTAAAAATGATCAAAGAGATACGTGGTTTTCACAGGATGGAGACAGTTCTTGGTTTCCACTGAAATATTCAGACTCCATGTTTTTTTTATGTCCAATGATGGAAATATTCTTCATGTCTGCTCTTTCATTTTCTCACAATTCAGCCTGATAGATTTGAGCTCTTTGTATCTTGACTAGAATTTCAATAAAGTTGTGTGGGTTTGAACGGGTCTGTGGTTTGAGTAACTGTGTTCAGATCAGCTTCAGTAGTTTTATGTATATTAATTCTTCTCTCCATTTTAAGGGTTCATATAGTCGGTTGTTGAACAGGAATCTGAGGTTTGATCCAGGGTTCAATGGGAGGTCAACTTTTAAAATAAACAACATCAGTGCTTTAAAATATGAAAATGATGTGAGAATGGTTTTGGGATTTATTATGATTCAAAAAAATATGGGAGAAAAGTAAGGTGATCAATAAAGTTCACTCAATAATTAATCTGTGTCCAGGAAAGCAGATCAATTTACTGCAGCTCATCTTTGACATAACAACTCGTGAGAGTGAGTTAAAGTAAATAAATGAGTCAAATTATTCTGAAAAACAAGAACAAAGTTAGAGTCAGTTGTGTGTGTGTGTTGATCTGATTAAATAAAGCTAAACTAATGTTTAAAAGCAACATCGGAACACCAAGCAACAATTTTCATTTGTACATTTAGACTAATAATAAACTGCTGCATGTGGAGTTTATGACGCGTAACCGACAGTATAGATGAAACATTATCACATCTTTGACTTTCACAGTTTCATGTCTTCAGTGTGAAATAAATATATAATAATAATAAATATATATGTACAATTAATAACTAACTGAATGAAAAAAAGAATTTTTTTTAATGTGTCATAAAAAATATATAAAATAAAAACAAACTTTTGAAATAAGAATGACGAAAATAGCATTACATAATAATGAGCTGAGTTTCAATAATTTCCTCAATTATTTAACAAATTATTGTTGATTTATGTTTTTGGCTTAATTTATTTATGTGATTATTGATTTCATAATATCTTTATATTTACCTAACATCCAACAGGTTGGGCGTCTCCTCTACATGTGACAGTTGAAATTCTGTCTACTGGCAATAAAACATGTCGTTTTGGTTTAATTACACTGATTTTGTTTGTTTGTTTTCAGACACTTCTTATTCACTTCGATTAATTGCCATGTTGCAATTATGACTTGGATGCTGATGTAAATTCAGGTCAAAGTCAAAGTGGCTACTAAAACGATTTGACATAAAACAATCATGAAAAAATAAATCTAGTGCCTCTTTATGACAGAAAATGTATCTGAGTATCTGCATATGTTCATGTTTTCATTCACCTTCCACAGCTGCCGTCTCAGTCCGGTTTGTTTCTGATGGTGTCGCCCCCCGGTGGACGGGCTGTAGAGATCTGAAGTGTATCTCAGACGCTGCTTGTTGTACAGTTGAACTGAATGTTTGAAGCTTTGACCAGAGTTCTGACTGACAGGCGTCCACCTGTGACAGGTGATGGTGTCAGGATGTCTGACGGGAGGCAGCGAACTTTGTCCACCTCTGGAGAGTCTCTGTATCAGGTCCTGGCTCTGGAGAAAGGGTGCAGCCATGAAGACATCAAGAAGTCCTACAGGTGAGACCATCGCGGCCCCGCCCACTCACCTGCACCAGCTGATCAGTCTGACGCACACCCATTCAGTCTGTAGTTCAATCACATATTTCATGTAGAATTGATTTATAAACTGGTCCTCTCACTAGCTTTTTCCAGAGATTTCGACCACAGTCAGTGACAGCACAGTTCAGCTTAACACTGAAGCCTGCGTGTGGTTACAGGAAGCTGGCGTTGCGGTATCACCCGGATAAGAACCCGGACAACCCTGAGGCAGCAGACAAGTTCAAGGAGCTGAACAGCGCTCACGCCGTCCTGTCGGACCTCACTAAGAGGAACATCTACGACTCGTACGGGTCTCTGGGACTCTACGTGGCCCAGCAGTTTGGAGAGGACAATGTCAACACCTACTTCATGCTGTCCACCTGGTGGGCCAAGGTGGGTGGGGCAAAAACTGGCTTTGTGAATGCAACTCAAATCTGGCAGCTTAGTCAAACTATGACGCTGTAGGTTCCCCTCTAGTGTCATGTTTTATCAAAGTCAGGTGACGTAGTTCAAAGAGTGAGAAAAGTCCACATATGGAGGAAGCTTTGGTGGTTTGATGGGTCAAACACAGGAGACGGAGGTTTGTGTCCTGTGTGAAGCCAAAGGTGAACGTTGACTCTCTTTAACTTATGTGCGTTAGAACGGACGTATTCAAACCCAAACTGCAATCTTTTCCTAAACATGAACCAAACTGCAACCGATTCACAACGTTAACCCAGCAAACTTTATTTTGAAAGTCTAACTGGATGTTGCATATTTATTGCTGATAACTGTAACTGAGCGCAGAGCCCTGCAGATGTAAAACTGACAGGAGAGGGAGATGCAGATGTCACCGTTTGAAGCATTAAGTTGGAGCAAACAGGAAACATTTAAATGCTGGTGTAGCCGTTGATCCACCAGCTTCTGTAACTCGGTCTAATCTGTCTCTGAGGGTTTGTTTTATCCAAACTACATGAAGTCTGTCTCCGTCATTTGTCTTTGTGTAAACTGCCTGTGGTCCTGAAGGACTGTAGTTCCGTCTGGATGAACCTGACATCTGGGCTTCTTCTCCCCCTGATCTCCATCTTTGCCAAATTCCAGTTTCAGTCCTCACAGGAGTTTTGTAGATTAGATGTGTTCAGTCACAAGCTTTTTGGAATCTACAAGGTGTTTTGGTTGACACGTCAGTTGATCGGGGTGTGTTCAGCAGTTTGGTTTAAAACCAGTTAATGAATTGCTGAATTAAGACAAGCGGTGAGCGATGTTGTTCGTTGCAGTTGTAGACGTGATCTTGCTGTTCAGGATGTCAGGATGGACCACGACAGTCACAGGGCCGGTTTTCTGTGGTTCCAGGTGTGACGTGTGGTTCTGGTGGATCCTGATCCTGTGTCTCTGTCTCTCAGGGTCTGTTTGTGGTCTGTGGGATCCTGAGCGGATGTTACTGCTGCTGCTGTCTCTGCTGTTGCTGTAACTGCTGCTGTGGGAAACTAAAGCCGACGCCCACAGGTGAGGGGGCGGAGCCAGACTACGTCTCCCCCGACGACCTGGAGGAGGAGATACGCAACGATCCCGACAACGGTGAGACAACAGGAAGTTCTGAGCTTTTATTTTGACATTCACACAGGTGATGGTTTCACAGTAGAGAATCAATGAGTGGAAGCTGTTGATCTGTTTTAGAATGATTTATTGATTAAATTTTACTGTAAAGATTTTCTGTCGTATCTGAGACAATATTTATCCATTAATAAGGCTGTAATTAATATACGTAAACAGGATTTTAAGAGGATAATTAATGGCTTTTGATATGTGAAGATATTTTAATGATGATTATTTTATGATGAGAATCGATGATTATCTGCACTGGGATTAAAAAACAAACCAAAGAGGATGAAAAACATCCCTTAAATAAGCTTTGCTTTTTAAATTGAGGTGAAACTTCTGTTATGACTGTTATGCTATTTTCTTATATTTCATGTTCTTCTTTCACAACTTAAAAATCCTTAAACCACACAGGTCCATTAAAAACATCCTTGCCATTAATTTAACCCTTAATTATCTCCTGAATTTACAGCTAAATTGAAAATTGAAGGTCCTTATGAAGCACAAACCTGTAAACGAGCTTGGCCAATAAATGCTGTGGTTTGCAGCTGCTTCATGCTACAAACACACCCGTCCCATAAAAACACACATGAAGCAAATAAGTAAATCAGAGTTATTTTGTACACTTCAAGCTGTTTTCTCTCCTTAAAAACCCCTGAATATATTCAGGCCATGAATGTTTCCATGAATTTGTCCAAATCTGCTAAACCTCTTAAATATCTGAATGCTGAAGAAGAGTTCAGTTAAAATCTCATTAATTAGCAGCTGAACATATTTCAGAGTTCCAACGAGAACCAAAAGCTCGGAACCTTAAAACACCTCAAACTCATCCTTCATAGATTTGCTTGTCGTGTTTCTCTGCAGACGTTGAAGCTCCGATCGTTCAGCAGCCGACAAACGCCAGCGAGAAAACTCAGCTGATCACTGACGGACACCGTAGATATGGAGACACGTACACATGAAGCCCACAGGAAACAGGAAACGCATCACTGCCGTCATGATCCGCCTGAAACCTCCATTTAACTTCGAGACAACAATAATCAGCTGAGACCTGAAGCTGAACTCATCAGTTCTGCACAATAAACACATACAATCACTTCTGTTACAACAAAAGGAGAAATTCAAAACGGAATTCAAGTTGATTTGATGTCGAAGCAACAGTCTGACGCAGTAAAGTTCAGTTTCACTCTCAGATCTGTTTTATCGCTGTGTGTCCAGGACAGATACACAATGGGGCCAAAAGTATGTGGACACAGAGTACAAATACTTTTTGCCAGACTATGAGTTAAATGATTTCTACAAATCCCCCAAAATGATATTTTTATCTCTAGTGAACAAGATCCACAACAAAAATAAATGTTTTTCTATGTTGTGTGTGGAGATAAAACTCATCATGTGTCGGTTCGTCTGGGTCAGACTGTTGCTCTGTCAAGTCTTTACATTAATATATTTATTAAACCCACACTCTGATTGATCATTGGATGTTTATCGAAGGAGGTGGAGCTCAAAACCTCTTCTGACTGTTCACACATTAATTATATATATAAAGGTTATAATTGAATATTTTATAAACTTTAATGATGA
The DNA here is from genome assembly GCA_025331565.1 of Holacanthus passer. Taxonomy (NCBI): domain Eukaryota; kingdom Metazoa; phylum Chordata; class Actinopteri; family Pomacanthidae; genus Holacanthus; species Holacanthus passer. Next base: position 367,304 of record JAFREQ010000178.1, read on the forward strand.
TAAGATTAATATTGATCTCATTTGTTGTAAATAATGTTTTGGGTTGGAAGTTTGTTTCTTGTCGATTGTATTTATTTGTCTATGAAGCTTGAAGTCAGTTTGGAAAATAAAATGTGGTTTGTGAAATAAACAGCTGTGATGACGTCATGTGATGACGTCATGTGATGACGTCCTGTTAGAGCTTTGTACAGCTTCTGCTCTGTCTTACTATCCTGCAGAGGGCGCTGCTGGTTTCTTCACTGAAAATAACACAAGAGCCTTTAAAATGTTTATTTTACCAGGTTGAGTGTGTTTAGTGGTTTTAGATCATTTTAGATTATTTGACCTCAAATGAACATTTGGAGAAGAATGAAAAAGCTGAAAACCACTGGTTTATATTCCTTAAGTGAATATAAACCAGTGGAAACCCTGAAAACAGGTTTGTGTATCAGAACTTAGTTTTTTCTTTGTTTCTGTCACAGTTCTGCACTCATGCCCAGTATCTTTCCACTCATCCCACCTCTGTCTCACCCCACCTGCTGGCCACGCCCATCTCATCGGCTCACCTGTGCTCCAGCTGGATTCAATCCCCAGTCAACTGTGTATATAAGCCTGTCAGAACACTCACCTGTTGCCAGATGGTCCTTCGTGCTCTGCAGGACTCTCCAGTGAACCTTTCTCAGTTTGAGTCTCTGTTGCCTGTTTTTGACCAACCTGTCCTGTCCTGCCTCACCCATCAGGCCGTGAGTTGGTTATTCCCACCTTTTCACTTCTCAGTTATCTTCCCTGTGATTCCTTGAGAGACTCGCTCTGCTTTGCCTTCCTCTGAAAGTTTCTATCTGTTGAATTTGTTAATAAAGTTTATTACAGACTTTCTCTGTCCTACGGCGCTGCGTGACACTTTCCCATGAATCCTGTGTCGACCCCTCAGGTTGAACCACTGGACTGAACCAGCTGACTGGATATAAAGTAGTTCAGACTAGCGCCACCTGGAGGCTCCAACAGGAAAATGCTGTTCTGACACTGATGCTTCAGGATCAACATGTGACAGAGAATCAGACTCAGGAGACATTTTACCGCACAACCAGGACATGAGGCTGAAAATACTGCAGTACTTTTAATACATGAAGATGACAATACTGCAGTACGTTTACTACATGAAGATGACAATACTGCAGTACGTTTACTACATGAAGCTGACAATACTGCAGTACGTTTACTACATGAAGATGACAATACTGCAGTACGTTTACTACATGAAGATGACAATACTGCAGTACGTTTACTACATGAAGCTGACAATACTGCAGTACGTTTACTACATGAAGCTGACAATACTGCAGTACGTTTACTACATGAAGATGACAATACTGCAGTACTTTTACTACATTTGTTGTACTGGTGCTTTGCTACTTGCTACTCCCAGCAGGAGGCGCTGCAGTCCTTCCCACTCTGTTTCTGTGAACTGTCCCTTTAATAAAACTCTGTCCTGCCTGCTCGCCCCCCATGCCTCCTCGTGACCTTTGACATATAAGGGCATGTGGGCAGCAGCTGACGCCTGTCTGTCTAAAAACAGACTCGGTGTTCCTCTCTGCTGTCCACAGGCCTCCAACACGCTCTCTGCTTCCTCTGCTTTATTTCTTTATTTTGTTTAATCTCAGGGTTCCCGTCCCGTCCTCCCTGTCCTCCCCGTCCTGCCCGGGTCACTCGGCACCATGGAGAGTCTGGAGAAGCAGCTCATCTGTCCCATCTGTCTGGAGATGTTCACCAAGCCGGTCGTCATCCTGCCCTGCCAACACAACCTCTGCCGCAAGTGTGCCAACGACGTCTTCCAGGTGAGGACAACAGGCCCGTCCCTTCTTAAAGAGACAAGCGTGCACCTGAAAGCAGCTTCTGGATGTTAAAAAGTCTCCTTGTTGATGTGTTCAAGGACACTCTGACATCTGAACCAAGAAGCATGAATTTATTTATTAAACCATTTTAATGTTTTCTAATTGAGGACAAGTGTAAAAAGGAACTTTCATCCAAGACTTCTGTCATTTGAAAGAAACACAGTTCACGTAGCAGCACAGATGTACAGTCAAAATGTCTTTTAAGAAGTAGAAGTACTTCAAATGTGTGTACAGGTCATCAAGTCTAGAAGTTACATGAACCAACAGTAACTGTAACAGGAAACATGCCGAGTTCATGAGACAGGCTGATTATTCAAATAGAAACGTTCTCATTATACAGAATAATACAGATGATATTACTGGATTATAATTATTGATGCGGTCATGTGATCATCACTTTAAAGTTGCAGCTGGTAAAGATGGAACTCAGTTCAATGACTTTAAATACTGTCGAGTACATTCATCTCTGATCAAATAGTCATTTATAAGTAGATTTTTGTGAACATTAGTTTTTTGTATTAATAATCTGAATCTGAAAAGTAACTAGATAAATGTAGACCAGGAGAACTTTAAGTGGTAGAAAATGTAAATACAAGTACAAGTACCTCCAAATAGTGCCTCACTTCAATGGTAATAATATGATTAAAAGTTCTAGATGAGATATTTTCAACTGACACGTTGTTGGACATGTTGAATATATTGAAGACAGCAGCTGTTGAGTCACAATGTTAATGTTTACTTTTACATTTCAGTTCAGGTTCAAAGTTTGGAAAACATTTTCCACCAGGTAAAAAATTTTGAGAAAAATATAATATTTCTGTGTCTCATGCTTCTACATTAGAACGTGTGCAGAGACTATCTGTGTGATTTACACTAAACTGAAGTCATGAATGAAAATGGGAAAAGGTTTAGAGAGTTTGACTTATTACCTCCAACATCGAGGTCACGTTTCCAGCTCAGTTTGTCATGTCACTTGGTGGAACAGTGTAACATTAAACCCATTCAATTTTGGAGCTCATCTGAATCACAGAGTGGATAAACAAATTATTTTTCACTTTCATTTACATTGCAAGACGTTGGCAGAATAAATGTTGTACAACTTAAAATCCAGTAGATGGCAGCAATGTTCAACAGTCACCAAACATAGCCAGTTGTAGAGGTACAATGACTCCTGATCAGAATCCACACCGACAGTGATCCACTGGGTCGTGTAGCTGCTAGCAGTCGACTCCAGTCGACATGGAGAACTCTGTAGTTTCATGGCAGAACTGGAACTACTGGAACATCGAATCCTTATTCTCAAACTAAAATGTGGCTGTGGAAACATAAATACACAACTCATTCCACTTGTACTCACGTCCAAATGTGAAACTCTAACAGTTTGAAAATAGATGCAGACACATTGAAAGAGGGCTGAATGTGGACAACCGTGACCTGGATGACTGTCCGGTGGATGTGTCTGCAGATTTACATCTCACAGAAGAGTGGACTGTTGGAGTCTGTGTTCCTGTTATAAATCCCTCTATCTGTGTGATGCCCCACCCCCCTGCAGGCGTCCAATCCCTATCTGTCGACCAGGAGCGGCTCCACGGTGACATCCGGCGGTCGTTTCCGCTGCCCATCTTGCCGACATGAGGTGGTTCTGGATCGACACGGAGTCTACGGCCTTCAGAGGAACCTGCTGGTGGAGAACATCATCGACATGTACAAACAGGGAAACAGCAGGTAACACACACACCTGCAAACACACCTGCTGCAAAAACAAAACATTAGTGACTTTTCATAAATAACAATAGAAATGTGGATAAGATGTAGACGGGCGGACAGAATATAAATGATGATGCTTGTGACTTTGATTTGACTTAATTATCAGAACATTCCTCTGAAATGTGTCCAAAGTTTCACGTCAATAAAAAAACTCAACATTTGACCAAACAAGAAAACAAACAGAACATAAATGACATCAGACATGATGGAAAATGCCACAGTGCCTCAGTTTGCGGAGGCCTAGAACCCAAACTCTGATTCATCAGTCTGACAGAGTGACGAACAGAAGAGTTGTGGTCAGTTCGCTCGAGACTCTGAAGCTTCTGTTTGACGTGACATGACCTGCTAGAAACAAACAGTGTGAAACTGCACAGTCTCTGAGCAGAGACAGATCAGACTGAGCAGCCGTCAGCTGGACAGAGAGACACCTGGCGTCCACGCTGGACAACACTCTGGATTATAGAGCAGAAAACAGAATCAGTGTGTTGTTGGATCATGTATTTGTGGACTCAGGAGGACTCCTGTTCTGGACGGATGATGGAGACGATGGAGACGATGGAGACGAGACCAATAAGTATTTTTGTGTCTTATTTGATTAAAGTAACATGAGCTGGCGGGAAGAGGCCCACCGAACCCAACCGAAGAACAGAGTCCGAGCGTCTCAATGCTTCAGTATCTGGTGTTTTATGTAAAGAAGATGAACGATAATGTGACATCACAACAGGAGCCATCAGAACTGATCTGAGATCTGCTTTCAGTGTGTTGAAACTGCTCAGTTCTTGTTTCTGCTGAGTCACATCAACGTGGATTTCACAGCTCTGACATGTCTCATGTTTGCTACAACAACAACAACAGCAACAACATGTTTTCACTGTCTTCAGTTTTCACACACTGTTTGGACACAACTTCAGACCATTCGGAACTTTTTATTTAACACGAACCACCTGCAGCTCAGAGGGTTTTTAATGAACAGCAGTTCAACATGTTTACATTTGAAGTCAGAACAGAGGCCGAATACGACATTAAAACCACTGACAGGTGAAATCAATAACACGGTTTTAATGTTGGCTGATTGGTGTTAATGACTTAAAATACCAGCAAGAACACATTCAATCCATAACTAATAATATAATAATAATTAATATTCTATAATCTATAATAATACATACTGAGACATTGGATTTAAATTAATTTACAAAATCAATCATCAACAAAGTTCAGGATGGTTTGGAGCCTTTATAGAGTTGAAGATAGTAAATTATGTTTTTAGTTTATTTAGTTTTTAGGTCCTGTATTTCAAGGACCTGTTTTAGGACCTGAATTAGCCTCTGGGATCTGTTAGCTGTGAATTAGCCTCTGGACTCCGTTAGCTGTGAATTAGCCTCTGGACTCCGTTAGCTCTGAATTAGCCTCTGGGATCTGTTAGTTGTGAATTAGCCTCTGGACTCTGTTAGTTGTGAATTAGCCTCTGGGATCTGTTAGTTGTGAATTAGCCTCTGGACTCTGTTAGCTGTGAATTAGCCTCTGGGATCTGTTAGCTGTGAATTAGCCTCTGGGATCTGTTAGCTGTGAATTAGCCTCTGGACTCCGTTAGCTGTGAATTAGCCTCTGGGATCTGTTAGCTGTGAATTAGCCTCTGGGATCTGTTAGTTGTGAATTAGCCTCTGGACTCTGTTAGCTGTGAATTAGCTTCTGGGATCGGTTAGCTGTGAATTAGCCTCTGGGATCGGTTAGCTGTGAATTAGCCTTCTGTTATGCTGGAGTTGTCCTTGCCTCCCAGTGTTTGTGCTAAGCTAGGCTAACATGTAGTGGGCACACAAAGAAGAAAGTGGTCTCCATGTTTGACTGTTGGTCAACAAGATGTTTATGGTGGATGTGATGAAGGTGACAGGTGTGTTAGCGGCTAGCAGTTAGCTGTGACAGGCTCTATTTTTAAATGTAGGTCAGTGAGACAGCAGCTGTTTCAGTAATAAATTGAGCTGATAAACATGTTCAGGACAAACAACACTGAAACTCTTCAGCCGTCGCTTCTGCTTTTATGGAAGTAAAATTAATGAAATATGAAACATTCATGAATGGCCGTGCATGCAATTATTTTTTTATTGCTGATGATGAGATGATCGACCCAAAAACAAAAGGTTGTCATAATGTTAACCAGAGATGAGGAGCGATGACGTCATCAACGTCGGACTGAAACAGCTGCGTCTGTTCCGGATCAGAAATGATAATAAATCCAATCAACCACAAACATTTAAAAATGATTCTATTTAATTACATTTTAAAAATAACATGTTTGTGATAATAAACTAATAATAATGAAACAGATACATGAAACGTAAATGATCAAATGTTATTTCATCCTTTATTTCAAAATGTCCTTTTTCAAAAGCCTTTCTTTTTTGTTTTTTTTTTTACAACTTTCTATCTGTCTCTCCCTCCACCTGTCTGTCTGTCGGAGCAGCAGACCCGTCCCGGAGGTGAAGCAGGAGCAGCCGATGTGTGAGGATCATGAAGAGGAGAGGATCAACATCTACTGTGTCACCTGCAGCGTTCCCACCTGTTCTCTCTGTAAAGTGTTCGGAGCTCATAAAGACTGTGAGGTCGCTCCGTTGGACAACGTCTTCCAGACACAGAAGGTGTCTCACACCACCTCACCAGAGACAGACATTAACCACAGACAGGTCCACGTCACAGACAGGTCTTTACCACAGACAAGTTAACGGGTACTTTTATGTAATTATGGTATTAGTATTTTTACTGTAGTAAAAGATGTGAGTACTTCACATGGTCTTCAGTCTCTAAAATCAAACTGACCAATCACAGCCCTCGTGGAGTCCATGTGAGTCTCAGGAACCTGTTGACACAGGAAGCTGTGCTGCATCAGATTCAGTGTGGCTGTCTGACCACTAGAGGGCACACACACACACACACACACACACGCACACCAACCAATCAGCTCCTCTGAAAGGAGGACTTTTACACAAACATGACAGTTTTTCTGTGTGTGTGTGTGTGTGTGTGTGTGTGTGTGTGTGTGTCTGTCTGTCTGTCTGTGTGTGTGTGTGTGTGTGTGTGTGTGTGTGTGTGTGTGTCTCTGTCTGTGTCTGTGTCTCTGTCTGTCTGTGTGTGTGTGTGTGTGTCTCTGTCTGTCTGTGTGTGTGTCTCTGTGTGTGTGTGTCTCTGTCTGTCTGTGTGTGTGTGTGTGTGTCTGTGTGTGTGTGTCTCTGTGTGTGTGTGTGTGTGTGTGTGTGTGTGTGTGTGTGTGTGTGCGCAGGCAGAGTTGACTGACTGTATCTCCATGTTGGTCGGGAACAACGAGAGGATTCAGGCCGTCATCAGTCGGCTGGAGGAGACGTGCAGAGCCGTCGATGTGAGTCCATCAAACATCATCACTGAGTGAACTGACAGTTTGATCAAATTCAAACATTCCTGCTGCCACTTTTCTACTTTTCCTTTCGCTTTTATGGCAGCAGGTGTTGTCAGTATGTTTGCTGTGTGTTGACTCATTCGTTCATTTCTCTTCACCGTCTCTGCTCCTCTTTCATGTCTGTTTTATTTCACTCGTTCTTATTGTGTAAAAACAGCGGGCGGCCGTTTTGTTCCTCTGTCGACTGAATGTTCTTCAGAGAGAACGAGCTTAAATTCGACCTCGTACTTTTCTTAACGTTCCAGCAGCTTCACGTTGCAGCCGCTGCACACCTGGTTCACTTGAGGGTCAGTTTGCACTCTGTTTTCAGGAGAACGGACGCAGACAGAAGTCGAAGCTGTGCGAGACGTTCGATCACCTGTTCGCTCTGCTGGAGGAGAAGAAAGGTGAGATGATTGTGAGGATCAACTCTGAACAGGAGGAGAAACTCGACTACATCCGAGGTCTGAGGAGGAAACACAGCGAACACCTGGAGAGCACCGCCAAGCTGCTGGAGACCGCCATCCAGACCCTGGACGAGACCGCCATGGCCGTGTTCCTGCAGGTGACCCTGAACTCACCGAGAAGACTTAAAGCATCCTGACTGACAGGAAGTTATCAAAATAAGATATTTAATTCTATGTTATCAAAGTAAAGGAGTCCAGTTAACTCTCATGTGAGAGACTGAATGACTGAGCTAAACTGAAGCTTTTAAAACATGAGGGGTAGAAAAATATTTGTATTTTCTTTTATTTTCTAACTGTGAAGTTGAGGCTGAAAGTTTAGCTCCCCTGAGTTTACCAAAAATAAAAAACATTTCCTGCTTAAACAAAGAGTTCAGACTACCTTCACCCTTGATCCTGAAAAATAGTGAAACCAGCCTAATAATAGTTCCACAGTTTGCAGAGAGTTGCCATCACAATCAGGTATCGTGTGATTGGCTGAGAGCCTGAAGTGTTAGCATGAAGCTCCAATCATCACATCAATAATGTGCACGAGTCATGACGTTAATATGTCGGCAGTAACCTGAACGTGTCGTCCTCCCACAGGCCACCAAGCCTCTGCTGCAGAAGTGAGTGTCGCTGAGTGTTTCTCTTCATTCTTCTCTCCGCCGCTCACGGGAAGTTGTTCTTGACGTGTCTGTGTTTTCTCGACAGGATCGTGGAGGGAACCAACACGTCTCACCTGGATAAAGTCCAACATGGCTATGAGAAAATGGAGCATTTCACAGCGAACTTTGATTGTCAGAGGAGGGCGCTAATGAACATCGACTTCATCAAAGGTAGGAAACGCAGGAAGTCTTCACCTGGCCGTCCAATCACAGACAAGATACCTGAGTCATACAAATAAACTCAGGAGCTCATTGGCTGTGTCAATACATGCAGAGAGGTTAACATACAACATACTTTTAACCACTTTAAGAGGGCAGAGTGTATGCTAAGGTGTTAGCATGCTAATTTGTTAGCATGGAAATACTATCATTCAACATCATTTTTACTAATGCGTTAGCTGTGAGCTACTATTATTGACCTATTGTGTAGAATAAAGTAGCCTATTAGTTTTGAGCTACTGTAATAGAAAACAGTGTTTGCATTTTGTTGCTAATGTATTAGCATAAGCTAATGTATTAGTACGAAGCTAGTGAAAGGATAGTGTTTGCTAGTATGTTAGCATTGAGCTAGTATGATTCAGTATGATGTACACTGCCATTGAGTATAGCGTATGCTAATATGTTAGCATGGAGCTACTTTCACAGGACTGTATTGTCTTGTCAGCTGACGAAGCAGATGATGATGAGGGTGAAGCCGTGGACGTCAGAGGGACGATGGCAGGAAGTCGTTCTGAGCACCAGCAGCAGCATGCTACAGGACTCTCAGCCAATCAGCAGCCTCCTGCTCAGCCTGCAGGCGTTCAGCTCTCAGCTCCGCCCCCTCAGAGACCCTCCGAGGCTCCGCCCACCACCACTGCACAGGCAAAAAGTCCCGCCCCCTCACCAGCCACTCAGACCCCGCCCCCTCTGCCACTCCCCACCGCCAGTCCCGCCCCTCAGGTATGACATCACCTGCTGTGTTCAGGTGCTTTAACACCTGTAGTTCGGTTTCCTGTTCACACTGATTTTTACAAACCAGAGAAGAAAACTAAAAAAATATAATGAAATATATAATGAAAGTATTTATTGCAAAGCTGAAATTTAACACAATATCTCACAATCAATTGAATTTAATAAAAGTAAAACAAAATTAATAATTGATAAAACCAATTGAAGATTATTAATATTTATTTGATTAAATTAAATAGTTATTTTTATGTAATTACAAATAATAATAGAACTTTATAAGGAGGATTAAAATTAATCTAAAATATGTATTTAAATTTTCAGACAAGACATAAAACATTTTCTCCTCCTCCTTCTCCTCCTCCTCTTCTCCTTCTTCTTCTTCTGCTGCTGCAGGTTCAGTCTGATCAGCAGAACGAGTCGGAGGACAAAGATGCACCCAAACACGTTTTCTCCTTCAGCTGGCTGAACCAGAAGTAAAATCAGTCAAACCAGTGTCACCAGTCTCTGCCACACTTCATTTCTCTTCATTTTACATAAGTTTGATGTCAATAAGCGTCCAGTCTCTTTGTCTTTATTCATTGACATTAATGGAAGAAATTTCATGTCACTGATTCTTCCATCAATCTAATTTTCTCAAACAACGTTCAAAATTAGAATTTGTTCTGAAACTTGAAACATTTAAAATGTTTTGACATTTAAACACAAACACACTGTTTGATTTGCCAATTAAAATGTTTTCTTTTAAATATCAAATAAATTATTGTTTTATTATGAAACTGATTTCACCCAAAACTGTTATTTGTCTCTCAGGTGAAGAGAAGGTGACGCCAGACTGCATTCATAAAAATCCAGTTTGTGCTTGTTTGTGTGTGTGTGTGTGTGTGGGACAGATTGAAGGATTTATTGTTATTAGACTGTTAATGTGAGCCTGAACCAACCATAATAATAAGCTAAAGCCACGAACACAAATGTGTCTGTGGCTGAAGAAGAGACGCAGCTGCTGCTCTCACTCACTAATCTGTTGAGAATCTGTGATTCTCACACCAACCAACCGTCAACGTCACAACAAAAACATCAAATCTTATCTGACTGTGAAGGTTCAGCTGTCAGCGAAAACATCAAAGTCAAATGTGAGAAAAGAAGATAAATACGCTTTATTTCACATTTTCTTACAGTGCAGATTTTTTTTTAGGTCAAAGAGGTTACAACAAACTGAAAAAGAACCAAAAGGTGTCTTTAAAAAACTTTCTGTATTTAGCATAGATTTTTTTTAATGTCATTACGTTTCTTCACACCTCTGAAACCAGGAATGTGTCAGTTTTCAAAATCAAACATTTAAACATGGTGGTAATTAGTTAGTAAGTCAGCTTCTATAGACACGGAAATGTAGAAATAAATCAGATACAATCATTTATTATTTTAAACATTTGAATTTTATTCATCAATTGTAGCTGTTATTAAGCATTTATGACTTTTGATTGATGAATAAGAAATTCTTCTTCCTTCATAGATGAGATATCAGTCAATGTGTACTGAAAGCAGTGAAAGCAGTTGAAGTGTCATTTGAAGTGTTCTGAAAGCAGGATACATTTTTGTTTGCAAATTAAAGTGATTGAATTGTCAGTTGAAGCTTAAAGTTAAGAGGTAAAAACAGCTGAAGTATAATTTAAAATATAAGCGATGAGGTGAAATCTTAGTCTCCAGTTTAAAATCCTGTCGGCAGTTGAGCGTGTGCAGACAGTGAAAGTAGTGGAACTGTCAGTTGAAGCAGCAGAAGATTTGAAGATCTAACATGAGACTGGCTGATGTTTCTGGAGGCAGCTGGAGTAAAATGATAAAACCCAGTCGACAGGAAGTGAGAAGTTCGTGGATTGGAATCATTTTCCGAAGGTGTCCATCATCTTGCGGTTGCTGTCGGCCTGCTGGGCGATCTGCTCGGCTCGGGCCATCTCCAGGACCTCCCTGAGCAGGTGGAAAGTCAGATCCAGAGAGATGGGAGGCTCGTCGGACCTCTTCCCCTTCGCCTCGGCCTCCTCCTGCTTCTCCGCCCGGGCCTGCAGGAGGCGCTGCGCGAGCTGCAGCAGAGCCCGGTTCACCGCCGAGGACGACGAAGATGAGGAGAGGAGGTCCGGAGCAGCATCGGTGGAGAAGGATCCTCCGCCTCCACCCAGCCGGAGGGAGAACTCCTCCCCCAGGTGGAGGAGCAGCGGTCGGGGGAGGAGCAGGCGGCGGCCGGCGGCAGCGTCGAGGGGTCGACAGTCAGCAGAGCGGGAGAGGAAGGCACCGAACAGAACCACGAGCCACATCAACACATTCAGCTTCATCTCCGCTCACAGCTTCAGTCTGAAGGACAAAGACAGACGGAGGATTCAGAGCAGTTCCAGATGCCTCCAGACAGTTTGTCAACAGGACACAGACAAACTTCATTATAAACAAGCACAGATTTCAATGTGTATCAGACAAATTGTTTTGTGCATTCAGAGTAACTTTGATTTATTATGTGTGTATTTTTTCTTATCTCTGTCTGCTCATGTGAATTCTTCATCCTGTGGTATCCAGATTACTTTACATAAAAGTGAGATTGAAAAAATGTTGATGTCTTACCTGATGGTCCTGCAGAGCTGCTGACTGACTGTCTGTCTGTCTGTCTGTCTGTCTGTCTGTCTGTCTGGCCGTCTTCATCCACCTCAGCTCTGATGTGTCTCTGTGTCTCTTCAGTCAAATAGAAACACTCGAGCTGTTTCTACTTTATATATGAGTGGGAGTCTGAGGGAGGGAGGGGCTCTGAGACGCCTCAGTGTGAAAGGAACTGATGATGATGATGATGATGATGATGAGTCATAAATCATGCAGCTGTTAGATGTTTATTTCTTTATATATTTCATCATTAGGGCAAAGATCACTTTCTTCATCCTTTTCTTCATGAGCTGTCTTCAGTCAGTCTGTTGGAGGAGAGCTGGAGACAATTATCAAAATTATTTATCACCTTCATCACCAAGGACACATTTCATGAAATATGATCGATTAGCAGCAGATTATTTCGGTCCTGAGAAACAAAGTCCACCTTCAGGTTCATCTGATATTCAGAGGATAAAGTCTTTGATTTCAAACTTTTCTTTTGACTCCTTCTCAAACAGACAACCGCTGACTTCCTGTTTGTAGGAGGCGAGCGGACAACCTCGACCACGAAGACGGTGATGATGATGTGACCTTTCTCAGCTCGACTGTGGACTGAATCTCTGACTTCATCTCCTGCAGAAACAGAAAACACTGTGAAACTCAGCAGGACATTCGCAGGTTCGTGAGTCTGCGGCCGACATTTGTTTAACGCGATGAGGAAGGTGATCCTGTCTCAAAGGGTCAAAACTCCAGAAACCACTGAAACAACTTCACAGGGACACTGAGGAGTTCCAGCTTGTTGCCTTTGTCCAGGAAACAGATGCATTTTGGGTTGCGGTCTCAAGCAGGGTCTTGTTGACCTTCTGTAAGATCATGTGCCGTCTCTGCTGCTTTTGGCCTCCTCAGGGTCATCTGACGGACAGGATTCAGATTGTGGCCTGACAGGATCGTCCGACCGATGTGGTTTGTCTCACCGCCGTCATCGGCTCCAACTCTTCTTGTGTCACAGCTTCAGTGACCTCAGTGTGAGTTTCAAGTCTCTCCAGGGGCCCTGACATATTTTAACCTATTAAAAATCCTGTAAACCAGAAAACAAGTGCAAGAAGATACTCCAAAATGAATCATGTGATCCGGATCCTGATGTGGTCTCTGCTGGTCTCTGAGGTTTCAGATTCAACCTGTTGCTCAGCAGGATGCTGACAACATTCAAATCATCATTACTGATCATGACATCAGCAGTCAGCTGTATCGATCAGCCGCTGCAGTTAGACCTGAGAGAGTCCACCTGGTCTGAGTCCACCTGGTCTGAGTCCAGCAGATCTGTGTCCACCTGGTCTGAGTCCAATCTGGTCTTAGTCCACCTGGTCTGAAGAACATGGTTTATTTGGAAGTTCATCTTTGCCAGAAAAAGATCAAAAATGATGAAAAGCACACAAAAAGTCTAAATTATGAGACACTAAGACAAACTTACTTTTATTTTGAAAACTTCGATTCAAAATGTCAGAAAATATTTGATTTTCACTTAAAAATGGTGATTTGGACTTTCAGTATCTGTTGATTCTGCCAATCTGTGAGAAGTGATTGATTGAAAAGAAATATCTGATATGAACTCAGGACAGTTTGGTGAGTTTTAATGTGTTTCTTCTTTTCTCCTCTTCTGCAACTTCCTTCCTTCTGCACAAATAAAATAAAAGTGAAATCCCTGAAGCGAGTTGACAGTGTGAGGTTTGTTTAAAGGTCGATGTGTCAGGAAGCTGCAGGTCTGAAGTGTGTTCTGTCTCTGGCTGTGACCTCTGACCTTTCAGTGTTCAGACGACAGGGAAACCCTCATGTTCCGCCATTAAAGAAGTGAAACGCAACATCTCCAGTCTGATGTTCACATGAACCAGATCTGAACGTGTGAAAACATTTTAAATGAACAACTTCAAATGTGTGAATGTGAAAAATATGTGAATAAATAGGTTGAATCTATGTGCTGGACATTTTGTGAACAGAAGATCTGATCTCAGGTCTGTTTGTTGGTCAGATCACATCAGCCCTCAGTTTTCATTCGGAACAGCTGGATGTTATTATTCTCTTCATCATATGATGAAGTTTTCAGGTACAACCAGGAGCGTGCCTTTATTTTGAAAAGCTGAGGCGGAAGGAGCTGCTGCTGTCGACGTGAGTCCAGTTAAAAGTCGGAGCGCCGCTGATGCGGATCAGACCGGATCGGATCAGCCCGGGTCGGACCGACACTCTGCGGAAATGGCCGGACGGGACCGAGTGGTTCACCTGCTGCGGCAGCTCGAGCGCGCGGCGTAAGTTTCACCTGTCAATCAAATGTGATGAAAACAAAGCGACGTTTCGGCCGCACGAGCTTTCTCTGTTGTTTTTCATGAGGCGCAGCGAAGGAGGCGCCGAACTCCGTTCAAAAATCCGTCAGTTTTAGAACTCTTCATGGTCAAAGTCAGATTTTAGAGGACGAGCAGAGCTGATTTAAGACACTTTTAAAAGCAATAGAAGAACGGTCAATTCGGCATTAATGTGACAAACTGGGGAACATTTATTTCTACTTCTTTGCAAAGTCTCCTGACATGGATCAGGATCAGGTTCAGGATCAAGATCAGGATCAGGATCAGGATCAGTTTTTATCATCAGTTGCGTTTTTACATACAAGGAGTTTGATTTGATGTTCGATTTGTTATTTGACACATAAACAGAATGGAAGAAAAACAAAGAGAAAGAATAGACAGAGATAAAGAGCTGAGGCAGGTGTGTAAAGAAATAAGACACGTGAAAATTAAAAGAAAAAAAACAACAAAAGAAAAACATAAACAATAGTGAAGACGACTGAGTGATAAACCAACATGGTGTGAATGGATACTTTGAAAAAACACAAACACAGAGCGACATTTTCATTTTGAACATCAAACTACAAACTGAACCACTCAGTCCAGCACGGCATGATGGGAACTGTGGACGACGCTTTGTTCCTCCACACGGTGCAGATAGCGGCAGGAAGTCGGTGGACTCGAACACGGAGGAGAGAGAAGGTGAAGAAGGACTCTGAGCCGCTGCCACGAGGACCCGGTTTGGGTTCGAAGAAAATTGCCCCGGCTGCACAGACTCAAACGCCATCAAACAGGACACGGTCGACGGATGAGCCGCGAACCGACAGTGGAGGCCTCAGAACAGACCTCAGACTCAGACGACGGCGTGTTGTGTTCACCTCTATTTATACATGAATATTTTACATTTTGTTACAGGCTTGATGGAAAGTTCGCACAACGGTTCCAATATATTCTTTATTTGTACATAATTAAAAATGTAATAAGAAATACATCTTTCTATGTGCTTATTATATAAACTGTTTGTTCACTGAATGTACAGGAAATGTGCTGTATTGTGATATGCATGCTCATCTGGACATGAATGTTTCTGTGTGAACAGGTGCAGATGTCCTGCTCACTCCAACACCTTCCACCAAGGTACGTCTTCATTTCCCTCCTCCGTCACACCTCTGTGACAACAGCTCACACACACGATGGATTTATCAATATTTAACTTCAGCTCATCAATCAGTGGTGATTTACTGGCTGATAACCTTTAGTCCGGATCAGAGGCCTCGCTCATCGACGGAGGCGACGCTGAGTGAACTTTATAAGAAACAGATTTGAGGGAGAATGAGCCTCCACACAAACATTAACTGGACAAATAAGAAACTACAGAAAACTACCAGAACTTCAATGGTCAATGTCTGTTAATAAGACATTCGCTAATGTGCGACACATTTCAAGTTGATTAGGATTCATAAAGGGAAATCAGGCCTGCATGTGCACTATGTTATAAAATGTTTTAGAAAATGAATAGTTTTTGGCCCCAGAAATTCTGATTGATCTGGATCAATAATGGATATCCGTTAGTTGATTGATAATCCACACACAGGTGTTTTCAGCGGTTTGTTGAGTTACTGAGTTTTTCCTGCAGGTGCTGGAGCTGCAACCTGCACCGTCCGGAAAACAGACTACGCCTTCGAGGTAACTCGTACGAACCGTGTTTAAAAAAGAGAACGTTTGAACTCGCAATCAAAAAGACATGTTTATTCAAAGTCATAATCAGAGTGACTTCACATTATTTTATCATATTTATTTTCTCTTTTCAGTTCGTACGTTTCGTGTACAGTCACTTTATGACACTTTCTGTTGATCCTCATCCCATTTTTTTTTGAAATCTGTGAACCTGACAGTCAAACACTAAAACAATGAGGCAGAGTCACGTTCAGTCCGTCCATCACATCTTCAACAGTCGTCAGCTGTGGACCGTCCCAAAGTAGCTTTAGTATAAATACTACAGTAGCATAAATACTACTTCTACTACTATTTACAACTTGTTGTGTTTGTTTCTGTCAGATGGCAAGTTCCAACATCAGATATGGAGAAGGAGTCAGCAGGGAGATCGGCATGGTAACCAAACATCATCATCATCATCATCATCATCAAACTATAGCTGACACTTAACATGTGCCAGAGACAAAAACGTATATGTATCCAATAAGGTTTTTTCTCCCCAACAGTCCACCTTATTAAGGTGGCCAGATTGCTAGATGCTAACAGATATTTCTGGACTATGAGCTGAAAGTTCTTTGTTGGATTATTGACCATTTTCCAGCTGCAGTTTACGACACACATCACTGTAATGAAACCTGTCTGTAAACTACATGCAGTGTTAACATGAGCCACCAAGCTAGCTAGCTAGTCAGCTAACTAGTAGCAGTCTAGCTCAGTTTGCTAACAGCAGCATGTTATCAGCTAGCTCAACAATTCTATTTTTAAAATGAATTTCCTCAAAAGCACAACATGAAGTTTGGAGCAGAAAGTCTAAAATCTAATTACTGGGTGAAGTCAGTGAAAATGTTGTTGACAGAAAAATCTAATTGTCCCGCAGGACCTGCAGAACCTTGGAGCTCGGAACGTCTGTCTGATGACGGACAAGAACTTGTCCCGCCTCCCTCCGGTGAAGACCGTCCTGGAGTCTCTGGCCAAGAACGGAGTCAAGTACAAAGTCTACGACAATGTCCGGGTGGAGCCCACTGACGCCAGGTGAGACACAAACCACAGGTAACGTGGGGCAGGGAATCCTGCTCTCTGATTGGCTGTCAGGTGTCCCTCTGTTTCCACAGTGTCGCTGTGAGGACTCACTTGTCCCCACAGTCGACACTGACAAAGAGTGAACAAATAAGAGATGTTTAAAACCAAAGACAAACAACATCAGCAGTTAACACACGTTACTGAGTTTGACATGAGATCATGTGAAAGTTGTAGATATTTACTCTGAAAATAAAATCAATGCTACATTTAAAGTATGTTAATGCCACCCTGTGTGTGTGTGTGTGTTCCAGTTTTAAGGAAGCCATCGCCTTCGCTAAGAACGACTCATTCGACGTGTTCGTGGCGGTGGGCGGGGGCTCTGTGATTGACACCTGTAAAGCAGCCAATCTGTACGCGTGTCATCCCGACGCCGACTTCCTCGACTTCGTCAACGCTCCGATCGGCAAAGGGAAGCCAATCACCGGAGCTCTGAAGCCGCTCATCGCAGGTAACAGGAAACAACCACTGAGGTGAAAGCTGATAGGCTGGTTAGATGAGGGAGGGGGCGGAGTCAAGACGTGAGGAGGATGATTGTCTAACAGATTTTAAAATAGAAAATGTTTATGGACACTTAAATAACAGATTAATGTGGAATTAATGAGACATTCATGATTTTGTGAATTTTGTAAATAATTTATTGAATCCTAATGATTAATGAGAGACCAGTAGATCATCAGAAATAATCTACAATCAATGTTCATGTAATAACTGATCTTTTTTCTTCTTTGCCAGTATTTTAATTTAAATTTATACGTATCATTTTTTTTATATATTTAAATTGTTTTTCATCCTTTTGGCAACAAAAATTACTTAAATTTAATAAAATGGCAAAACTTCAGCTTTTTTCTTCTTACCTTCCTCCAATAAATAATAAACATTTTATCTAATTGATTTCAAGTATAATTTTATATTTCTGACTCTAATTAATACTTTTCCTTTTTTCTGAATCAGTTTAATTAAATTTAAATAATTATTTTTTCCTCTTTGCCTCTTTCTGTCTTTCCTGAAGTTCCTGACTGTTCCACATAAAACATGCAAGAAATGAATTTGTTGATTTCCTGCTTGTCTGTGATTTTATTTGTCTAATGATAGCAGGTAATAACAATAGTAACAATGAATTTTATTTCAGATTCATTCCTTTCTTCTCCTCTCGTCTTTTTTTTTTTACAAACAAAAAACAGCAAAATCCTCACGAACGTAACGATTTCATTTTGCTCATCTCTTGTTCATTTTTTAAAATTCAGTTCAGTTGGTTTATACTCAGTTTGTATTTAGTTTGTGTAATATTAGGTGGTGTTAGCCTCCATCAGATAGAAAATCCAAGCAGGTTGCAACACATTGAGCTGATGGGGAGATCAAAGTGCAGTTATCGTCCAATAGTTTGTTTCAGCTCATCAAACGTTGATTTCAGAAACTATAAACCGTGTTGAGTTGTGAAAGGTCATCGTTTTACTGCAGCCTGTAATCTCTAAAGGTCCGTTCAAGGCTGCGCAGAGTTCCAACAGTCCTGAATATGTTTGACCCTCATTCGTACTTTGTACTTCAGTTCCTACGACTGCAGGAACCGGCAGCGAGACCACCGGAGTCGCCATCTTTGACTTTGAGCCTCTGAAAGCCAAAACAGGTAAATACTCAATTCATCCTCGAGTGTTTGCTGTTCACTTCAGCATGAGACGTTTCCATCAGTTGTTTGTTGTGAAACTTCCCTGTTTGAGTTCATTTCTGTCCTGTGGCACAAAAACATTCACTTCACTTAATAAAGTCAATTTTCAGCCTGAAGAAAGATGGAAGCTCACACAGACAAATCTCCTTCTTGATCAACCAACCTGTCAGGTGATCATTTAAAGTCCCTATGACATCAGAGAGTCAGTCTGAGCTATGATTGGTTGTCTGTGTTCAGGTATCGCCAGCAGGGCCATCAGACCTACGCTGGGCATCGTGGACCCGATCCACACACTGAGCATGCCCGAGAGAGTCGCGGCCAACAGCGGCTTCGATGTGCTCTGGTCAGTTTATAAGTCATTCTCTTTAAATATTGAACTTATTTAATTACAAGTCTCATTTTTAAAACTTTTAAATAGTTCTTTAATAGTTCTAATCTTTTTTTTCTTCTTCATTTTTTGCATTTTAAATAATTACATTAGTATATTGTGTCGAATGTAAAGTTTGTAAATGTAAAGTTAAGATGAGATGTGGCTGAAGGCTGAAGTCAGTTTGATAATGGGCATGTTTGACAGTCTGCTCTGATCTGAAATCAATTTGAAGTTAAATATTGATCAGCATGTCTGTTTTTATCAGTGACTGATCACAGAAGTTGTCATCACAGCTCTGCATCTGCTCACATCTGATCACATCAGCTGAAATGTGCACAGTTACAATAATATCATACAGGTTTACAGTTTGTGTCTGTCACAAAGAGACATATCACCGTCCATGTGTCTGTCAGTCCATCAAACATCTTTTCAGTCTTTCTCATGTAATGTCCCTGAATGCGTTTAAAACGACTTTTAAAAAGATTTTACTCTAAAGTTTGAGATTTCAGATCAGTTTATGTTCAACAAACGGTAGTGAAAACATTAGAATCTGATTCCACTGTGAAAAGACAGAGAGACACTGTGAGTCTCAAACTATTTGACATGTTGGCTTGTTTTGTTCGCTGTTGTCGAGCAGCCGTGACCCTGCAGAGTGTTTTCAGCTCAGAGGAACCTTTCACCTACATACAGTTTCAGCCTGAGGCCTCAGAAGGTCACGTCTTTCTCTTAGTTAATGTTTTTATGAGACAACACCAGTCACTTAGTCCAGAGTCCAGTAGGTGTTTAAGAACAAAATATTTCACAAATCAATGTCTTAAATTAATGATTGTAATAATTCCTCTGTCCATTGTTGTTACTACTAATATTATAATATGATCATTTTTAACAACAAAGCTGCTCAGTATTTAAGAGTTGAGTTGAGAATGGAGTTTAGCATTTAGCCAGAAGTGCAAGAAGCAGTAAAGTGCAGAATAATGTATAAATGTATAGGGGTGTATTAATTACAGTACATACGTTAGTTACTTAAGATAACGGTGACAACAGTACGAAGAGAGTGAGAGGAGATGTTAAAGAAGAGGTGATATTATGTGACACAGCCTGTAGGTTGAACACAACTCGCAGAATATATGTTTTTATTTCCTCAAGTCATGCTCTGGAGTCGTACACCGCTCTGCCCTACAACCAGAGGAGCCCCTGCCCCCCCAATCCCATCAACCGCCCCGCCTACCAGGGCAGCAATCCCATCAGTGACGTCTGGTCCCGTCACGCCCTCAATGTGGTCGCCAAGTACATGAAACGGTAAATAAAGTTTGATTGGAGGTAACTCGGAAGTGTTTAACTGGAGAACCACAGAGGATCCAAACAGGTTCCCTGAGGAAGATTTCTCCTCCTCTATAAGACGATATCACTGTGGGTGTTAGAATTTATTCCATTTGTTTGTTTGTGTTTTAACCATCTGAGGTTGTTGGGAGAATTTAGTGTCTTCATAGACTGGAGCAGATAGTTGCTTTATGAAATGAATTCAGATCAGGATCCTGATAAATTTAGATCTGAAAAATAGTTTTATTCAACATTGATGTCAGAAAGCTGTTAATAATTACTTAAAATATAAGATAAGAAGAACTTAAAACTAGTCAAATTAATTATTATTATGATGTGAAAATTAATATATATATATATATATATATATAAAAACTAGCCTAAAATAAAATAAAGTTTTTGATCACCTGTAAATAAAACTTTGTGGTCTGCGGGAACATCATAGTAAATTAGAAACCTTGACATCACTGTTATTAACAGCATGTTTGTTTGTTTGTTTGTTTGTTTACAGAGCGGTGCAGGACCCCGAGGATCTGGAGGCTCGGTCCAGCATGCACCTGGCCAGTGTGTTTGCCGGCATCGGCTTCGGAAACGCTGGAGTTCATCTGTGGTGAGAAACGAAGCTGTGCTGTTGAGAAACACCAACCTTTTATGTTATTCAGTCAATTTTAAGCGCGTTCAGCCATTAACCCTGAAACAGTCACGATTAAAGGTTAGAAAAACAACTTAAATATATGAGTACATGAATGTCATTAATATAACCCCACATTTTAGATGAACCCCTGAATTTGCATCTTTTTTGGGTCACGGTTTAAATTTTTAGTTTACAAAGTATTTTTTATTATTTTTTCCACTAGTTAGCATCAACTTACATCATTAGAAATTAGTAAATTAATATAATTTCACAGTGGAGGCTAAATAAAAATATTTTGTTGTGACTTTTTTTCTCTGCAGTCATGGGATGTCATATCCGATCGCTGGAAACGTGAAGACCCATTCAGCGAAGGGTTACACTGTAGAGCACCCTCTAGTGGTGAGTGACGAGAAGGCAACAAACAACACAGTTCACTCAGTATTATGTCATAATAGTTTAAATTTTAAAGATATCGAGAGCCTTTACGTTAACGTGACTATCAAACAGTTGATGTGTTTTTGTAGTTTTCAGATATTTGTCAAAATGTCAAAACGAAATCTAAAGACGGTTTCCACTGAAAAAAGTGTTTTATCAAGTCATTCGTCCCATTTCTCCTAAAATCACATTTTCATCAAACAAGTGAAAACATTCAGCCACAGGAATATTTTTAATAATTTTCAGTGTGTTTAAACCAAACTGGATCCGGCATATTGCAGTACTGAAGGAAGTTTCTTCTCTCCACTGTCGCATCAAGTGCTGCTCATGATGGGAACTGTTGTGCCTCTATAAGTCATATTATAAAGAGTTCGGTCTGGACCTGCTCTGTGTGTAAAGAGCCTTGAGATGACTTTTGTTGTGATTTGGAACTATACAAATAAAATTGAACTGAATTGAATTGAAAATACGAAATGACGCTCAATGAAAGATGTTTTCTGAAAATGAGTTGAATTGCATTCTCATCCCGTGTGTGTGTGTGTCCTCAGCCTCATGGTCTCTCAGTGGTCCTCACGTCTCCGGCTGTCTTTAACTTCACAGCCCCGATGTGTCCAGAGCGCCACCTGGAGGCTGCAGAGATCCTCGGTACCTGTTCCCCTGTTCACTTACAGTGATAGTGCAGTATAACACAACACTGTCATAAACAATAATAATAATAGTAACTTTGTTTATGTTTTGGCTTTTAATTCATTATTTTAGTAATAATGAGAAACACAGGAAAAACAAATCCAAATATAAAAAGGACCAATTCAGGAGAAAGCAGATCTGAAAACGTGTGTTTTAAAGAGACATTTAAAAGAAGAAAGGGAGCGAGCCGGCCTGATCTCCTCCGGCAGGTCGATCTAACAGACCTCTGCTGGAGGGTCTCGGGCTGCTGAGGGGTCAGGGCTCAGAGGGTCAGTGAGTCAGTGAAGTAGTCAGGACCAACTCCAAACAGAGTCATCATCAGGATTTAAAAATCAGTTCTAAACACAGACTGTTTGTCCTCCTCCCCTCTGGGAGGCGCTGCAGGACTCACATCATTCTGGACCCACAGTGACAAACAGCGAAATCCGGTTATCACTGGGTCGACAGTACACGACTGCTGCTGTGTCAAAAATCCTTTACCCGATACTCACCTGTGTGGCGTTCAGGTGTGATGGCAGACTGTGTGTGTGGCGTTCAGGTGTGATGGCAGACTGTGTGTGGCGTTCAGGTGTGATGGCAGACTGTGTGTGTGGCGTTCAGGTGCAGACATTCGGCAGGTGAAGAGGGAGGATGCAGGCGCTGTTCTGTCCGACACGCTGCGTCAGTTCCTGTATGAGCTGCAGGTGGAGGACGGGCTGGAAGCTGTGGGATACACGAAAGACGACATCCCGGCTCTGGTGAAAGGAACCATCCCTCAGGTGTGTTTAACTTTGCTGAGCCTGAACGTTCCTCACAGGTTATTAGAGCAGTGTCCTGACATCATGTGTTATTTCACTGTTTGTAACAAAGCCCTCATCATTAGAACTCACTATGAAACTGAATCTGTTCATTTGCTTCCATTAATTTATCCATGAATAATGATGTAATAATTGTTAAAGAGATTTTAAATGGCAATTAATGAATAAGTTGTTTGATGAACTAAAACTGTACGAAAGAAGAGAACAAGTGGCCTTTAATTTGTAATTTTGTTAAAAGGTTAATTCATGGATATATAGAAGCTTCTTTAATAGATGATCTCTGTGGTTTAAGGTGTAAAACACCTTGAAATGACAAAACAATTGAGGCTGATTTATAGTATAGTAACATTTTCTACAGTTTAAGGTCTTTTCAGGGGTTATTCAAAAAACTTTCAAATGTAGTAAAGAAGTCCACCTGTAAAGTGTTGAACACTAAGTCCTTGAATTTTATTTTTACCTTAATTGAAAAGTTAAGGCTCAATTAAAACATCTATAATACAGTATCTGCAGTTTAAGGGGTTTTTAAGGGGTAAGATGAAAATCTTTATATTGACTAAATAACATGTAATCAGTCACCTATTTTGTCATTTAACAGGCCGTTAAAGTTGAAAATTCAGGCTGATAAACCTGTAAAACGGCAGATAATCCAAGGAAATCTCTTAATATATTCTTTCTAGAATAAAAGGAAACACAGGTTTTGCCCCTTCGTAGTAAAATTAAAGTCCTTTTAAGGTAAAATTAGGGTGAACCTGTTACCCATTAAAAACTGAATATAAAGTTTAATCCCTTCAGTCCATGAATGTTTCCATTAATTTGTCCAAATCTGTCAAATATTTCACATTGATGTAGAACAAACCTCTGCTTCTTTTGCTCGTGAAGGTTTTTCAGATTAAGGGTCAGTTAAGAGGATTTGAAGGGCTTGTTTTGTTTGGGGCCAAGATACTGAGCCCCAAATTTCCCCGGCGGCTGCTCCGTCGGCGTGTGAATGTACGTCGCTTTGGATAAAAGCGTCTGCTGAATGAAATTGTAGAATTGTTGTTTGAGTAGATTTCTGTCTCTGTGGGATATTTAACGTCTCGTCTCGTTTCCTCAGGAGCGAGTGACCAAACTGTCTCCCAGAAAACACACCGAGGAGGATCTGAGCGAACTGTTCGAAGCCTCCATGAAGCTCTACTGAGACGCAGAGCACATTTTAAATCAACTCTGCTCGTCTCTATTTGAATGTAAAACCTGCCAGAGGTGAACTGATCTCTGGTCTGTTGTGTGCTGAGCTGCAGCTCTTCTAATGGCCACTAGATGTTGCTGTTTCACAGCCTGTTCAGACTCACATCTCTGGACATTTGATCAGTTTATCAATTATTACATATTGATCTTCTTTACAAATATAAAATAAAAGACATATTTACCTGGTGATGTCGTCTCCTGCTGTTTATTCAGATCCAGATTCAGAGCATCAGATCTGAGTCAAAGTCTTTTTACTGTTCAGAAGACATCAGCTAAAGAACCAGAACCAAGGTTTTTATTACTTTTATTAACATTGGACATGGACCTCCAACAGACAGTGAGTGTTCAGGACGTCCATCTGTCTCATCTTCACAGCTCCAAATGAACATTTTCAGCTCTGTTTTAGACTTTTTTATATTTTGAATTATTAACGCAAATCTGCAAAGTAACTAAAGTTATGAAATTATTGTAGCGCAGTGAAAACTGGATTGTAGTGGAGTATAAAGTAGAGGAAAAGTACAAGTACTTCAAAATTGTACTTAAGTACAGTATATGAGTAAATGTACTTAGTTACTTTCCACCGCTGGTGTGTGAGTGTGTTTGTGTTTCTTAGAAGAGAATCTCTCTCATTGTTTTAATCTGGTTTAATCTGATGCAGGAACAGTTGTTACGTAAACCTGATCTGACTGTGTTTAACTGGTTTAACCCGAAAGCAGAAAGCGAGCTAAACACAGAGTGACCCTGAACACAGCACGGAGCACACGGTCACACGCACCTGAGCTCACCTGTTCAGCTCTCTGATACGTGACCCATCTGAACTCGGCTTCGATGAGTTTTCATCACAGTCGTCTCTTCAATCTTTTCAGTTTGTCTTTTCTGGATGTTTTCTGTTTATTTCACACTTTGCTTTTATTTATCAATTTATACATTTTTAGACTATTTCAATCATTTCACATGTTTTTCATCAGTCCTTCATCTGACAGCTTTAGTGAATTTGCAGATTGAAATGGTTTATATATTGCATTTAAATACAAGTATAATACAAAATCATCATCAATCAACTAATAAATTACAATATTGCAGTTTCTAAAGTCTAAAGAGATTTGAGTATTTGTTCCACTGCTGAAGTTTCTGACGGCTGAATCAAAATATTTGTTTGCTTTTGAGGAAATTAGTGAAATTCTCTGAAATCGCTTGTACGTGACCGTTAATAACA